>JBBPBR010000088.1:0-72977 GCA_037974775.1 Cicer pinnatifidum
TCCTCCCTAGGCTTATTCTTGTCCAATTAGGGTTTTTAACCAATCTTGTGCATCCAATAAGTTCATTTGTGTCATTGGATGAACATTTAGGTCATTTTCGTCCTCCCTAGGCTTATTCTTGTCCAATTTGGGTTTTTAACCAATCATGTGCATCCAATAAGTTGATTTGTGTCATTGGATGAACATTTAGGTCATTTTTGTCCTCCCTAGTCTTATTCTTGTCCAATTAGGGTTTTTAACCAATCTTGTGCATCCAATATGTGTGTTTGTGTCATTGGATGAACATTTAGGTCATTTTCGTCCTCCCTATGCTTATTCTTGTCCAATTAGGGTTTTTAACCAATCTTGTGCATCAAATAGGTGTGTTTGTGTCATTGGACGAACATTTAGATCATTTTCGTCCTCCCTAGGCTTATTCTTGTCCAATTAGGGTTTTTAACCAATCTGGTGCATCCAATAGGTGTGTTTGTGTCATTGGAGGAACATTTAGGTCATTTTCGTCCTCCGTAGTCTTATTCTTGTCCAATTAGGGTTTTTATGCAATCTTGTGCATCTAATAGGTGTGTTTGTGTCATTGGACGAACATTTAGGTCATTTTCGTCCTCCCTAGGCTTATTCTTGTCCAATTAGGGGTTTTAACCAACCTTGTGCATCCAATAAGTTCATTTGTGTCATTGGAGGAACATTTAGGTCATTTTCGTCATCCCTAGTCTTATTCTTGTCCAATTTGGGTTTTTATGCAATCTTGTGCATCCAATATGTGTGTTTGTGTCATTGGATGAACATTTAGGTCATTTTCGTCCTCCCTAGGCTTATACTTGTCCAATTAGGGTTTTTAACCAATCTTGTGCATCCAATTAGTTCATTTGTGTCATTGCACGAACATTTAGGTCATTTTCGTCCTCCCTAGGCTTATTCTTGTCCAATTAGTGTTTTTAACCAATCATGTGCATCCAATAAGTTGATTTGTTTGATTGGATGAACATTTAGGTCATTTTAGTCCTCCCTAGGCTTATTCTTGTCCAATTAGGGTTTTTAACCAATCTTGTGCTTCCAATAAGTTCATTTGTGTCATTGGATGAACATTTAGGTCATTTTCGTCCTCCCTAGGCTTATTCTTGTCCAATTAGGGTTTTTAACCAATGTTGTGCATCCAATAAGTTCATTTGTGTCATTGGATGAACATTTAGGTCATTTTCATCCTCCCTAGGCTTATTCTTGTCCAATTAGGGTTTTTAACCAATCTTGTGCATCCAATAAGTTCATTTGTGTCATTGGATGAACAATTAGGTCATTTTCGTCCACCCTAAGCTTATTCTTGTCCAATTAGGGTTTTTAACCAATCTTATGCATCCAATAAGTTCATTTGTGTCATTGGATGAACATTTAGGTCATTTTCGTCCTCCCTAGGCTTATTCTTGTCTAATTAGGGTTTTTAACCAATCTTGTGCATCCAATATGTTCATTTGTGTCATTGGATTAACATTTAGGTCATTTTCGTCCTTCCTAGGCTTATTCTTGTCCAATTAGGGTTTCTAACCAATCTTGTGCATCCAATAGGTGTGTTTGTGTCATTGGATGAACATTTAGGTAATTTTCGTCCTCCTTAGTCTTATTCTTGTCCAATTATGGTTTTAACCAATCTTGTGCATCCAATAAGTTCATTTGTGTCATTGGATGAACATTTAGGTCATTTTCGTCCTCCCTAGGCTTATTCTTGTCCAATTAGGGTTTCTAACCAATCTTGTGCATCCAATAGATGTGTTTGTGTCATTGGATGAACATTTAGGTCATTTTCGTCCTCCCTAGTCTTATTCTTGTCCAATTAGGGTTTTAAGCAATCTTGTGCATCCAATAAGTTCATTTGTGTCATTGGATGAATATTTAGGTCATTTTCATCCTCCCTAGGTATATTCTTGTCCAATTAGGGTTTCTAACCAATCTTGTGCATCCAATAGGTGTGTTTGTGTCATTGGATGAACATTTAGGTCATTTTCGTCCTCCCTAGGCTTATTCTTGTCCAATTAGGGTTTTTAACCAATCTTGTGCATCCAATAAGTTCATTTGTGTCATTGGATGAACATTTAGGTCATTTTCGTCCTCCCTAAGCATATTCTTGTCCAATTAGGGTTTCTAACCAATCTTGTGCATCCAATAGGTGTGTTTGTGTCATTGGATGAACATTTAGGTCATTTTCGTCCTCCCTAGGCTTATTCTTGTCCAATTAGGGTTTTTAACCAATCTTGTGCATCCAATAAGTTCATTTGTGTCATTGGATTAACATTTAGGTGATTTTCGTCCTTCCTAGTCTTATTCTTGTCCAATTAGGGTTTCTAACCAATCTTGTGCATCCAATAGGTGTGTTTGTGTCATTGGATGAACATTTAGGTCATTTTCGTCCTCCCTAGGCTTATTCTTGTCCAATTAGGGTTTTTAACCAATCTTGTGCATCCAATAGCTGTGTTTGTGTCATTGGATGAACATTTAGGTCATTTTCGTCCTCCTTTGGCTTATTCTTGTCCAATTAGGGTTTTTAACCAATCTTGTGCATCCAATAGGTGTGTTTGTGTCATTGGATGAACATTTAGGTCATTTTCGTCCTCCCTAGGCTTATTCTTGTCCAATTAGGGTTTTTAACCAATCTTGTGCATCCAATAAGTTCATTTGTGTCATTGGATTAGCATTTAGGTCATTTTCGTCCTTCCTAGGCTTATTCTTGTCCAATTAGGGTTTCTAACCAATCTTGTGCATCCAATAGGTGTGTTTGTGTCATTGGATGAACATTTAGGTCATTTTCGTCCTCCTTAGTCTTATTCTTGTCCAATTATGGTTTTAACCAATCTTGTGCATCCAATAAGTTCATTTGTGTCATTGGATGAACATTTAGGTCATTTTCGTCCTCCCTAGGCTTATTCTTGTCCAATTAGGGTTTCTAACCAATCTTGTGCATCCAATAGATGTGTTTGTGTCATTGGATTAACATTTAGGTCATTTTCGTCCTCCCTAGGCTTATTCTTGTCCAATTAGGGTTTCTAACCAATCTTGCACATCCAATAGGTGTGTTTGTGTCATTGGATGAACATTTAGGTCATTTTCGACCTCCTTAGTCTTATTCTGGTCCAATTATGGTTTTAACCAATCTTGTGCATCCAATAAGTTCATTTGTGTCATTGGATGAACATTTAGGTCATTTTCGTCCTCCCTAGGCTTATTCTTGTCCAATTAGGGTTTCTAACCAATCTTGTGCATCCAATAGATGTGTTTGTGTCATTGGATTAACATTTAGGTCATTTTCGTCCTCCCTAGGCTTATTCTTGTCCAATTAGGGTTTCTAACCAATCTTGTGCATCCAATAGGTGTGTTTGTGTCATTGGATGAACATTTAGGTCATTTTCGTCCTCCCTAGGCTTATTCTTGTCCAATTAGGGTTTTTAACCAATCTTGTGCATCCAATAAGTTCATTTGTGTCATTGGATTAACATTTAGGTCATTTTCGTCCTCCCTAGGCTTATGCTTGTCCAATTAGGATTTCTAACCAATCTTGTGCATCCAATAGGTGTGTTTGTGTCATTGGATGAACATTTAGGTTATTATCGTCCTCCCTTGTCTTATTCTTGTCAAATTAGGGTTTTAAGCAATCTTGTGCATCCAATAAGTTCATTTGTGTCATTGGATTAACATTTAGGTCATTTTCGTCCTCCCTAGGCTTATTCTTGTCCAATTAGGGTTTCTAACCAATCTTGTGCATCCAATAGGTGTGTTTGTGTCATTGGATGAACATTTAGGTCATTTTCGTCCTCCCTAGGCTTATTCTTGTCCAATTAGGGTTTTTAACCAATCTTGTGCATCCAATAAATTCATTTGTGTCATTGGATGAACATTTAGGTCATTTTCGTCTTCCCAAGGCTTATTCTTGTCCAATTAGGGTTTCTAACCAATCTTGTGCATCCAATAGGTGTGTTTGTGTCATTGGATGAACATTTAGGTCATTTTCGTCCTCCCTAGTCTTATTCTTGTCCAATTAGGGTTTTAAGCAATCTTGTGCATCCAATAAGTTCATTTGTGTCATTGGATGAATATTTAGGTCATTTTCGATCTTCCTAGGCATATTCTTGTCCAATTAGGGTTTCTAACCAATCTTGTGCATCCAATAGGTGTGTTTGTGTCATTGGATGAACATTTAGGTCATTTTCGTCCTCCCTAGGCTTATTCTTGTCCAATTAGGGTTTTTAACCAATCTTGTGCATCCAATAAGTTCATTTGTGTCATTGGATGAATAGTTAGGTCATTTTCGTCCTCCCTAGGCTTATTCTTGTCCAATTACGGTTTCTAACCAATCTTGTGCATCCAATAGGTGTGTTTAGTCATTTGATGAACATTTAGGTTATTTTCGTCCTCCCTAGGCTTATTCTTGTCCAATTAGGGTTTTTAACCAATCTTGTGCATCCAATAAGTTCATTTGTGTCATTGGATTTACATTTAGGTCATTTTCGTCCTCCCTAGGCTTATTCTTGTCCAATTAGGGTTTCTAACCAATCTTGTGCATCCAATAGGTGTGTTTAGTCATTTGATGAACATTTAGGTTATTTTCGTCCTCCCTAGGCTTATTCTTGTTTAATTAGGGTTTTTAACCAATCTTGTGCATCCAATAAGTTCATTTGTGTCATTGGATTAACATTTAGGTCATTTTCGTCCTCCCTAGGCATATTCTTGTCCAATTAGGGTTTCTAACCAATCTTGTGCATCCAATAGGTGTGTTTGTGTCATTGGATGAACATTTAGGTCATTTTCGTCCTCCCTAGGCTTATTCTTGTCCAATTAGGGTTTTTAACCAATCTTGTGCATCCAATAGGTGTGTTTGTGTCATTGGATGCATATTTAGGTCATTTTCATCCTCCCTAGGCTTATTCTTGTCCAATTAGGGTTTTTAACCAATCTTGTGCATCCAATAAGTTCATTTGTTTCATTGGATTAACATTTAGGTCATTTCGTCCTCCCTAGGCTTATTCTTGTCCAATTAGGGTTTTGTACCAATCTTGTGCATCCAATAGGTGTGTTTGTGTCATTGGATGAACATTTAGGTCATTTTCGTCCTCCCTAGGCTTATTCTTGTCCAGTTAGGGTTTTTAACTAATCTTGTGCATCCAATTAGTTCATTTGTGTATTGGATTAACATTTAGGTCATTTTCGTCCTCCCTTGGCTTATTCTTGTCCAATTAGGGTTTTTAACCAATCTTGTGCATCCAATAGGTGTGTTTGTGTCATTGGATGAACATTTAGGTCAATTTCATCCTCCCTAGGCTTATTATTGTTCAATTAGGGTTTTTAACCAATCTTGTGCATCCAATAAGTTCATTTGTGTCGTTGGATTAACATTTAGGTCATTTTCGTCCTCCCTAGTCTTATTCTTGTCCAATTAGGGTTTTAAGCAATCTTGTGCATCCAATAAGTTCATTTGTGTCATTGGATGAATATTTAGGTCATTTTCATCCTCCCTAGGCTTATTCTTGTCCAATTAGGGTTTCTAACCAATCTTGTGCATCCAATAGGTGTGTTTGTGTCATTGGATGAACATTTAGGTCATTTTCGTCCTCCCTAGGCTTATTCTTGTCCAATTAGGGTTTTTAACCAATCTTGTGCGTCCAATAAGTTCATTTGTGTCATTGGATTAACATTTAGCTCATTTTCGTCCTCCCTAGGCTTATTCTTGTCCAATTAGGGTTTCTAACCAATCTTGTGCATCCAATAAGTTCATTTGTGTCATTGGATTAACATTTAGGACATTTTCGTCCTCCCTAGGCTTATTCTTGTCCAATTAGGGTTTCTAACCAATCTAGTGCATCCAATAGGTGTGTTTGTGTCATTGGATGAACATTTAGGTCATTTTCGTCCTCCCTAGACTTATTCTTGTCCAATTAGGGTTTCTAACCAATCTTGTGCATCCAATAGGTGTGTTTGTGTCATTGGATGAACATTTAGGTCATTTTCGTCCTCCCTAGGCTTATTCTTGTCCAATTAGGGTTTTTAACCAATCTTGTGCGTCCAATAAGTTCATTTGTGTCATTGGATTAACGTTTAGGTCATTTTCGTCCTCCCTAGGCTTATTCTTGTCCAATTAGGGTTTTTAACCAATCTTGTGCATCCAATAGGTGTGTTTGTGTCATTGGATGAACATTTAGGTCATTTTCGTCCTCCCTAGGCTTATTCTTGTCCTACTAAGGTTTTTAACCAATCTTGTGCATCCAATAAGTTCATTTGTGTCATTGGATAAACATTTAGGTCATTTTCGTCCACCCTAGGCTTATTCTTGTCCAATTAGGGTTTTTAACCAATCTTGTGCATCCAATAGGCGTGTTTGAGTTATTGGATGAACATTTAGGTCATTTTCGTCCTCCCTAGGCTTATTCTTGTCCAATTAGGGTTTCTAACCAATCTTGTGCATCCAATAGGTGTGTTTGTGTCATTGGATGAACATTTAGGTCATTTTCGTCCTCCCTAGGCTTATTCTTGTCCAATTAGGGTTTTTAACCAATCTTGTGCATCCAATAAGTTCATTTGTGTCATTGGATAAACATTTAGGTCATTTTCGTCCTCCCTAGGCTTATTCTTGTCCAATTAGGGTTTTTAACCAATCTTGTGCCTCCAATAAGTTCATTTGTGTCATTGGATGAACATTTAAGTCATTTTCGTCCTCCCAAGGCTTATTCTTGTCCAATTAGGGTTTTTAACCAATCTTGTGCTTCCAATAAGTTCATTTGTGTCATTGGATGAACATTTAGGTCATTTTCGTCCTCCCTAGGCTTATTCTTGTCCAATTAGGGTTTTTAACCAATCTTGTGCATCCAATAGGTGTGTTTGTGTCATTGGATGAACATTTAGGTCATTTTCGTCCTCCCTAGGCTTATTCTTGTCCAATTAGGGTTTTTAACCAATCTTGTGCATCCAATAAGTTCATTTGTGTCATTGGATTAACATTTAGGTCATTTTTGTCCTTCCTAGGCTTATTCTTGTCCAATTAGGGTTTCTAACAAATCTTGTGCATCCAATAGGTGTCTTTGTGTCATTGGATGAACATTTAGGTCATTTTCGTCCTCCTTAGTCTTATTCTTGTCCAATTAGGGTTTTAACCAATCTTGTGCATCCAATAAGTTCATTTGTGTCATTGGATGAACATTTAGGTCATTTTCGTTCTCCCTAGGCTTATTCTTGTCCAATTAGGGTTTTTAACCAATCTTGTGCATCCAATAGGTGTGTTTGTGTCATTGGATGAACATTTAGGTCATTTTCGTCCTCCCTAGGCTTATTCTTGTCCAATTAGGGTTTTTAACCAATCTTGTGCATCCAATAAGTTCATTTGTGTCATTGGATGAACATTTAGGTCATTTTCGTCCACCCTAGTCTTATTCTTGTCCAATTAGGGTTTTAAGCAATCTTGTGCATCCAATAAGTTCATTTGTGTCATTGGATGAACATTTAGGTCATTTTCGTCCTCCCTAGTCTTATTCTTGTCCAATTAGGGTGTTAAGCAATCTTGTGCATCCAATAAGTTCATTTGTGTCATTGGATTAACATTTAGGTCATTTTCGTCCTTCCTAGGCTTATTCTTGTCCAATTAGGGTTTCTAACCAATCTTGTGCATCCAATAGGTGTGTTTGTGTCATTGGATGAACATTTAGGTCATTTTCGTCCTCCCTAGGCTTATTCTTGTCCAATTAGGGTTTTTAACCAATCTTGTGCATCCAATAAGTTCATTTGTGTCATTGGATGAACGTTTAGGTCATTTTCGTCCTCCAAAGGCTTATTCTTGTCCAATTAGGGTTTCTAACCAATCTTGTGCATCCAATAGGTGTGTTTGTGTCATTGGATGAACATTTAGGTCATTTTCGTCCTCCCTAGGCTTATTCTTGTCCAATTAGGGTTTTTAACCAATCTTGTGCATCCAATAAGTTCATTTTTATCATTGGATGAACATTTAGGTTATTTTCGTCCTCCCTAGGCTTATTCTTGTCCAATTAGGGTTTTTAACCAATCTTGTGCATCCAATAAGTTCATTTGTGTCATTGGATTAACATTTAGGTCATTTTCGTCCTTCCTAGGCTTATTCTTGTCCAATTAGGGTTTCTAACCAATCTTGTTGATCAAATAGGTGTGTTTGTGTCATTGGATGAACATTTAGGTCGTTTTCGTCCTCCCTAGGCTTATTCTTGTCCAATTAGGGTTTTTAACCAATCTTGTGCATCCAATAAGTTCATTTGTGTCATTGGATTAACATTTAGGTCATTTTCGTCCTCCCTAGGCTTATTCTTGTCCAATTAGGGTTTTTAACCAATCTTGTGCTTCCAATAAGTTCATTTGTGTCATTGGATGAACATTTAGGTCATTTTCGTCCTCCCTAGGCTTATTCTTGTCCAATTAGGGTTTTTAACCAATCTTGTGCATCCTATAAGTTCATTTGTGTCATTGGATGAACATTTAGGTCATTTTTGTCCTCCCTAGGCTTATTCTTGTCCAATTAGGGTTTTTAACCAATCTTGTGCATCCAATAAGTTCATTTGTGTCATTGGATGAACATTTAGGTCATTTTGGTCCTCCCTAGGCTTATTCTTGTCCAATTAGGGTTTTTAACCAATCTTGTGCATTCAATAAGTTCATTTGTGTCATTGGATGAACATTTAGGTCATTTTCGTCCTCCCTATGCTTATTCTTGTCCAATTAGGGTTTTTAACCAATCTTGTGCATCCAATAAGTTCATTTGTGTCATTGGATGAACATTTAGGTCATTTTCGTCCTCCCTAGTCTTATTCTTGTCCAATTAGGGTTTTTATGCAATCTTGTGCATCCAATAGGTGTGTTTGTGTCATTGGACGAACATTTAGGTCATTTTCGTCCTCCCTAGGCTTATTCTTGTCCAATTAGGATTTTTAACCAATCTTGTGCATCCAATAGGTGTGTTTGTGTCATTGGATGAACATTTAGGTCATTTTCGTCCTCCCTAGGCTTATTTTTGTCCAATTAGGGTTTTTAACCAATCTTGTGCATCCAATAAGTTCATTTGTGTCATTGGATGAACATTTAGGTCATTTTCGTCATCCCTAGTCTTATTCTTGTCCAATTAGGGTTTTTATGCAATCTTGTGCATCCAATATGTGTGTTTGTGTCATTGGATGAACATTTAGGTCATTTTCGTCCTCCCTAGGCTTATTCTTGTCCAATTAGGGTTTTTAACCAATCTTGTGCATCCAATTAGTTCATTTGTGTCATTGGACGAACATTTAGGTCATTTTCGTCCTCCCTAGGCTTATTCTTGTCCAATTAGTGTTTTTAACCAATCATGTGCATCCAATAAGTTGATTTGTTTGATTGGATGAACATTTAGGTCATTTTAGTCCTCCCTAGGCTTATTCTTGTCCAATTAGGGTTTTTAACCAATCTTGTGCTTCCAATAAGTTCATTTGTGTCATTGGATGAACATTTAGGTCATTTTCGTCCTCCCTTGGCTTATTCTTGTCCAATTTGGGTTTTTAACCAATCTTGTGCATCCAATAAGTTCATTTGTGTCATTGGACGAACATTTAGGTCATTTTCGTCCTCCCTAGGCTTATTCTTGTCCAATTAGTGTTTTTAACCAATCATGTGCATCCAATAAGTTCATTTGTCATTGGATGAACATTTAGGTCATTTTCGTCCTCCCTAGTCTTATTCTTGTCCAATTAGGGTTTTTAACCAATCTTGTGCATCCAATATGTGTGTTTGTGTCATTGGATGAACATTTAGGTCATTTTCGTCCTCCCTAGGCTTATTCTTGTCCAATTAGGGTTTTTAACCAATCTTGTGCATCCAATAGGTGTGTTTGTGTCATTGGAGGAACATTTAGGTCATTTTCGTCCTCCCTAGGCTTATTCTTGTCCAATTAGGGTTTTTAACCAATCTCTTGCATCCAATAGGTGTGTTTGTGTCATTGGAGGAACATTTAGGTCATTTTCGTCCTCCCTAGGCTTATTCTTGTCGAATTTGGGTTTTTAACCAATCATGTGCATCCAATAAGTTGATTTGTGTCATTGGATGAACATTTAGGTCATTTTCGTCCTCCCTAGGCTTATTCTTGTCCAATTAGGGTTTTTAACCAATCTTGTGCATCCAATATGCGTGTTTGTGTCATTGGATGAACATTTAGGTCATTTTCGTCCTCCCTAGGCTTATTCTTGTCCAATTAGGGTTTTTAACCAATCTTGTGCATCCAATAGGTGTGTTTGTGTCATTGGACGAACATTTAGGTCATTTTCGTCCTCCCTAGTCTTATTATTGTCCAATTAGGGTTTTTATGTAATCTTGTGCATCCAATAGGTGTGTTTGTGTCATTGGACGAACATTTGGGTCATTTTTGTCCTCCCTAGGCTTATTCTTGTCCAATTAGGGTTTTTAACCAATCTTGTGCATCCAATATGTGTGTTTGTGTCATTGGATGAACATTTAGGTCATTTTCGTCCTCCCTATGCTTATTCTTGTCCAATTAGGGTTTTTAACCAATCTTGTGCATCCAATAAGTTCATTTGTGTCATTGGATGAACATTTAGGTCATTTTCGTCCTCCATAGTCTTATTTTTGTCCAATTAGGGTTTTTATGCAATCTTGTGCATCCAATAGGTGTGTGTGTGTCATTGGACGAACATTTAGGTCATTTTCGTCCTCCCTAGGCTTATTCTTGTCCATTTAGGGTTTTTAACCAATCTTGTGCATCCAATAATTTCATTTGTGTCATTGGATGAACATTTAGGTCATTTTCGTCCTCCCTAGGCTTATTCTTGTCCAATTAGGGTTTTTAACCAATCTTGTGCATCCAATAAGTTCATTTGTGTCATTGGATGAACATTTAGGTCATTTTCGTCCTCCCTAGGCTTATTCTTGTCCAATTAGGGTTTTTAACCAATCTTGTGCATCCAATAGGTGTGTTTGTGTCATTGGATGAACATTTAGGTCATTTTCGTTCATTCTAGGCTTATTCTTGTCCAATTAGGGTTTTTTACCAATCCTGTGCATCCAATAAGTTTATTTGTGTCATTGGATAAACATTTAGGTCATTTTCGTCCACCCTAGGCTTATTCTTGTCCAATTAGGGTTTTTAACCAATCTTGTGCATCCAATAAGTTCATTTGTGTCATTGGATGAACATTTAGGTCATTTTCGTCCTTCCAAGGCTTATTCTTGTCCAATTAGGGTTTTTAACCAATCTTGTGCTTCCAATAAGTTCATTTGTGTCATTGGATGAACATTTAGGTCATTTTCGTCCTCCCTAGGCTTATTCTTGTCCAATTAGGGTTTTTAACCAATCTTGTGCATCCAATATGTGTGTTTGTGTCATTGGATGAACATTTAGGTCATTTTCGTCCTCCCTATGCTTATTCTTGTCCAATTAGGGTTTTTAACCAATCTTGTGCATCCAATAAGTTCATTTGTGTCATTGGATGAACATTTAGGTCATTTTCGTCCTCAATAGGCTTATTCTTGTCCAATTAGGGTTTTTATGCAATCTTGTGCATCCAATAGGTGTGTTTGTGTCATTGGAGGAACATTTAGGTTGTTTTCGTCCTCCCTAGGCTTATTCTTGTCCAATTAGGGTTTTTAACCAACCTTGTGCATCCAATAAGTTCATTTGTGTCATTGGTTGAACATTTAGGTCATTTTCGTCCTCCCTATTCTTATTCTTGTCCAATTAGGGTTTTTATGCAATCTTGTGCATCCAATAGTTGTGTTTGTGTCATTGGACGAACATTTAGGTTTTTTTCGTCTTCCCTAGGCTTATTCTTGTCCAATTAGGGTTTTTAACCAATCTTGTGCATCCAATAAGTTCATTTGTGTCATTGGAGGAACATTTAGGTCATTTTCGTGCTCCCTAGTCTTATTCTTGTCCAATTAGGGTTTTTATGCAATCTTGTGCATCCAATATGTGTGTTTGTGTCATTGGATGAACATTTAGGTCATTTTCGTCCTCCCTAGGCTTATTCTTGTCCAATTAGGGTTTTTAACCAATCTTGTGCATCCAATAAGTTCATTTGTGTCATTGGATGAACATTTAGGTCATTTTCGTCCTGCCTAGGCTTATTCTTGTCCAATTTGGGTTTTTAACCAATCATGTGCATCCAATAAGTTGATTTGTGTCATTGGATGAACATTTAGGTCATTTTCGTCCTCCCTAGTCTTATTCTTGTCCAATTTGGGTTTGTAACCAATCTTGTGCATCAAATATGTGTGTTTTTGTCATTGGATGAACATTTAGGTCATTTTCGTCCTCCCTATGCTTATTCTTGTGCATCCAATAAGTTCATTTGTGTCATTGGATGAACATTTAGGTCATTTTCGTCCTCCCTATTCTTATTCTTGTCCAATTAGGGTTTTTAACCAATCTTGTGCATCCAATATGTGTGTTTGTGTCATTGGATTGACATTTAGGTCATTTTCGTCCTCCCTAGGCTTATTCTTGTCCAATTAGGGTTTTTAACCAATCTTGTGCATCAAATAGGTGTGTTTGTGTCATTGGACGAACATTTAGGTCATTTTCGTCCTCCCTAGGTTTATTCTTGTCCAATTAGGGTTTTTAACCAATCTTGTGCATCCAATAGGTGTGTTTGTGTCATTGGAGGAACATTTAGGTCATTTTCGTCCTCCCTAGTCTTATTCTTGTCCAATTAGGGTTTTTATGCAATCTTGTGCATCTAATAGGTGTGTTTGTGTCATTGGACGAACATTTAGGTCATTTTCGTCCTCCCTAGGCTTATTCTTGTCCAATTAGGGGTTTTAACCAACCTTGTGCATCCAATAAGTTCATTTGTGTCATTGGAGGAACATTTAGGTCATTTTCGTCATCCCTAGTCTTATTCTTGTCCAATTAGGGTTTTTATGCAATCTTGTGCATCCAATATGTGTGTTTGTGTCATTGGATGAACATTTAGGTCATTTTCGTCCTCCCTAGGCTTATTCTTGTCCAATTAGGGTTTTTAACCAATCTTGTGCATCCAATTAGTTCATTTGTGTCATTGGACGAACATTTAGGTCATTTTAGTCCTCCCTAGGCTTATTCTTGTCCAATTAGGGTTTTTAACCAATCTTGTGCTTCCAATAAGTTCATTTGTGTCATTGGATGAACATTTAGGTCATTTTCGTCCTCCCTTGGCTTATTCTTGTCCAATTTGGGTTTTTAACCAATCTTGTGCATCCAATAAGTTGATTTGTGTCATTGGATGAACATTTAGGTCATTTTCGTCCTCCCTAGGCTTATTCTTGTCCAATTAGGGTTTTTAACCAATCTTGTGCATCCAATAAGTTCATTTGTGTCATTGGTTGAACATTTAGGTAATTTTCGTCCTCCCTAGTCTTATTCTTGTCCAATTTGGGTTTGTAACCAATCTTGTGCATCAAATATGTGTGTTTGTGTCATTAGATGAACATTTAGGTCATTTTCGTCCTCCCTATGCTTATTCTTGTGCATCCAATAAGTTCATTTGTGACATTTGATGAACATTTAGGTCATTTTCGTCCTCCCTAGTCTTATTATTGTCCAATTAGGGTTTTTATGTAATCTTGTGCATCCAATAGGTGTGTTTGTGTCATTGGACGAACATTTAGGTCATTTTTGTCCTCCCTAGGCTTATTCTTGTCCAATTAGGGTTTTTAACCAATCTTGTGCATCCAATATGTGTGTTTGTGTCATTGGATAAACATTTAGGTCATTTTCGTCCTCCCTATGCTTATTCTTGTCCAATTAGGGTTTTTAACCAATCTTGTGCATCCAATAAGTTCATTTGTGTCATTGGATGAACATTTAGGTCATTTTCGTCCTCAATAGTCTTATTCTTGTCCAATTAGGGTTTTTATGCAATCTTGTGCATCCAATAGGTGTGTTTGTGTCATTGGAGGAACATTTAGGTTGTTTTCGTCCTCCCTAGGCTTATTCTTGTCCAATTAGGGTTTTTAACCAACCTTGTGCATCCAATAAGTTCATTTGTGTCATTGGTTGAACATTTAGGTCATTTTCGTCCTCCCTATTCTTATTCTTGTCCAATTAGGGTTTTTATGCAATCTTGTGCATCCAATAGTTGTGTTTGTGTCATTGGACGAACATTTAGGTTTTTTTCGTCCTCCCTAGGCTTATTCTTGTCCAATTAGGGTTTTTAACCAATCTTGTGCATCCAATAAGTTCATTTGTGTCATTGGAGGAACATTTAGGTCATTTTCGTCCTCCCTAGTCTTATTCTTGTCCAATTAGGGTTTTTATGCAATCTTGTGCATCCGATATGTTTGTTTGTGTCATTGGATGAACATTTAGGTCATTTTCATCCTCCCTAGGCTTATTCTTGTCCAATTAGGGTTTTTAACCAATCTTGTGCATCCAATAAGTTCATTTGTGTCATTGGACGAACATTTAGGTCATTTTTGTCCTCCCTAGGCTTATTCTTGTCCAATTAGTGTTTTTAACCAATCATGTGCGTCCAATAAGTTGATTTGTTTGATTGGATGAACATTTAGGTCATTTTCGTCCTCCCTAGGCTTATTCTTGTCCAATTAGGGTTTTTAACCAATCTTGTGCTTCCAATAAGTTCATTTGTGTCATTGGATGAACATTTAGGTCATTTTCGTCCTCCCTAGGCTTATTCTTGTCCAATTAGGGTTTTTAACCAATCTTGTGCATCCTATAAGTTCATTTGTGTCATTGGATGAACATTTAGGTCATTTTTGTCCTCCCTAGGCTTATTCTTGTCCAATTAGGGTTTTTAACCAATCTTGTGCATCCAATAAGTTCATTTGTGTCATTGGATGAACATTTAGGTCATTTTCTTCCTCCCTAGGCTTATTCTTGTCCAATTAGGGTTTTTAACCAATCTTGTGCATCTAATAGGTGTGTTTGTGTCATTGGACGAACATTTAGGTCATTTTCGTCCTCCCTAGGCTTATTCTTGTCCAATTAGGGTTTTTAACCAATCTTGTGCATCCAATAAGTTCATTTGTGTCATTGGATGAACATTTAGGTCATTTTCGTCATCCCTAGTCTTATTCTGTCCAATTAGGGTTTTAAGCAATCTTGTGCATCCAATATGTGTGTTTGTGTAATTGGATGAACATTTAGGTCATTTTCGTCCTCCCTATGCTTATTCTTGTCCAATTAGGGTTTTTAACCAATCTTGTGCATCCAATAAGTTCATTTGTGTCATTGGATGAACATTTAGGTCATTTTCGTCCTCCCTAGGCTTATTCTTCTCCAATTAGGGTTTTAACCAATCTTGTGCATCCAAAAAGTTCATTTGTGTCATTGGATGAACATTTAGGTCATTTTCGTCCTCCCTATGCTTATTCTTGTCCAATTAGGGTTTTTAACCAATCTTGTGCATCCAAAAAGTTCATTTGTGTCATTGGATGAACATTTAGGTCATTTTCGTCCTCCCTAGGCTTATTCTTGTCCAATTAGGGTTTTTAACCAATCTTGTGCATCCAAAAAGTTCATTTGGGTCATTGGATGAACATTTAGGTCATTTTCGTCCTCCCTATGCTTATTCTTGTCCAATTAGGATTTTTAACCAATCTTGTGCATCCAAAAAGTTCATTTGTGTCATCGGATGAACATTTAGGTCATTTTCGTCCTCCCTATGCTTATTCTTGTCCAATTAGGGTTTTTAACCAATCTTGTGCATCCAATAAGTTCATTTGTGTCATTGGATGAACATTTAGGTCATTTTCGTCCTCCCTAGGCTTATTCTTGTCCAATTAGGGTTTTTAACATATCTTGTGCATCCAATAAGTTCATTTGTGTCATTGGATGAACATTTAGGTCATTTTCGTCCTCCCTAGGCTTATTCTTGTCCAATTAGGGTTTTTAGCCAATCTTGTGCATCCAATAAGTTCATTTGTGTCATTGGATGAACATTTAGGTCATTTTCGTCCTCCCTATGCTTATTCTTGTCCAATTAGGGTTTTTAACCAATCTTGTGCATCCAATAAGTTCATTTGTTTCATTGGACGAACATTTAGGTCATTTTCGTCCTCCCTAGGCTTATTCTTGTCCAATTAGGGTTTTTAACCAATCTTGTGCATCCAATATGTGTGTTTGTGTCATTGGATGAACATTTAGGTCATTTTCGTCCTCCCTATGCTTATTCTTGTCCAATTAGGGTTTTTAACCAATCTTGTGCATCCAATAAGTTCATTTGTGTCATTGGATGAACATTTAGGTCATTTTCGTCCTCCCTAGTCTTATTCTTGTCCAATTAGGGTTTTTATGCAATCTTGTGCATCCAATAGGTTTGTTTGTGTCATTGGAGGAACATTTCGGTCATTTTCGTCCTCCCTAGTCTTATTCTTGTCCAATTATGGTTTTTAACCAATCTTGTGCATCCAATAAGTTCATTTGTGTCATTGGATGAACATTTAGGTCATTTTCGTCCTCCCTAGTCTTATTCTTGTCCCATTAGGGTTTTTAACCAATCTTGTGCATCGAATAAGTTCATTTGTGTCATTGGATGAACATTTAGGTCATTTTCGTCCTCCCTAGGCTTATTCTTGTCCAATTAGGGTTTTAAACCAATCTTGTGCATCCAATAGGTGTGTTTGTGTCATTGGACGAACATTTAGGTCATTTTCGCCTTCCCTAGGCTTATTCTTGTCCAATTAGGGTTTTTATCCAATCTTGTGCATCCAATAAGTTCATTTGTGTCATTGGATAAACATTTATGTCATTTTCGTCCTCCCTAGGCTTATTCTTGTCCAATTAGGGTTTTTAACCAATCTTGTGCATCGAATAAGTTCATTTGTGTCATTGGATGAACATTTAGGTCATTTTCGTCCTCCCTAGGCTTATTCTTCTCCAATTAGGGTTTTTAGCCAATCTTGTGCATTCAATAAGTTCCTTTGTTTCATTGGAGGAACATTTAGGTCATGTTCGTCCTCCCTAGTCTTATTCTTGTCCAATTAGGGTTTTTATGCAATCTTGTGCATCCAATAGGTGTGTTTGTGATATTGGACGAACATTTAGGTCATTTTCGTCCTCCCTAGGCTTATTCTTGTCCAATTAGGGTTTTTAACCAATCTTGTGCATCCAATAGGTGTGTTTGTGTCATTGGAGGAACATTTAGGTCATTTTCGTCCTCCCTAGGCTTATTCTTGTCGAATTTGGGTTTTTAACCAATCATGTGCATCCAATAAGTTGATTTGTGTCATTGGATGAACATTTAGGTCATTTTCGTCCTCCCTAGGCTTATTCTTGTCCAATTAGGGTTTTAAACCAATCTTGTGCATCCAATATGTGTGTTTGTGTCATTGGATGAACATTTAGGTCATTTTCGTCCTCCCTATGCTTATTCTTGTCCAATTAGGGTTTTTAACCAATCTTGTGCATCCAATAAGTTCATTTGTGTCATTGGATGAACATTTAGGTCATTTTCGTCCTCCCTAGGCTTATTCTTGTCCAATTAGTGTTTTTAACCAATCATGTGCATCCAATAAGTTGATTTGTTTGATTGGATGAACATTTAGGTCATTTTAGTCCTCCCTAGGCTTATTCTTGTCCAATTAGGGTTTTTAACCAATCTTGTGCTTCCAATAAGTTCATTTGTGTCATTGGATGAACATTTAGGTCATTTTCGTCCTCCCTTGGCTTATTCTTGTCCAATTTGGGTTTTTAACCAATCTTGTGCATCCAATAAGTTCATTTGTGTCATTGGATGAACATTTAGGTCATTTTCGTCCTCCCTTGGCTTATTCTTGTCCAATTAGGGTTTTTAACCAATCTTGTGCTTCCAATAAGTTCATTTGTGTCATTGGATGAACATTTAGGTCATTTTCGTCCTCCCTTGGCTTATTCTTGTCCAATTTGGGTTTTTAACCAATCATGTGCATCCAATAAGTTCATTTGTGTCATTGGACGAACATTTAGGTCATTTTCGTCCTCCCTAGGCTTATTCTTGTCCAATTAGTGTTTTTAACCAATCATGTGCATCCAATAAGTTCATTTGTCATTGGATGAACATTTAGGTCATTTTCGTCCTCCCTATGCTTATTCTTGTGCATCCAATAAGTTCATTTGTGACATTGCATGAACATTTAGGTCATTTTCGTCCTTCCTAGTCTTATTCTTGTCCAATTAGGAATTTTATGCAATCTTGTGCATCCAATAGGTGTGTTTGTGTCATTGGACGAACATTTAGGTCATTTTCGTCCTCCCTAGGCTTATTCTTGTCCAATTAGGGTTTTTAACCAATCTTGTGCATCCAATATGTGTGTTTGTGTCATTGGATGAACATTTAGGTCATTTTCGTCCTCCCTATGCTTATTCTTGTCCAATTAGGGTTTTTAACCAATCTTGTGCATCCAATAAGTTCATTTGTGTCATTGGATGAACATTTAGGTCATTTTCGTCCTCAATAGGCTTATTCTTGTCCAATTAGGGTTTTTATGCAATCTTGTGCATCCAATAGGTGTGTTTGTGTCATTGGAGGAACATTTAGGTTGTTTTCGTCCTCCCTAGGCTTATTCTTGTCCAATTAGGGTTTTTAACCAACCTTGTGCATCCAATAAGTTCATTTGTGTCATTGGTTGAACATTTAGGTCATTTTCGTCCTCCCTATTCTTATTCTTGTCCAATTAGGGTTTTTATGCAATCTTGTGCATCCAATAGTTGTGTTTGTGTCATTGGACGAACATTTAGGTTTTTTTCGTCCTCCCTAGGCTTATTCTTGTCCAATTAGGGTTTTTAACCAATCTTGTGCATCCAATAAGTTCATTTGTGTCATTGGAGGAACATTTAGGTCATTTTCGTCCTCCCTAGTTTTATTCTTGTCCAATTAGGGTTTTTATGCAATCTTGTGCATCCAATATGTGTGTTTGTGTCATTGGATGAACATTTAGGTCATTTTCGTCCTCCCTAGGCTTATTCTTGTCCAATTAGGGTTTTTAACCAATCTTGTGCATCCAATTAGTTCATTTGTGTCATTGGACAAACATTTAGGTCATTTTCGTCCTCCCTAGGCTTATTCTTGTCCAATTAGTGTTTTTAACCAATCATGTGCATCCAATAAGTTGATTTGTTTGATTGGATGAACATTTAGGTCATTTTCGTCCTCCCTAGGCTTATTCTTGTCCAATTAGGGTTTTTAACCAATCTTGTGCATCCAATAAGTTCATTTGTGTCATTGGAGGAACATTTAGGTCATTTTCGTCCTCCCTAGTCTTATTCTTGTCCAATTAGGGTATTTATGCAATCTTGTGCATCCAATAGGTGTGTTTGTGTCATTGGACGAACATTTAGGTCATTTTCGTCCTCCCTAGGCTTATTCTTGTCCAATTAGGGTTTTTATCCAATCTTGTGCATCCAATAAGTTTATTTGTGTCATTGGATGAACATTTAGGTCATTTTCGTCCTCCCTAGTCTTATTCTTGTCGAATTAGGGTTTTTATGCAATCTTGTGCATCCAATAGGTGTGTTTGTGTCATTGGAGGAACATTTAGGTCATTTTCGTCCTCCCTAGTCTTATTCTTGTCCAATTAGGGTTTTTATGCAATCTTGTGCATCCAATAGGTGTGTTTGTGTCATTGGACGAACATTTAAGTAATTTTCGTCCTCCCTAAACTTATTCTTGTCCAATTAGGGTTTTTAACCAATCTTGTGCATCCAATAAGTTCATTTGTGTCATTGGATGAACATTTAGGTCATTTTCGTCCTCCCTAGGCTTCTTCTTGTCCAATTGGGGTTTTCAACAAATCTTGTGCATCCAATAAGTTAATTTGTGTCATTGGATGAACATTTAGGTCATTTTCGTCCTCCCTAGGCTTATTCTTGTCGAATTAGGGTTTTTAACCAACCTTGTGCATCCAAGAAGTTCATTTGTGTCATTGGATGAACATTTAGGTCATTTTCGTCCTCCCTAGTCTTATTCTTGTCCAATTAGGATTTTAAGCAATCTTGTGCATCCAATATGTGGGTTTGTGCCATTGGATGAACATTTAGGTCATTTTCGTCCTCCCTATGCTTATTCTTGTCCAATTAGGGTTTTTAACCAATCTTGTGCATCCAATAAGTTCATTTGTGTCATTGGATGAACATTTAGGTCATTTTCGTCCTCCCTAGGCCTATTCTTGTCCAATTAGGGTTTTTAACCAATCTTTTGCATCCAATAAGTTCATTTGTGTCATTGGAGGAACATTTAGGTCATTTTCGTCCTCCCTATGCTTATTCTTGTCCAATTAGGGTTTTTAACTAATCTTTTGCATCCAATAAGTTCATTTGTGTCATTGGATGAACATTTAGGTCATTTTCGTCCTCCCTATGCTTATTCTTGTCCAATTAGGGTTTTTAACCAATCTTGTGCATCCAATAAGTTCATTTGTGTCATTGGATGAACATTTAGGTCATTTTCGTCCTCCCTAGTCTTATTCTTGTCCAATTAGGGTTTTTTATGCAATCTTGTGCATCCAATAGGTGTGTTTGTGTCATTGGAGGAACATTTAGGTCATTTTAATCCTCCCTAGTCTTATTCTTGTCCAATTAGGGTTTTTATGCAATCTTGTGCATCCAATAGGTGTGTTTGTGTCATTGGACGAACATTTAGGTCATTTTCGTCCTCCCTAGGCTTATTCTTGTCCAATTAGGGTTTTTAACCAATCTTATGCATCCAATAAGTTCATTTGTGTCATTGGATGAACATTTAGGTCATTTTCGTCATCCCTAGTCTTATTCTTGTCCAATTAGGGTTTTAAGCAATCTTGTGCATCCGATATGTGTGTTTGTGTCATTGGATGAACATTTAGGTCATTTTCGTCCTCCCTATGCTTATTCTTGTCCAATTAGGGTTTTTAACCAATCTTGTGCATCCAATAAGTTCATTTGTGTCATTGGATGAACATTTAGGTCATTTTCGTCCTCAATAGTCTTATTCTTGTCCAATTAGGGTTTTTATGCAATCTTGTGCATCCAATAGGTGTGTTTGTGTCATTGGAGGAACATTTAGGTCGTTTTCGTCCTCCCTAGGCTTATTCTTGTCCAATTAGGGTTTTTAACCAACCTTGTGCATCCAATAAGTTCATTTGTGTCATTGGTTCAACATTTAGGTCATTTTCGTCCTCCCTATTCTTATTATTGTCCAATTAGGGTTTTTATGCAATCTTGTGCATCCAATAGTTGTGTTTGTGTCATTGGACGAACATTTAGGTTTTTTTCGTCCTCCCTAGGCTTATTCTTGTCCAATTAGGGTTTTTAACCAATCTTGTGCATCCAATAAGTTCATTTGTGTCATTGGAGGAACATTTAGGTCATTTTCGTCCTCAATAGTCTTATTCTTGTCCAATTAGGGTTTTTATGCAATCTTGTGCATCCAATAGGTGTGTTTGTGTCATTGGAGGAACATTTAGGTCGTTTTCGTCCTCCCTAGGCTTATTCTTGTCCAATTAGGGTTTTTAACCAACCTTGTGCATCCAATAAGTTCATTTGTGTCATTGGTGGAACATTTAGGTCATTTTCGTCCTCCCTATTCTTATTATTGTCCAATTAGGGTTTTTATGCAATCTTGTGCATCCAATAGTTGTGTTTGTGTCATTGGACGAACATTTAGGTTTTTTTCGTCCTCCCTAGGCTTATTCTTGTCCAATTAGGGTTTTTAACCAATCTTGTGCATCCAATAAGTTCATTTGTGTCATTGGATGAACATTTAGGTCATTTTCGTCCTCCCTAGTCTTATTCTTGTCCAATTAGGGTTTTCATACAATCTTGTGCATCCAATAGGTGTGTTTGTGTCATTGGACGAACATTTAGGTCATTTTCGTCCTCCCTAGGCTTATTCTTGTCCAATTAGGGTTTTTAACCAATCTTGTGCATCCAATAAGTTCATTTGTGTCATTGGATGAACATTTAGGTCATTTTCGTCATCCCTAATTTTATTCTTGTGCATATAGGGTTTTAAGCAATCTTGTGCATCCAATATGTGTGTTTGTGTCATTGGATGAACATTTAGGTCATTTTCGTCCTCCCTATGCTTATTCTTGTCCAATTAGGGTTTTTAACCAATCTTGTGCATCCAATAAGTTCATTTGTGTCATTGGATGAACATTTAGGTCATTTTCGTCCTCCCTAGTCTTATTCTTGTCCAATTAGGGTTTTTATGCAATCTTGTGCATCCAATAGGTTTGTTTGTGTCATTGGAGGAACATTTCGGTCATTTTCGTCCTCCCTAGTCTTATTCTTGTCCAATTATGGTTTTTAACCAATCTTGTGCATCCAATAAGTTCATTTGTGTCATTGGATGAACATTTAGGTCATTTTCGTCCTCCCTAGTCTTATTCTTGTCCCATTAGGGTTTTTAACCAATCTTGTGCATCGAATAAGTTCATTTGTGTCATTGGATGAACATTTAGGTCATTTTCGTCCTCCCTAGGCTTATTCTTGTCCAATTAGGGTTTTAAACCAATCTTGTGCATCCAATAGGTGTGTTTGTGTCATTGGACGAACATTTAGGTCATTTTCGCCTTCCCTAGGCTTATTCTTGTCCAATTAGGGTTTTTATCCAATCTTGTGCATCCAATAAGTTCATTTGTGTCATTGGATAAACATTTATGTCATTTTCGTCCTCCCTAGGCTTATTCTTGTCCAATTAGGGTTTTTAACCAATCTTGTGCATCGAATAAGTTCATTTGTGTCATTGGATGAACATTTAGGTCATTTTCGTCCTCCCTAGGCTTATTCTTCTCCAATTAGGGTTTTTAGCCAATCTTGTGCATTCAATAAGTTCCTTTGTTTCATTGGAGGAACATTTAGGTCATGTTCGTCCTCCCTAGTCTTATTCTTGTCCAATTAGGGTTTTTATGCAATCTTGTGCATCCAATAGGTGTGTTTGTGATATTGGACGAACATTTAGGTCATTTTCGTCCTCCCTAGGCTTATTCTTGTCCAATTAGGGTTTTTAACCAATCTTGTGCATCCAATAGGTGTGTTTGTGTCATTGGAGGAACATTTAGGTCATTTTCGTCCTCCCTAGTCTTATTATTGTCCAATTAGGGTTTTTATGTAATCTTGTGCATCCAATAGGTGTGATTGTGTCATTGGACGAACATTTAGATCATTTTCGTCCTCCCTAGGCTTATTCTTGTCCAATTAGGGTTTTTAACCATTCTTGTGCATCCAATAAGTTCATTTGTGTCATTGGATGAATATTTAGGTCATTTTCGTTCTCCCTAGGCTTATTCATGTCCAATTTGGGTTTTTAACCAATCTTGTGCATCCAATATGTGTGTTTGTGTCATTGGATGAACATTTAGGTCATTTTCGTCCTCCCTATGCTTATTCTTGTCCAATTAGGGTTTTTAACCAATCTTGTGCATCCAATAAGTTCATTTGTGTCATTGGATGAACATTTAGGTCATTTTCGTCCTCCCTAGGCTTATTCTTGTCCAATTTGGGTTTTTAACCAATCATGTGCATCCAATAAGTTGATTTGTGTCATTGGATGAACATTTAGGTCATTTTCGTCCTCCCTAGTCTTATTCTTGTCCAATTTGGGTTTGTAACCAATCTTGTGCATCAAATATGTGTGTTTTTGTCATTGGATGAACATTTAGGTCATTTTCGTCCTCCCTATGCTTATTCTTGTGCATCCAATAAGTTCATTTGTGTCATTGGATGAACATTTAGGTCATTTTCGTCCTCCCTAGTCTTATTCTTGTCCAATTAGGGTTTTTAACCAATCTTGTGCATCCAATATGTGTGTTTGTGTCATTGGATTGACATTTAGGTCATTTTCGTCCTCCCTAGGCTTATTCTTGTCCAATTAGGGTTTTTAACCAATCTTGTGCATCAAATAGGTGTGTTTGTGTCATTGGACGAACATTTAGGTCATTTTCGTCCTCCCTAGGTTTATTCTTGTCCAATTAGGGTTTTTAACCAATCTTGTGCATCCAATAGGTGTGTTTGTGTCATTGGAGGAACATTTAGGTCATTTTCGTCCTCCCTAGTCTTATTCTTGTCCAATTAGGGTTTTTATGCAATCTTGTGCATCTAATAGGTGTGTTTGTGTCATTGGACGAACATTTAGGTCATTTTCGTCCTCCCTAGGCTTATTCTTGTCCAATTAGGGGTTTTAACCAACCTTGTGCATCCAATAAGTTCATTTGTGTCATTGGAGGAACATTTAGGTCATTTTCGTCATCCCTAGTCTTATTCTTGTCCAATTAGGTTTTTTATGCAATCTTGTGCATCCAATATGTGTGTTTGTGTCATTGGATGAACATTTAGGTCATTTTCGTCCTCCCTAGGCTTATTCTTGTCCAATTAGGGTTTTTAACCAATCTTGTGCATCCAATTAGTTCATTTGTGTCATTGGACGAACATTTAGGTCATTTTCGTCCTCCCTAGGCTTATTCTTGTCCAATTAGTGTTTTTAACCAATCATGTGCATCCAATAAGTTGATTTGTTTGATTGGTTGAACATTTAGGTCATTTTAGTCCTCCCTACGCTTATTCTTGTCCAATTAGGGTTTTTAACCAATCTTGTGCTTCCAATAAGTTCATTTGTGTCATTGGATGAACATTTAGGTCATTTTCGTCCTCCCTTGGCTTATTCTTGTCCAATTTGGGTTTTTAACCAATCTTGTGCATCCAATAAGTTCATTTGTGTCATTGGACGAACATTTAGGTCATTTTCGTCCTCCCTAGGCTTATTCTTGTCCAATTAGTGTTTTTAACCAATCATGTGCATCCAATAAGTTCATTTGTCATTGGCTGAACATTTAGGTCATTTTCGTCCTCCCTATGCTTATTCTTGTGCATCCAATAAGTTCATTTGTGACATTGGATGAACATTTAGGTCATTTTCGTCCTCCCTAGTCTTATTCTTGTCCAATTAGGTTTTTTATGCAATCTTGTGCATCCAATAGGTGTGTTTGTGTCATTGGACGAACATTTAGGTCATTTTCGTCCTCCCTAGGCTTATTCTTGTCCAATTAGGGTTTTTAACCAATCTTGTGCATCCAATATGTGTGTTTGTGTCATTGGATGAACATTTAGGTCATTTTCGTCCTCCCTATGCTTATTCTTGTCCAATTAGGGTTTTTAACCAATCTTGTGCATCCAATAAGTTCATTTGTGTCATTGGATGAACATTTAGGTCATTTTCGTCCTCAATAGTCTTATTCTTGTCCAATTAGGGTTTTTATGCAATCTTGTGCATCCAATAGGTGTGTTTGTGTCATTGGAGGAACATTTAGGTCGTTTTCGTCCTCCCTAGGCTTATTCTGGTCCAATTAGGGTTTTTAACCAACCTTGTGCATCCAATAAGTTCATTTGTGTCATTGGTTGAACATTTAGGTCATTTTCGTCCTCCCTATTCTTATTATTGTCCAATTAGGGTTTTTATGCAATCTTGTGCATCCAATAGTTGTGTTTGTGTCATTGGACGAACATTTAGGTTTTTTTCGTCCTCCCTAGGCTTATTCTTGTCCAATTAGGGTTTTTAACCAATCTTGTGCATCCAATAAGTTCATTTGTGTCATTGGAGGAACATTTAGGTCATTTTCGTCCTCCCTAGTCTTATTCTTGTCCAATTAGGGTTTTTATGCAATCTTGTGCATCCAATATGTGTGTTTATGTCATTGGATGAACATTTAGGTCATTTTCGTCCTCCCTAGGCTTATTCTTGTCCAATTAGGGTTTTTAACCAATCTTGTGCATCCAATAAGTTCATTTGTGTCATTGGATAAACATTTAGGTCATTTTCGTCCTCCCTAGGCTTATTCTTGTCCAATTAGGGTTTTTAACCAATCTTGTGCCTCCAATAAGTTCATTTGTGTCATTGGATGAACATTTAAGTCATTTTCGTCCTCCCAAGGCTTATTCTTGTCCAATTAGGGTTTTTAACCAATCTTGTGCTTCCAATAAGTTCATTTGTGTCATTGGATGAACATTTAGGTCATTTTCGTCCTCCCTAGGCTTATTCTTGTCCAATTAGGGTTTTTAACCAATCTTGTGCATCCAATAGGTGTGTTTGTGTCATTGGATGAACATTTAGGTCATTAGCATCCTCCCTAGGCTTATTCTTGTCCAATTAGGGTTTCTAACCAATCTTGTGCATCCAATAGGTGTGTTTGTGTCATTGGATGAACATTTAGGTCATTTTCGTCCTCCCTAGGCTTATTCTTGTCCAATTAGGGTTTTTAACCAATCTTGTGCATCCAATAAGTTCATTTGTGTCATTGGATGAACATTTAGGTCATTTTCGTCCTCCCAAGGCGTATTCTTGTCCAATTAGGGTTTCTAACCAATCTTGTACATCCAATAGGTGTGTTTGTGTCATTGGATGAACATTTAGGTCATTTTCGTCCTCCCTAGTCTTATTCTTGTCCAATTAGGGTTTTTAACCAATCTTGTGCATCCAATAAGTTCATTTGTGTCATTTGATGAACATTTAGGTCATTTTCGTCCTCCCTAGGCTTATTCTTGTCCAATTAGGGTTTTTAACCAATCTTGTGCATCCAATAAGTTCATTTGTGTCATTGGACGAACATTTAGATCATTTTCGTCCTCCCTAGGCTTATTCTTGTCCAATTAGGGTTTTTAACCAATCTTGTGCATCCAATAAGTTCATTTGTGTCATTGGAGGAACATTTAGGTCATTTTCGTCCTCCCTAGTCTTATTCTTGTCCAATTAGGGTTTTTATGCAATCTTGAGCATCCAATAGGTGTGTTTGTGTCATTCGACAAACATTTAGGTCATTTTCGTCCTCCCTAGGCTTATTCTTGTCCAATTAGGGTTTTTAACCAATCTTGTGCATCCAATAAGTTCATTTATGTCATTAGACGAACATTTAGGTCATTTTCGTCCTCCCTAGTCTTATTCTTGTCCAATTAGGGTTTTTAGGTAATCTTGTGCATCCAATAGGTGTGTTTGTGTCATTGGACGAACATTTAGGTCATTTTCGCCATCCCTAGGCTTATTCTTGTCCAATTAGGGTTTTTAACCAATCTTGTGCATCCAATAAGTTCATTTGTGTCATTGGAGGAACATTTAGGTCATTTTCGTCCTCCCTAGTCTTATTCTTGTCCAATTAGGGTTTTTATGCAATCTTGTGCTTCCAATAGGTGTGTTTGTGTCATTGGACGAACATTTAGGTCATTTTCGTCCTCCCTAGGCTTATTCTTGTCCGATTAGGGTTTTTAACCAATCTTGTGCATCCAATAAGTTCATTTGTGTCATTGGATGAACATTTAGGTCATTTTCGTCCTCCATAGGCTTATTCTTGTCCAATTAGGGTTTTTAACCAATCTTGTGCATCCAATAAGTTCATTTGTTTCATTGGATGAACATTTAGGTCATTTTCGTGCTCCCTAGGCTTATTCTTGTCCAATTAGGGTTTTTAACCAATCTTGTGCATCCAATAGGTGTGTTTGTGTCATTGGACGAACATTTAGGTCATTTTCGTCCTCCCTAGGCTTATTCTTGTCCAATTAGGGTTTTTAACCAATCTTGTGCATCCAATAGGTGGGTTTGTGTCATTGGATGAACATTTAGGTCATTTTCGTCCTCCCTAGGCTTATTCTTGTCCAATTAGGGTTTTTAACCAATCTTGTGCATCCAATAGGTTCATTTGTGTCATTGGATGAACATTTAGGTCATTTTCGTCTTCCCTAGGCTTATTCTTGTCCAATTAGGGTTTTTAACCAATCTTGTGCATCCAATAAGTTCATTTGTGTCATTGGATGAACATTTAGGTCATTTTCATCCTCCCTAGGCTTATTCTTGTCCAATTAGGGTTTTTAACCAATCTTGTGCTTCCAATAAGTTCATTTGTGTCATTGGATGAACATTTAGGTCATTTTCGTCCTCCCTAGGCTTATTCTTGTCCAATTAGGGTTTTTAACCAATCTTGTGCCTCCAATAAGTTCATTTGTGTCATTGGATGAACATTTAAGTCATTTTCGTCCTCCCTAGGCTTATTCTTGTCCAATTAGGGTTTTTAACCAATCTTGTGCTTCCAATAAGTTCATTTGTGTCATTGGATGAACATTTAGGTCATTTTCGTCCTCCCTAGGCTTATTCTTGTCCAATTAGGGTTTTTAACCAACCTTGTGCATCCAATAAGTTCATTTGTGTCATTGGTTGAACATTTAGGTCATTTTCATCCTCCCTAGGCTTATTCTTGTCCTATTAGGGTTTTTAACCAATCTTGTGCATCGAATAAGTTCATTTGTGTCATTGGATGAACATTTAGGTCATTTTCGTCCTCCCTAGTCTTATTCTTGTCCAATTAGGGTTTTAAGCAATCTTGTGCATCCAATATGTGTGTTTGTGTCACTGGATGAACATTTAGGTCATTTTCGTCCTCCCTAGGCTTATTCTTGTTCAATTAGGGTTTTAACCAATCTTGTGCATCCAGTAGGTGTGTTTGTGTCATTGGAGGAACATTTAGGTCATTTTCGTCCTCCCTAGTCTTATTATTGTCCATTTAGGGTTTTTATGTAATCTTGTGCATCCAATAGGTGTGATTGTGTCATTGGACGAACATTTAGGTCATTTTCGTCCTCCCTAGGCTTATTCTTGTCCAATTAGGGTTTTTAACCAATCTTGTGCATCCAATATGTGTGTTTGTGTCATTGGATGAACATTTAGGTCATTTTCGTCCTCCCTATGCTTATTCTTGTCCAATTAGGGTTTTTAACCAATCTTGTGCATCCAATAAGTTCATTTGTGTCATTGGATGAACATTTAGGTCATTTTCGTCCTCCATAGTCTTATTTTTGTCCAATTAGGGTTTTTATGCAATCTTGTGCATCCAATAGGTGTGTGTGTGTCATTGGACGAACATTTAGGTCATTTTCGTCCTCCCTAGGCTTATTCTTGTCCATTTAGGGTTTTTAACCAATCTTGTGCATCCAATAATTTCATTTGTGTCATTGGATGAACATTTAGGTCATTTTCGTCCTCCCTAGGCTTATTCTTGTCCAATTAGGGTTTTTAACCAATCTTGTGCATCCAATAAGTTCATTTGTGTCATTGGATGAACATTTAGGTCATTTTCGTCCTCCCTAGGCTTATTCTTGTCCAATTAGGGTTTTTAACCAATCTGGTGCATCCAATAAGTTCATTTGTGTCATTGGATGAACATTTAGGTCATTTTCGTCCTCCCTAGTCTTATTCTTCTCCAATTAAGGTTTTAAGCAATCTTGTGCATCCAATATGTGTGTTTGTGTCATTGGATGAACATTTAGGTCATTTTCGTCCTCCCTATTCTTATTCTGGTCCAATTAGGGTTTTTAACCAATCTTGTGCATCCAATAAGTTCATTTGTGTCATTGGATGAACATTTAGGTCATTTTCGTCCTCCCTAGGCTTATTCTTGTCCAATTAGGGTTTTTAACCAATCTTGTGCATCCAATTAGTACATTTGTGTCATTGGATGATCATTTAGGTCATTTTCGTCCTTCCTAGGCTTATTCTTGTCCAATTAGGGTTTTTAACCAAGCTTGTGCATCCAATAAGTTCATTTGTGTCATTGGATGAACATTTAGGTCATTTTCGTCCTCCCTATGCTTATTCTTGTCCAATTAGGGTTTTTAACCAATCTTGTGCATCCAATAAGTTCATTTGTGTCATTGGATGAACATTTAGGTCATTTTCGTCCTCCCTATGCTTATTCTTGTCCAATTAGGGTTTTTAACCAATCTTGTGCATCCAAAAAGTTCATTTGTGTCATTAGATGAACATTTAGGTCATTTTCGTCCTCCCTATGCTTATTCTTGTCCAATTAGGGTTTTTAACCAATCTTGTGCATCCAATAAGTTCATTTGTGTCATTGGATGAACATTTAGGTCATTTTCGTCCTCCCTAAGCTTATTCTTGTCCAATTAGGGTTTTTATGCAATCTTGTGCATCCAATAGGTGTGTTTGTGTCATTGGACGAACATTTAGGTCATTTTCGTCCTCCATAGGCTTATTCTTGTCTAATTATGGTTTTTAACCAATCCTGTGCATCCAATAGGTGTGTTTGTGTCATTGGACGAACATTTAGGTCATTTTCGTCCTCCCTAGGCTTATTCTTGTCCAATTAGGGTTTTTAACCAACCTTGTGCATCCAATAGGTGTGTTTGTGTCATTGGATGAACATTTAGGTCATTTTCGTCCTCCCTATGCTTATTCTTGTCCAATTAGGGTTTTTAACCAATCTTGTGCATCCAATAAGTTCATTTGTGTCATTGGATGAACATTTAGGTCATTTTCGTCCTCCCTAGTCTTATTCTTGTCCAATTAGGGTTTTAAGCAATCTTGTGCATCCAATATGTGGGTTTGTGTCATTGGACGAACATTTAGGTCATTTTCGTCCTCCCTAGGCTTATTCTTGTCCAATTAGGGTTTTTAACCAATCTTGTGCATCCAATAGGTGTGTTTGTGTCATTGGACGAACATTTAGGTCATTTTCGTCCTCCCTAGGCTTATTCTTGTCCAATTAGGGTTTTTAACCAATCTTGTGCATCCAATAGGAGTGTTTGTGTCATTGGAGGAACATTTAGGTCATTTTCGTCCTCCCTAGTCTTATTCTTGTCCAATAAGGGTTTTTATGCAATCTTGTGCATCTAATAGGTGTGTTTGTGTCATTGGACGAACATTTAGGTCATTTTCGTCCTCCCTAGGCTTATTCTTGTCCAATTAGGGGTTTTAACCAACCTTGTGCATCCAATAAGTTCATTTGTGTCATTGGAGGAACATTTAGGTCATTTTCGTCCTCCATAGTGTTATTCTTGTCCAATTAGGGTTTTTATGCAATCTTGTGCATCCAATATGTGTGTTTGTGTCATTGGATGAACATTTAGGTCATTTTCTTCCTCCCTAGGCTTATTCTTGTCCAATTAGGGTTTTTAACCAATCTTGTGCATCCAATTAGTTCATTTGTGTCATTGGACGAACATTTAGGTCATTTTCGTCCTCCCTAGGCTTATTCTTGTCCAATTAGTGTTTTTAACCAATCATGTGCATCCAATAAGTTGATTTGTTTGATTGGATGAACATTTAGGTCATTTTAGTCCTACCTAGGCTTATTCTTGTCCAATTAGGGTTTTTAACAAATCTTGTGCTTCCAATAAGTTCATTTGTGTCATTGGATGAACATTTAGGTCATTTTCGTCCTCCCTTGGCTTATTCTTGTCCAATTTGGGTTTTTAACCAATCATGTGCATCCAATAAGTTGATTTGTGTCATTGTATGAACATTTAGGTCATTTTCGTCCTCCCTAGGCTTATTCTTGTCCAATTAGGGTTTTTAACCAATCTTGTGCATCCAATATGTGTGTTTGTGTCATTGGATGAACATTTAGGTCATTTTCGTCCTCCCTAGGCTTATTCTTGTCCAATTAGGGTTTTTAACCAATCTTGTGCATCCAATTAGTTCATTTGTGTCATTGGACGAACATTTAGGTCATTTTCGTCCTCCCTAGGCTTATTCTTGTCCAATTAGTGTTTTTAACCAATCATGTGCATCCAATAAGTTGATTTGTTTGATTGGATGAACATTTAGGTCATTTTCGTCCTCCCTAGTCTTATTCTTGTCTAATTAGGGTTTTTATGCAAATTTGTGAATCCAATAGCTGTGTTTGTGTCATTTGACGAACATTTAGGTCATTTTCGTCCTCCCTAGGCTTATTCTTGTCCAGTTAGGGTTTTTAACCAATCTTGTGCATCCAATAGGTGTGTTTGTGTCATTGGAGGAACATTTAGGTCATTTTCGTCCTCCCTAGTCTTATTATTGTCCAATTAGGGTTTTTATGTAATCTTGTGCATCCAATAGGTGTGTTTGTGTCATTGGACGAACATTTAGGTCATTTTCGTCCTCCCTACGCTTATTCTTGTCCAATTAGGGTTTTTAACCAATCTTGTGCATCCAATATGTGTGTTTGTGTCATTGGATGAACATTTAGGTCATTTTCGTCCTCCCTATGCTTATTCTTTTCCAATTACGGTTTTTAACCAATCTTGTGCATCCAATAAGTTCATTTGTGACATTGGAGGAACATTTAGGTCATTTTCGTCCTCCCTAGGCTTATTCTTGTCCAAATAGGGTTTTTAACCAACCTTGTGCATCCAATAAGTTCATTTGTGTCATTGGAGGAACATTTAGGTCATTTTCGTCCTCCCTAGTCTTATTCTTGTCCAATTAGGGTTTTTATGCAATCTTGTGCATCCAATATGTGTGTTTGTGTCATTGGATGAACATTTAGGTCATTTTCGTCCTCCCTAGGCTTATTCTTGTCCAATTAGGGTTTTTAACCAATCTTGTGCATCCAATAAGTTCATTTGTGCCATTGGATGAACATTTAGGTCATTTTCGTCCTCCCTATGCTTATTCTTGTCCAATTAGGGTTTTTAACCAATCTTGTGCATCCAATAAGTTCATTTGTGTCATTGGATGAACATTTAGGTCATTTTCGTCCTCAATAGTCTTATTCTTGTCCAATTAGGGTTTTTATGCAATCTTGTGCATCCAATAGGTGTGTTTGTGTCATTGGAGGAACATTTAGGTCGTTTTCGTCCTCCCTAGGCTTATTCTTGTCCAATTAGGGTTTTTAACCAACCTTGTGCATCCAATAAGTTCATTTGTGTCATTGGTTGAACATTTAGGTCATTTTCGTCCTCCCTAGTCTTATTCTTGTCCAATTAGGGTTTTTATGCAATCTTGTGCACCCAATAGTTGTGTTTCTGTCATTGGACGAACATTTAGGTTTTTTTCGTCCTCCCTAGGCTTATTCTTGTCCAATTAGGATTTTAACCAATCTTGTGCATCCAATAAGTTCGTTTGTGTCATTGGAGGAACATTTAGGTCATTTTCGTCCTCCCTAGTCTTATTCTTGTCCAATTAGGGTTTTTATGCAATCTTGTGCATCCAGTATGTGTGTTTGTGTCGTTGGATGAACATTTAGGTCATTTTCGTCCTCCCTAGGCATATTCTTGTCCAATTAGGGTTTTTAACCAATCTTGTGCATCCAATAAGTTCATTTGTGTCATTGGACGAACATTTAGGTCATTTTCGTTCTCCCTAGGCTTATTCTTGTCCAATTAGTGTTTTTAACCAATCATGTGCATCCAATAAGTTGATTTGTTTGATTGGATGAACATTTAGGTCATTTTCGACCTCCCTAGGCTTATTCTTGTCCAATTAGTGTTTTTAACCAATCTTGTGCATCCAATAAGTTCATTTGTGTCATTGGATGAACATTTAGGTCATTTTCGTCCTCCCTAGGCTTATTCTTGTCCAATTAGGGTTTTTAGCCAATCTTGTGCATCCAATAAGTTCATTTGTGTCATTGGAGGAACATTTAGGTCATTTTCGTCCTCCCTTGGCTTATTCTTGTCCAATTAGGGTTTTTAACCAATCTTGTGCATCGAATAAGTTCATTTGTGTCATTGGACGAACATTTAGGTCATTTTCGTCTTCCCTAGGCTTATTCTTGTCCAATTAGGGTTTTTAACCAATCTTGTGCATCCAATAGGTGTGTTTGTGTCATTGGAAAAACATTTAGGTTATTTTCGTCCTCCCTAGTCTTATTCTTGTCCAATTAGGGTTTTTATGTAATCTTGTGCATCCAATAGGTGTGTTTGTGTCATTGGACGAAAATTTAGGTCATTTTCGTCCTCGCTAGGCTTATTCTTGTCCAATTAGGGTTTTTAACCAATCTTGTGCATCCAATAAGTTCATTTGTGTCATTGGATGAACATTTAGGTCATTTTCATTCTCCCTAGGCTTATTCTTGTCCAATTAGGGTTTTTAACCAACCTTGTGCATCCAATAAGATCATTTGTGTCATGGAGGAACATTTAGGTCATTTTCGTCCTCCCTGGTCTTATTCTTGTCCAATTAGGGTTTTTATGTAATCTTTTGCATCCAATAGGTGTGTTTGTGTCATTGGACGAACATTTAGGTCATTTTCGTCCTCCCTAGGCTTATTCTTGTACAATTAGGGTTTTTAACCAACCTTGTGCATCCAATAAGTTCATTTGTGTCATTGGTTGAACATTTAGGTCATTTTCGTCCTCCCTAGGCTTATTCTTGTCCAATTAGGGTTTTTAACCAACCTTGTGCATCTAATAGGTTCATTTGTGTCATTGGAGGAACATTTAGGTCATTTTCGTCCTCCCTAGTCTTATTCTTGTCCAATTAGGGTTTTTATGCAATCTTGTGCATCCAATAGGTGTGTTTGTGTCATTGGACGAACATTTAGGTCATTTTCGTCTTCCCTAGGCTTATTCTTGTCCAATTAGGGTTTTTAACCAATCTTGTGCATCCAATAGGTGTGTTTGTGTCATTGGAGGAACATTTAGGTTATTTTCGCCCTCCCTAGTCTTATTCTTGTCCAATTAGGGTTTTTATGCAATCTTGTGAATCCAATAGGTGTGTTTGTGTCATTGGAGGAACATTTAGGTCATTTTCGTCCTCCCTAGTCTTATTCTTGTCCAATTAGGGATTTTATTCAATCTTGTGCATCCAATAGGTGTGTTTGTGTCATTGGACGAACATTTAGGTTATTTTCGTCCTCTCTAGGCTTATTCTTGTGCAATTAGGGTTTTTAACCAACCTTGTTCATCCAATAAGTTCATTTGTGTTATTGGTTGAACATTTAGGTCATTTTCGTCCTCCCTAGGCTTATTCTTGTCCAATTAGGATTTTTAACCAACCTTGTGCATCCAATAAGTTCATTTATGTCATTGGAGGAACATTTAGGTCATTTTCGTCCTCCCTAGTCTTATTCTTGTCCAATTAGGGTTTTTATGCAATCTTGTGCATCCAATAGGTGTGTTTGTGTCATTGGACGAACATTTAGGTCATTTTCGTCCACCGTAGGCTTATTCTTGTCCAATTAGGGTTTTTAATCAACCTTGTGCATCCAATAAGTTCATTTGTGTCATTGGTTGAACATTTAGGTCATTTTCGTCCTCCATAGGCTTATTCTTTTCCAATTAGGGTTTTTAACCAATCTTGTGCATCCAATAAGTTCATTTGTGTCATTGGATGAACATTTAGGTCATTTTCGTCCTCCCTAGTCTTATTCTTGTCCAATTAGGGTTTTTATGCAATCTTGTGCATCCAATAGGTGTGTTTGTGTCATTGGAGGTACATTTTCGTCCTCCCTAGTCTTATTCTTGTCCAATTAGGTTTTTTATGCAATCTTGTGCATCCAATAGGTGTGTTTGTGTCATTGGACGAACATTTAGGTCATTTTCGTCCTCCCTAGGCTTATTCTTGTCCGATTAAGGTTTTTAACCAATCTTGTGCATTCAATAAGTTCATTTGTGTCCTTGGATGTACATTTAGGTCATTTTCGTCCTCCCTAGTCTTATTCTTGTCGAATTAGGGTTTTTATGCAGTCTTGTGCATCCATTAGGTGTGTTTGTGTCATTGGAGGAACATTTAGGTCATTTTCGTCCTCCCTAGTCTTATTCTTGTCCAATTAGGGTTTTTATGCAATCTTGTGCATCCAATAGGTGTGTTTGTGTCATTGGACGAACATTTAGGTCATTTTTGTCCTCCCTACGCTTATTCTGGTCCAATTAGGATTTTTAACCAATCTTGTGCATCCAATAAGTTCATTTGTGTCATTGGATGAACATTTAGGTCATTTTCGTCCTCCCTAGTCTTATTCTTGTCGAATTAGGGTTTTTATGCAATCTTGTGCATCCAATAGGTGTGTTTGTGTCATTGGAGGAACATTTAGGTCATTTTCGTCCTCCCTAGTCTTATTCTTGTCCAATTAGGGTTTTTATGCAATCTTGTGCATCCAATAGGTGTGTTTGTGTCATTGGACGAACATTTAGGTCATTTTCGTCTACCCTAAACTTATTCTTGTCCAATTAGGGTTTTTAACCAATCTTGTGCATCCAATAAGTTCATTTGTGTCATTGGATGAACATTTAGGTCATTTTCGTCCTCCCTAGTCTTATTCTTGTCCAATTAGGGTTTTAAGCAATCTTTTGCATCCAATATGTGTGTTTGTGTCATTGGATGAACATTTAGGTCATTTTCGTCCTCCCTAGTCTTATTCTTGTCCAATTAGGGTTTTTATGCAATCTTGTGCATCCAATAGGTGTGTTTGTGTCATTGTAGGAACATTTAGGTCATTTTCGTCCTCCCTAGTCTTATTCTTGTCCAATTAGGGTTTTTAACCAACCTTGTGCATCCAATAGGTGTGTTTGTGTCATTGGACGGACATTTAGGTCAATTTCGTCCTCCCTAGTCTTATTCTTGTCCAATTAGGGTTTTTATGCAATCTTGTGCATCCAATAGGTGTGTTTGTGTCATTGGAGGAACATTTAGGTCATTTTCGTCCTCCCTAGTCTTATTCTTGTCCAATTAGGGTTTTTATGCAATCTTGTGCATCCAATAGGTGTGTTTGTGTCATTGGACGAACATTTAGGTCATTTTCGTCCTCCCTAGGCTTATTCTTGTCCGATTAGGGTTTTTAACCAATCTTGTGTATTCAATAAGTTCATTTGTGTCATTGGATGAACATTTAGGTCATTTTCGTCCTCCCTAGTCTTATTCTTGTTCAATTATGGTTTTTAAGCAATCTTGTGCATCCAATAGGTGTGTTTGTGTCATTGGAGGAACATTTAGGTCATTTTCGTCCTCCCTAGTCTTATTCTTGTCCAATTAGGGTTTTTATTCAATCTTGTGCATCCAATAGGTGTGTTTGTGTCATTGGACGAACATTTAGGTCATTTTCGTCCTCCCTAGGCTTATTCTTGTCCAATTAGGGTTTTTAACCAATCTTGTGCATCCAATAGGTGTGTTTGTGTCATTGGAGGAAAATTTAGGTCATTTTCGTCCTCCCTAGTCTTATTCTTGTCCAATTAGGGTTTTTATGCAATCTTGTGCATCCAATAGGTGTGTTTGTGTCATTGGAGGAACATTTAGGTCATTTTCGTCCTCCCTAGTCTTATTCTTGTCCAATTAGGGATTTTATTCAATCTTGTGCATCCAATAGGTGTGTTAGTGTCATTGGACGAACATTTAGGTCATTTTCGTCCTCTCTAGGCTTATTCTTGTGCAATTAGGGTTTTTAACCAACCTTGTGCATCCAATAAGTTCATTTGTGTCATTGGTTGAACATTTAGGTCATTTTCGTCCTCCCTAGGCTTATTCTTGTCCAATTAGGGTTTTTAACCAACCTTGTGCATCCAATAAGTTCATTTGTGTCATTGGAGGAACATTTAGGTCATTTTCGTCCTCCCTAGTCTTATTCTTGTCCAATTAGGGTTTTTATGCAATCTTGTGCATCCAATAGGTGTGTTTGTGTCATTGGACGAACATTTAGGTCATTTTCGTCCTCCCTAGGCTTATTCTTGTCCAATTAGGGTTTTTAACAAACCTTGTGAATCCAATAAGTTCATTTGTGTCATTGGTTGAACATTTAGGTCATTTTCGTCCTCCCTAGGCTTATTCTTGTCCAATTAGGGTTTTTAACCAACCTTGTGAATCCAATAAGTTCATTTGTGTCATTGGTTGAACATTTAGGTCATTTTCGTCCTCCCTAGGCTTATTCTTGTCCAATTAGGGTTTTTAACCAACCTTGTGCATCCAATAAGTTCATTTGTGTCATTGGAGGAACATTTAGGTCATTTTCGTCCTCCCTAGTCTTATTCTTGTCCAATTAGGGTTTTTATGCAATCTTGTGCATCCAATAGGTGTGTTTGTGTCATTGGACGAACATTTAGGTCATTTTCGTCCTCCCTAGGCTTATTCTTGTCTAATTACGGTTTTTAACCAATCTTGTGCATCCAATAAGTGCATTTGTGTCATTGGATGAACATTTAGGTCATTTTCGTCTTACCTAGGCTTATTCTTGTCCAATTAGGGTTTTTAACCAATCTTGTGCATCCAATAAGTTCATTTGTGTCAGTAGACGAACATTTAGGTCATTTTCGTCCTCCCTAGGCTTATTCTTGTCCAATTAGGGTTTTTAACCAATCTTGTGCATCCAATAGGTGTGTTTGTGTCATTGGAGGAACATTTAGGTCATTTTCGTCCTCCCTAGTCTTATTCTTGTCCAATTAGGGTTTTTATGCAATCTTGTGCATTCAATAGGTGTGTTTGTGTCATTGGAGGAACATTTAGGTCATTTTCGTCCTCCCTAGTCTTATTCTTGTCCAATTAGGGTTTTTATGCAATCTTGTGCATCCAATAGGTGTGTTTGTGTCATTGGACGAACATTTAGGTCATTTTCGTCCTCCCTAGGCTTATTCTTGTCCAATTAGGGTTTTTAACCAACCTTGTGCATCCAATAAGTTCATTTGTGTCATTGGTTGAACATTTAGGTCATTTTCGTCCTCCCTAGGCTTATTCTTGTCCAATTAGGGTTTTTAACGAACCTTGTGCATCCAATAAGTTCATTTGTGTCATTGGTGGAACATTTAGGTCATTTACGTCCTCCCTAGTCTTATTCTTGTCCAATTAGGGTTTTTATGCAATCTTGTGCATTCAATAGGTGTGTTTGTGTCATTGGAGGAACATTTAGGTCATTTTCGTCCTCCCTAGTCTTATTCTTGTCCAATTAGGGTTTTTATGCAATCTTGTGCATCCAATAGGTGTGTTTGTGTCATTGGACGAACATTTAGGTCATTTTCGTCCTCCCTAGACGTATTCTTATCTAATTAGGGTTTTTAACCAATCTTGTGCATCCAATAGGTGTGTTTGTGTCATTGGAGGAACATTTAGGTCATTTTCGTCCTCCCTAGTCTTATTCTTGTCCAATTAGGGTTTTTATGCAATCTTGTGCATCCAATAGGTGTGTTTGTGTCATTGGACGAACATTTAGGTCATTTTCGTCCTCCCTAGGCTTATTCTTGTCCAATTAGGGATTTTAGCCAATCTTGTGCATCCAATAAGTTCATTTGTGTCATTGGATGAACATTTAGATCATTTTCGTCCTCCCTAGGCTTATTCTTGTCCAATTAGGGTTTTTAGCCAATCTTGTGCATCCAATAAGTTCATTTGTGTCATTGGATGAACATTTAGGTCATTTTCGTCCTCCCTAGGCTTATTCTTGTCCAATTAGGGTTTTTAACCAATCTTGTGCATCCAATAGGTGTGTTTGTGTCATTGGAGGAACATTTAGGTCATTTTCGTCCTCCCTAGTCTTATTCTTGTCCAATTATGGTTTTTAGGCAATCTTGTGCATCCAATAGGTGTGTTTGTGTCATTGGACGAACATTTAGGTCATTTTCGTCGTCCCTAGGCTTATTCTTGTCCAATTAGGGTTTTTATGCAATCTTGTGCATCCAATAGGTGTGTTTGTGTCATTGGAGGAACATTTAGGTCATTTTCGTCCTCCCTAGTCTTATTCTTGTCCAATTAGGGTTTTTATGCAATCTTGTGCATCCAATAGGTGTGTTTGTGTCATTGGACGAACATTTAGGTCATTTTCGTCCTCCCTATGCTTATTCTTGTCCAATTAGGGTTTTTAACCAATCTTGTGCATCCAATAAGTTCATTTGTATCATTACACGAACATTTAGGTCATTTTCGTCCTCCCTAGGCTTATTCTTGTGCAATTAGGGTTTTTAACCAATCATGTGCATCCAATAAGTTGATTTGTGTCATTGGATGAACATTTAGGTCATTTTCGTCCTCCCTTGGCTTATTCTTGTCCAATTAGGGTTTTTAACCAATCTTGTGCATCCAATAGGTGTGTTTGTGTCATTGGAGGAACATTTAGGTCATTTTCGTCCTCCCTAGTCTTATTCTTGTCCAATTAGGGTTTTTATGCAATCTTGTGCATCCAATAGGTGTGTTTGTGTCATTGGACGAACATTTAGGTCATTTTCGTCCTCCCTAGGCCTATTCTTGTCGAATTAGGGTTTTTAACCAACCTTGTGCATCCAATAAGTTCATTTGTGTCGTTGGTTGAACATTTAGGTCATTTTCGTCCTCCCTAGGCTTATTCTTGTCCAATTAGGGTTTTTAACCAACCTTGGGCATCCAATAAGTTCATTTGTGTCATTGGAGGAACATTTAGGTCATTTTCGTCCTCCCTAGTCTTATTCTTGTACAATTAGGGTTTTTATTCAATCTTGTGCATCCAATAGGTGTGTTTGTGTCATTGGACGGACATTTAGGTCATTTTCGTCCTCCCTAGGCTTATTCTTGTCCAATTAGGGTTTTTAACCAATCTTGTGCATCCAATAAGTTCATTTGTGTAATTGGAGGAACATTTAGGTCATTTTCGTCCTCCCTAGTCTTATTCTTGTCCAATTAGGGTTTTTATGCAATCTTGTGCATCCAATAGGTGTGTTTGTGTCATTGGACGAACATTTAGGTCATTTTCATCCTCCCCAGGCTTATTCTTGTCCAATTAGGGTTTTTAACCAATCTTGTGCATCCAATAGGTGTGTTTGTGTCATTGGAGGAACATTTAGGTCATTTTCGTCCTCCCTAGTCTTATTCTTGTCCAATTAGGGTTTTTATGCAATCTTGTGCATCCAATAGGTGTGTTTGTGTCATTGGACGAACATTTAGGTCATTTTCGTCCTCCCTAGGCTTATTCTTGTCCAATTAGAGTTTTAAGCAATCTTGTGCATCCAATATGTGGGTTTGTGTCATTGGATGAACGTTTAGGTCATTTTCGTCCTCCCTATTGCTTATTCTTGTCCAATTAGGGTTTTTATGCAATCTTGTGCATCCTATAGGTGTGTTTGTGTCATTGGAGGAACATTTAGGTCATTTTCGTCCTCCCTAGTCTTATTCTTGTCCAATTAGGGTTTTTATGCAATCTTGTGCATCCAATAGGTGTGTTTGTGTCATTGGACGAACATTTAGGTCATTTTCGTCCTCCCTAGGCTTATTTTTGTCCGATTAGGGTTTTTAACCAATCTTGTGCATTCAATAAGTTCATTTGTGTCATTGAATGAACATTTAGGTCATTTTCGTCCTTCTAGTCTTATTCTTGTCCAATTAGGGTTTTTATGCAATCTTGTGCATCCAATAGGTGTGTTTGTGTCATTGGAGGAACATTTAGGTCATTTTCGTCCTCCCTAGTCTTATTCTTGTCCAATTAGGGTTTTTATGCAATCTTGTGCATCCAATAGGTGTGTTTGTGTCATTGGACGAACATTTAGGTCATTTTCGTCCTCCCTAGGCTTATTCTTGTCCAATTAGGGTTTTTAACCAATCTTGTGCATCCAATAAGTTCATTTGTGTCATTGGATGAACATTTAGGTAATTTTCGTCGTCCTTAGTCTTATTCTTGTCGAATTAGGTTTTTATGCAATCTTGTGCATCCAATAGGTGTGTTTGTGTCATTGGAGGAACATTTAGGTCATTTTCGTCCTCCCTAGTCTTATTCTTGTCCAATTAGGGTTTTTATGCAATCTTGTGCATCCAATAGGTGTGTTTGTGTCATTGGACGAACATTTAGGTCATTTTTGTCCTCCCTAGGCTTATTCTTGTCCGATTAGGGTTTTTAACCAATCTTGTGCATCCAAAAAGTTCATTTGTGTCATTGGATGAACATTTAGGTCATTTTCGTCCTCCCTAGCCTTATTCTTGTCCAATTAGGGTTTTAAGCAATCTTGTGCATCCAATATGTGGGTTTGTGTCATTGGACGAACATTTAGGTCATTTTCGTCCTCCCTATGCTTATTCTTGTCCAATTAGGGTTTTTAACCAATCTTGTGCATCCAATAAGTTCATTTGTGTCATTGGATGAACATTTAGGTCATTTTCGTCCTCCCTAGTCTTATTCTTGTCCAATTAGGGTTTTTATGCAATCTTGTGCATCCAATAGGTGTGTTTGTGTCATTGGACGAACATTTAGGTCATTTTCGTCCTCCCTAGTCTTATTCTTATCCAATTAGGGTTTTTATGCAATCTTGTGCATCCAATAGGTGTGTTTGTGTCAATGGACGAACATTTAGGTCATTTTCGTCCTCCCTAGGCTTATTCTTGGCCAATTAGGGTTTTTAACCAATCTTGTGCATCCAATAAGTTCATTTGTGTCATTGGTTGAACATTTAGGTCATTTTCATCCTCCTTAGTCTTATTCTTGTCCAATTAGGGTTTTTATGCAATCTTGTGCATCCAATAGGTGTGTTTGTGTCATTGGACGAACATTTAGGTCATTTTCGTCCTCCCTAAGCTTATTCTTGTCCAATTAGGGTTTTTAACCAATCTTGTGCATCCAATAAGTTCATTTGTGTCATTGGATGAACATTTTGGTCATTTTCGTCCTCCCTAGGCTTATTCTTGTCCAATTAGGGTTTTTATGCAATCTTGTGCATCCAATAAGTTCATTTGTGTCATTGGATGAACATTTAGGTCATTTACGTCCTCCCTAAGCTTATTCTTGTCCAATTAGGGATTTTATGGTATCTTGTGCATCCAATAGGTGTGTTTGTGTCATTGGACGAACATTTAGGTCATTTTCGTCCTCCCTAAGCTTATTCTTGTCCAATTAGGGTTTTTAACCAATCTTGTGCATCCAATAAGTTCATTTGTGTCATTGGATGAACATTTAGGTCATTTTCGTCATCCCTAGTCTTATTCTTGTCCAATTAGGGTTTTTATGCAATCTTGTGCATCCAATATGTGTGTTTGTGTCATTGGATGAACATTTAGGTCATTTTCGTCCTCCCTAGGCTTATTCTTGTCCAATTAGGGTTTTTAACCAATCTTGTGCATCCAATTAGTTCATTTGTGTCATTGGACAAACATTTAGGTCATTTTCGTCCTCCCTAGGCTTATTCTTGTCCAATTAGTGTTTTTAACCAATCATGTGCATCCAATAAGTTGATTTGTTTGATTGGATGAACATTTAGGTCATTTTCGTCCTCCCTAGTCTTATTCTTGTCTAATTAGGGTTTTTATGCAAACTTGTGAATCCAATAGCTGTGTTTGTGTCTTTGGACGAACATTTAGGTCATTTTCGTCCTCCCTAGGCTTATTCCTGTCCAATTAGGGTTTTTAACCAATCTTGTGCATCCAATATGTGTGTTTGTGTCATTGGAGGAACATTTAGGTCATTTTCGTCCTCCCTAGTCTTATTATTGTCCAATTAGGGTTTTTATGTAATCTTGTGCATCCAATAGGTGTGTTTGTGTCATTGGACGAACATTTAGGTCATTTTCCTCCTCCTTACGCTTATTCTTGTCCAATTAGGGTTTTTAACCAATCTTGTGCATCCAATAGGTGTGTTTGTGTCATTGGAGGAACATTTAGGTCATTTTCGTCCTCCCTAGTCTTATTCTTCTCCAATTAGGGTTTTTATGCAATCTTGTGCATCTAATAGGTGTGTTTGTGTCATTGGACGAACATTTAGGTCATTTTCGTCCTCCCTAGGCTTATTCTTGTCCAATTGGGGGTTTTAACCAACCTTGTGCATCCAATAAGTTCATTTGTGTCATTGGAGGAACATTTAGGTCATTTTCGTCCTCCCTAGTCTTATTCTTGTCCAATTAGGGTTTTTATGCAATCTTGTGCATCCAATAGGTGTGTTTGTGTCATTGGACGAACATTTAGGTCATTTTCGTCCTCCCTACGCTTATTCTTGTCCATTTAGGGTTTTTAACCAATCTTGTGCATCCAATATGTGTGTTTGGGTCATTGGATGAACATTTAGGTCATTTTCGTCCTCCCTATGCTTATTCTTTTCCAATTAGGGTTTTTAACAAATCTTGTGCATCCAATAAGTTGATTTGTGTCATTGGATGAACATTTAGGTCATTTTCGTCCTCTATAGGCTTATTCTTGTCCAATTAGGGTTTTTAACCAATCTTGTGCATCCAATAAGTTCATTTGTGTCATTGGTTGAACATTTAGGTAATTTTCGTCCTCCCTAGTCTTATTCTTGTCCAATTTGGGTTTGTAACCAATCTTGTGCATCAAATATGTGTGTTTGTGTCATTAGATGAACATTTAGGTCATTTTCGTCCTCCCTATGCTTATTCTTGTGCATCCAATAAGTTCATTTGTGACATTTGATGAACATTTAGGTCATTTTCGTCCTCCCTAGTCTTATTATTGTCCAATTAGGGTTTTTATGTAATCTTGTGCATCCAATAGGTGTGTTTGTGTCATTGGACGAACATTTAGGTCATTTTTGTCCTCCCTAGGCTTATTCTTGTCCAATTAGGGTTTTTAACCAATCTTGTGCATCCAATATGTGTGTTTGTGTCATTGGATGAACATTTAGGTCATTTTCGTCCTCCCTATGCTTATTCTTCTCCAATTAGGGTTTTTAACCAATCTTGTGCATCCAATAAGTTCATTTGTGTCATTGGATGAACATTTAGGTCATTTTCGTCCTCAATAGTCTTATTCTTGTCCAATTAGGGTTTTTATGCAATCTTGTGCATCCAATAGGTGTGTTTGTGTCATTGGAGGAACATTTAGGTCGTTTTCGTCCTCCCTAGGCTTATTCTAGTCCAATTAGGGTTTTTAACCAACCTTGTGCATCCAATAAGTTCATTTGTGTCATTGGTTGAACATTTAGGTCATTTTCGTCCTCCCTAGTCGTATTCTTGTCCAATTAGGGTTTTTATGCAATCTTGTGCATCCAATAGTTGTGTTTGTGTCATTGGACGAACATTTAGGTTTTTTTCGTCCTCCCTAGGCTTATTCTTGTCCAATTAGGGTTTTTAACCAATCTTGTGCATCCAATAAGTTCATTTGTGTCATTGGAGGAACATTTAGGTCATTTTCGTCCTCCCTAGTCTTATTCTTGTCCAATTAGGGTTTTTATGCAATCTTGTGCATCCGATATGTTTGTTTGTGTCATTGGATGAACATTTAGGTCATTTTCATCCTCCCTAGGCTTATTCTTGTCCAATTAGGGTTTTTAACCAATCTTGTGCATCCAATAAGTTCATTTGTGTCATTGGACGAACATTTAGGTCATTTTTGTCCTCCCTAGGCTTATTCTTGTCCAATTAGTGTTTTTAACCAATCATGTGCGTCCAATAAGTTGATTTGTTTGATTGGATGAACATTTAGGTCATTTTCGTCCTCCCTAGGCTTATTCTTGTCCAATTAGGGTTTTTAACCAATCTTGTGCTTCCAATAAGTTCATTTGTGTCATTGGATGAACATTTAGGTCATTTTCGTCCTCCCTAGGCTTATTCTTGTCCAATTTGGGTTTTTAACCATTCATGTGCATCCAATAAGTTGATTTGTGTCATTGGATGAACATTTAGGTCATTTTCGTCCTCCCTAGGCTTATTCTTGTCCAATTAGGGTTTTTAACCAATCTTGTGCATCCAATAAGTTCATTTGTGTCATTGGAAGAACATTTAGGTCATTTTCATCCTCCCTAGGCTTATTCTTGTCCAATTAGGGTTTTTATGCAATCTTGTGCATCCAATAGGTGTGTTTGTGTCATTGGACGAACATTTAGGTCATTTTCGTCCTCCCTAGGCTTATTCTTGTCCAATTAGGGTTTTTAACCAATCTTGTGCATCCAATAAGTTCATTTGTGTCATTGGATGAACATTTAGGTCATTTTCGTCCTCCCTAGTCTTATTCTTGTCCAATTAGGGTTTTAAGCAATCTTGTGCATCCAATATGTGGGTTTGTGTCATTGGATGAACGTTTAGGTCATTTTCGTCCTCTCTATGCTTATTCTTGTCCAATTAGGGTTTTTAACCAATCTTGTGCATCCAATAAGTTCATTTGTGTCATTGGACGAACATTTAGGTCATTTTCGTCCTTCCTAGTCTTATTCTTGTCCAATTAGGGTTTTTATGCAATCTTGTGCATCCAATAGGTGTGTTTGTGTCATTGGACGAACATTTAGGTCATTTTCGTCCTCCCTAGGCTTATTCTTGTCCAATTAGGGTTTTTAACCAATCTTGTGCATCCAATAAGTTCATTTGTGTCATTGGATGAACATTTAGGTCATTTTCGTCCTCCCTAGTCTTATTCTTGTCCAATTAGGGTTTTTAACCAACCTTGTGCATCCAATAAGTTCATTTGTGTCATTGGTGGAACGTTTAGGTCATTTACGTCCTCCCTAGTCTTATTCTTGTCCAATTAGGGTTTTTATGCAATCTTGTGCATCCAATAGGTGTGTTTGTGTCATTGGAGGAACATTTAGGTCATTTTCGTCCTCCCTAGTCTTATTCTTGTCCAATTAGGGTTTTTATGCAATCTTGTGCATCCAATAGGTGTGTTTGTGTCATTGGACGAACATTTAGGTCATTTTCGTCCTCCCTAGGCTTATTCTTGTCCAATTAGGGTTTTTAACCAATCTTGTGCATCCAATAAGTTCATTTGTGTCATTGGATGAACATTTATGTCATTTTCGTCCTCCCTAGCCTTATTCTTGTCCAATTAGGGTTTTTATGCAATCTTGTGCATCCAATAGGTGTGTTTGTGTCATTGGACGAACATTTAGGTCATTTTCGTCCTCCCTAGGCTTATTCTTGTCCAATTAGGGTTTTTAACCAATCTTGTGCACCCAATAAGTTCATTTGTGTCATTGGAGGAACATTTAGGTCATTTTCGTCCTCCCTAGTCTTATTCTTGTCCAATTAGGGTTTTTATGCAATCTTGTGCATCCAATAGGTGTGTTTGTGTCATTGGACGAACATTTAGGTCATTTTCGTCTCCCTAGGCTTATTCTTGTCCAATTAGGGTTTTTAACCAATCTTGTGCATCCAATAAGTTCATTTGTGTCATTGGATGAACATTTAGGTCATTTTCGTCCTCCCTAGGCTTATTCTTGTCCAATTAGGGTTTTTAACCAATCTTGTGCATCCAATAAGTTCATTTGTGTCATTGGATGAAAATTTAAGTTATTTTCGTCCTCCCTAGGCTTAGTTTTGTGCAATTAGGGTTTTTAACCAATCTTGTGCATCCAATAGGTGTGTTTGTGTCATTAGATGAACATTTAGGTCATTTTCATCCTCCCTAGGCTTATTGTTGTCCAATTAGGGTTTTTAACCAATCTTGTGCATCCAGTAGGTGTGTTTGTGTCATTAGATGAACATTTAGGTCATTTTCATCCTCCCTAGGCTTATTGTTGTCCAATTAGGGTTTTTAACCAATCTTGTGCATCCAATAGGTGTGTTTGTGTCATTGGATGAACATTTAGGTCATTTTCGTCCTCCCTAGTCTTATTCTTGTCCAATTAGGGTTTTAAGCAATCTTGGGCGTCCAATAAGTTCATTTGTGTCATTGGATTAAGATTTAAGTCATCTTCGTCCTCCCTAGGCTTATTCTTGTTCAATTTGGGTTTCTAACCAATCTTGTGCATCCAATATGTGTGTTTGTGACATTGGATGAACATTTAGGTCATTTTCGTCCTCCCTAGTCTGCTTCTTGTCCAATTATGGTTTTAAGCAATCTTGTGCATCCAATAAGTTCATTTTTGTCATTGGATGAACATTTAGGTCATTTTCGTCCTCCCAAGGCTTATTCTTGTCCAATTAGGGTTTTTAACCAATCTTGTGCATCCAATAAGTTCATTTGTGTCATTGGATGAACATTTAGGTCATTTTCGTCCTCCCAAGGCTTATTCTTGTCCAGTTAGGCTTTTTAACCAATCTTGTGCATCCAATAAGTTCATTTGTGTCATTGGATGAACATTTAGATCATTTTCGTCCTCCCTAGGCTTATTCTTGTCCAATTAGGGTTTTTAACCAATCTTGTGCATCCAATAAGTTCATTTGTGTCATTGGATGAACATTTAGGTAATTTTCGTCCTCCCTAGTCTTATTCTTGTCCAATTAGGGTTTTAAGCAATCTTGTGCATCCAATAGGTGTGTTTGTGTCATTGGAGGAACATTTAGGTCATTTTCGTCCTCCCTAGTCTTATTCTTGTCCAATTAGGGTTTTTATGCAATCTTGTGCATCCAATAGGTGTGTTTGTGTCATTGGACGAACATTTAGGTCATTTTCGTCCTCGCTAGGCTTATTCTTGTCCAATTAGGGTTTTTAACCAATCTTGTGCATCCAATAAGTTCATTTGTGTCATTGGATGAACATTTAGGTCATTTTCGTCCTATCTAGTCTTATTCTTGTCCAATTAGGGTTTTTATGCAATCTTGTGCATCCAATAGGTGTGTTTGTGTCATTGGATGAATATTTAGGTCATTTTCATCCTTCCTAGGCTTATTCTTGTCCAATTAGGGTTTTTAACCAATCTTGTGCATACAATAAGTTCATTTGTGTCATTGGATGAACATTTAGGTCATTTTCGTCCTCCCTAGTCTTATTCTTGTCCAATTAGGGTTTTTATGCAATCTTGTGCATCCAATAGCTGTGTTTGTGTCATTGGACGAACATTTAGGTCATTTTCGTCCTCCCTAGGCTTATTCTTGTCCAATTAGGGTTTTTAACCAATCTTGTGCATCCAATAGGTGTGTTTGTGTCATTGGAGGAACATTTAGGTCATTTTCGTCCTCCCTAGTCTTATTGTTGTCCAATTAGGGTTTTTATGTAATCTTGTGCATCCAATAGGTGTGTTTGTGTCATTGGACGAACATTTAGGTCATTTTCGTCCTCCCTACGCTTATTCTTGTCCAATTAGGGTTTTTAACCAATCTTGTGCATCCAATATGTGTGTTTGTGTCATTGGATGAACATTTAGGTCATTTTCGTCCTCCCTATGCTTATTCTTTTCCAATTAGGGTTTTTAACCAATCTTGTGCATCCAATAAGTTCATTTGTGACATTGGATGAACATTTAGGTCATTTTCGTCCTCCCTAGGCTTATTCTTGTCCAAATAGGGTTTTTAACCAATCTTGTGCATCCAATAAGTTCATTTGTGTCATTAGACGAACATTTAGGTCATTTTCGTCCTCCCTAGGCTTATTCTTGTCCAATTAGGGTTTTTAACCAATCATGTGCATCCAATAAGTTCATTTGTGTCATTGGATGAACATTTAGGTCATTTTTGTCCTCCCTAGGCTTATTCTTGTCCAATTAGGGTTTTTAGCCAATCTTCTGCATCCAATAAGTTCATTTGTGTCATTGGAGGAACATTTAGGTCAGTTTCGTCCTCCCTAGTCTTATTCTTGTCCAATGAGGTTTTTATGCAATCTTGTGCATCCAATAGGTGTGTTTGTGTCATTGGACGAACATTTAGGTCATTTTCGTCCTCCCTAGGCTTATTCTTGTCCAATTAGGGTTTTTAACCAATCTTGTGCATCCAATAGGTGTGTTTGTGTCATTGGAGGAACATTTAGGTCATTTTCGTCCTCCCTAGTCTTATTCTTGTCCAATTAGGGTTTTTATGCAATCTTGTGCATCCAATAGGTGTTTTTGTGCCATTGGACGAACATTTAGGTCATTCTCGTCCTCCCTAGGCTTATTCTTGTCCAATTAGGGTTTTTAGCCAATCTTGTGCATCCAATAGTTTCATTTGTGTCATTGGAGGAACATTTAGGTGATTTTCGTCCTCCCTAGGCTTATTTTTGTCCAATTAGGGTTTTTAACCAATCTTGTGCATCCAATAAGTTCATTTGTGTCATTGGATGAACATTTAGGTCATTTTTGTCCTCCCTAGGCTTATTCTTGTCCAATTAGGGTTTTTAGCCAATCTTGTGCATCCAATAAGTTCATTTGTGTCATTGGAGAAACATTTAGGTCATTTTCGTCCTCCCTAGTATTATTCTTGTCCAATTAGGGTTTTATGCAATCTTGTGCATCCAATAGGTGTGTTTGTGTCATTGGACGAACATTTAGGTCATTTTCGTCCTCCCTAGGCTTATTCTTGTCCAATTAGGGTTTTTAACCAATCTTGTGCATCCAATAAGCTCATTTGTGTCATTGGATGAACATTTAGGTCATTTTCGTCCTCCCAAGTCTTATTCTTGTCCTATTAGGGTTTTTATGCAATCTTGTGCATCCAATAGGTGTGTTTGTGTCATTGGAGGAACATTTAGGTCATTTTCGTCCTCCCTAGTCTTATTCTTGTCCAATTAGGGTTTTTATGCAATCTTGTGCATCCAATAGGTGTGTTTGTGTCATTGGACGAACATTTAGGTCATTTTCGTCCTCCCTAGGCTTATTCTTGTCCGATTAGGGTTTTTAACCAATCTTGTGCATCCAAAAAGTTCATTTGTGTCATTGGATGAACATTTAGGTCATTTTCGTCCTCCCTAGTCTTATTCTTTTCCAATTAGGGTTTTAAGCAATCTTGTGCATCCAATATGTGGGTTTGTGTCATTGGACCAACATTTAGGTCATTTTCGTCCTCCCTATGCTTATTCTTGTCCAATTAGGGTTTTTAACCAATCTTGTGCATCCAATAAGTTCATTTGTGTCATTGGATGAACATTTAGGTCATTTTCGTCCTCCCTTGTCTTATTCTTGTCCAATTAGGGTTTTTATGCAATCTTGTGCATCCAATAGGTGTGTTTGTGTCATTGGACGAACATTTAGGTCATTTTCGTCCTCCCTAGGCTTATTCTTGTCCGATTAGGGTTTTTATATAATCTTGTGCATCCAATAGGTGTGTTTGTGTCATTGGAGGAACATTTAGGTCATTTTCGTCCTCCCTAGTCTTATTCTTGTCCAATTAGGGTTTTTATGCAATCTTGTGCATCCAATAGGTGTGTTTGTGTCATTGGACGAACATTTAGGTCATTTTCGTCCTCCCTAGGCTTATTCTTGTCCGATTAGGGTTTTTAACCAATCTTGTGCATTCAATAAGTTCATTTGTGTCATTGGATGAACAATTAGGTCATTTTCGTCCTCCCTAGGCTTATTCTTGTCAAATTAGGGTTTAGGGTTTATGGTTTTTATGCAATCTTGTGCATCCAATAGGTGTGTTTGTGTCATTGGACGAACATTTAGGTCATTTTCGTCCTCCCTAGGCTTATTCTTGTCCAATTAGGGTTTTTAACCAATCTTGTGCATCCAATAAGTTCATTTGTGTCATTGGATGAACATTTAGGTCATTTTCGTCCTCCCTAGTCTTATTCTTGTCCAATTAGGGTTTTTAACCAACATTGTGCATCCAATAAGTTCATTTGTGTCATTGGTGGAACGTTTAGGTCATTTACGTCCTCCCTAGTCTTATTCTTGTCCAATTAGGGTTTTTATGCAATCTTGTGCATCCAATAGGTGTGTTTGTGTCATTGGAGGAACATTTAGGTCATTTTCGTCCTCCCTAGTCTTATTCTTGTCCAATTAGGGTTTTTATGCAATCTTGTGCATCCAATAGGTGTGTTTGTGTCATTGGACGAACATTTAGGTCATTTTCGTCCTCCCTAGGCTTATTCTTGTCCAATTAGGGTTTTTAACCAATCTTGTGCATCCAATAAGTTCATTTGTGTCATTGGATGAACATTTAGGTCATTTTTGTCCTCCCTAGTCTTTTTCTTGTCCAATTAGGGTTTTTAACCAATCTTGTGCATCCAATAAGTTCATTTGTGTCATTGGATGAACATTTAGGTCATTTTCGTCCTCCCTAGGCTTATTCTTGTCCAATTAGGGTTTTTATGCAATCTTGTGCATCCAATAGGCGTGTTTGTGTCATTGGACGAACATTTAGGTCATTTTCGTCCTCCATAGGCTTATTCTTGTCCAATTAAGGTTTTTATGCAATCCTGTGCATCCAATAGGTGTGTTTGTGTCATTGGAGGAACATTTAGGTCATTTTCGTCCTCCCTAGTCTTATTCTTGTCCAATTAGGGTTTTTATGCAATCTTGTGCATCCAATAGGTGTGTTTGTGTCATTGGACGAACATTTAGGTCATTTTCGTCCTCCCTAGGCTTATTCTTGTCCAATTAGGGTTTTTAACCAATCTTGTGCATCCAGTAAGTTCATTTGTGTCATTGGATGAACATTTAGGTCATTTTCGTCCTCCCTAGGCTTGTTCTTGTCCAATTAGGGTTTTTATGCAATCTTGTGCATCCAATAGGTGTGTTTGTGTCATTGGACGAACATTTAGGTCATTTTCGGCCTCCCTAGGCTTCTTTTTGTCCAATTAGGCATTTTATGCAATCCTTTGCATCCAATAGGTGTGTTTGTGTCATTGGACGAACATTTAGGTCATTTTCGTCCTCCCTAGGCTTATTCTTGTCCAATTAGGGTTTTTAACCAACCTTGTGCATCCAATAAGTTCATTTGTGTCATTGGTTGAACATTTAGGTCATTTACGTCCTCCCTAGGCTTATTCTTGTCCAATTAGGGTTTTTAACCAACCTTGTGTATCCAATAAGTTCATTTGTGTCATTGGTGGAACATTTAGGTCATTTACGTCCTCCCTAGTCTTATTCTTGTCCAATTAGGGTTTTTGTGCAATCTTGTGCATCCAATAGGTGTGTTTGTGTCATTGGAGGAACATTTAGGTCATTTTCGTCCTCCCTAGTCTTATTCTTGTCGAATTAGGGTTTTTATGCAATCTTGTGGATCCAATAGGTGTGTTTGTGTCATTGGAGGAACATTTAGGTCATTTTCGTCCTCCCTAGTCTTATTCTTGTCCAATTAGGGTTTTTATGCAATCTTGTGCATCCAATAGGTGTGTTTGTGTCATTGGACGAACATTTAGGTCATTTTCGTCCTCCCTAGGCTTATTCTTGTCCAATTAGGGTTTTTAACCAATCTTGTGCATCCAATAAGTTCATTTGTGTCATTGGACGAACATTTAGGTCATTTTCGTCCTCCATAAGCTTATTCTTGTCCAATTAGGGTTTTTAACCAATCTTGTGCATCCAATAAGTTCATTTGTGTCATTAGATGAACATTTAGGTCATTTTCGTCCTCCCTAGGCTTATTCTTGTCCAATTAGGGTTTTTAACCAATCTTGTGCATCCAATAAGTTCATTTGTGTCATTGGATGAACATTTAGGTCATTTTCGTCCTCCCTTGGCTTATTCTTGTCCAATTAGGGTTTGTAAACAATCTTGTGCATCCAATAGGTGTGTTTGTGTCATTGGATGAACATTTAGGTCATTTTCGTCCTCCCTAGGCTTATTCTTGTCCAATTAGGGTTTTTAACCAATCTTGTGCATCCAATAAGTTCATTTGTGTCATTGGATGAACATTTAGGTCATTTTCGTCCTCCCTAGGCTTATTCTTGTCCAATTAGGGTTTTCAACCAATCTTGTGCATCCAATAAGTTCATTTGTGTCATTGAATGAACATTTAGGTCATTTTCGTTCTCCCTAGTCTTATTCTTGTCCAATTAGGGTTTTTATGCAATCTTATGCATCCAATAGGTGTGTTTGTGTCATTGTAGGAACATTTAGGTCATTTTCGTCCTCCCTAGTTTTATTCTTGTCCAATTAGGGTTTTTATGCAATCTTGTGCATCCAATATGTGTGTTTGTGTCATTGGATGAACATTTAGGTCATTTTCGTCCTCCCTAGGCTTATTCTTGTCCAATTAGGGTTTTTAACCAATCTTGTGCATCCAATAAGTTCATTTGTGTCATTGGTTGAACATTTAGGTAATTTTCGTCCTCCCTAGTCTTATTCTTGTCCAATTTGGGTTTGTAATCAATCTTGTGCATCAAATATGTGTGTTTGTGTCATTGGATGAACATTTAGGTCATTTTCGTCCTCCCTATGCTTATTCTTGTGCATCCAATAAGTTCATTTGTGTCATTGGATGAACATTTAGGTCATTTTCGTCCTCCCTAGTCTTATTCTTGTCTAATTAGGGTTTTTATGCAATCTTGTGCATCCAATAGCTGTGTTTGTGTCATTGGACGAACATTTAGGTCATTTTCGTCCTCCCTAGGCTTATTCTTGTCCAATTAGGGTTTTTAACCAATCTTGTGCATCCAATAGGTGTGTTTGTGTCATTGGAGGAACATTTAGGTCATTTTCGTCCTCCCTAGTCTTATTGTTGTCCAATTAGGGTTTTTATGTAATCTTGTGCATCCAATAGGTGTGTTTGTGTCATTGGACGAACATTTAGGTCATTTTCGTCCTCCCTACGCTTATTCTTGTCCAATTAGGGTTTTTAACCAATCTTGTGCATCCAATATGTGTGTTTGTGTCATTGGATGAACATTTAGGTCATTTTCGTCCTCCCTATGCTTATTCTTTTCCAATTAGGGTTTTTAACCAATCTTGTGCATCCAATAAGTTCATTTGTGACATTGGATGAACATTTAGGTCATTTTCGTCCTCCCTAGTCTTATTCTTGTCCAATTAGGGTTTTTATGCAATCTTGTGCATCCAATAGGTGTGTTTGTGTCATTGGACGAACATTTAGGTCATTTTCGTCCTCCCTAGGCTTATTCTTGTCCAATTAGGGTTTTTAACCAATCTTGTGCATCCAATAGTTGTGTTTGTGTCATTGGAGGAACATTTAGGTCATTTCGTCCTCCCTAGTCTTATTATTGTCCAATTAGGGTTTTTATGTAATCTTGTGCATCCAATAGGTGTGTTTGTGTCATTGGACGAACATTTAGGTCATTTTCGTCCTCCCTAGGCTTATTCTTGTCCAATTAGGGTTTTTATGCAATCTTGTGCATCCAATAGGTGTGTTTGTGTTATTGGACGATCATTTAAGTCATTTTCGTCCTCCCTAGGCTTATTCTTGTCCAATTAGGGTTTTTAGCCAATCTTGTGCATCCAATAAGTTCATTTGTGTCATTGGAGGAACATTTAGGTCATTTTCATCCTCCCTAGGCTTATTCTATTCCAATTAGGGTTTTTAGCCAATCTTGTGCATCCAATAAGTTCATTTGTGTCATTGGAGGAACATTTAGGTCATTTTCGTCCTCCCTAGTCTTATTATTGTCCAATTAGGGTTTTTATGTAATCTTGTGCATCCAATAGGTGTGTTTGTGTCATTGGACGAACATTTAGGTCATTTTCGTCCTCACTACGCTCATTCTTGTCCAATTAGGGTTTTTAACCAATCTTGTGCATCCAATATGTGTGTTTGTGTCATTGGATGAACATTTAGGTCATTTTCGTCCTCCCTATGCTTATTCTTTTCCAATTAGGGTTTTTAACCAATCTTGTGCATCCAATAAGTTCATTTGTGACATTGGATGAACATTTAGGTCATTTTCGTCCTCCCTAGGCTTATTCTTGTCCAAATAGGGTTTTTAACCAATCTTGTGCATCCAATAAGTTCATTTGTGTCATTAGACGAACATTTAGGTCATTTTCGTCCTCCCTAGGCTTATTCTTGTCCAATTAGGGTTTTTAACCAATCATGTGCATCCAATAAGTTCATTTGTGTCATTGGATGAACATTTAGGTCATTTTTGTCCTCCCTAGGCTTATTCTTGTCCAATTAGGGTTTTTAGCCAATCTTCTGCATCCAATAAGTTCATTTGTGTCATTGGAGGAACATTTAGGTCAGTTTCGTCCTCCCTAGTCTTATTCTTGTCCAATGAGGTTTTTATGCAATCTTGTGCATCCAATAGGTGTGTTTGTGTCATTGGACGAACATTTAGGTCATTTTCGTCCTCCCTAGGCTTATTCTTGTCCAATTAGGGTTTTTAACCAATCTTGTGCATCCAATAGGTGTGTTTGTGTCATTGGAGGAACATTTAGGTCATTTTCGTCCTCCCTAGTCTTATTCTTGTCCAATTAGGGTTTTTATGCAATCTTGTGCATCCAATAGGTGTGTTTGTGTCATTGGACGAACATTTAGGTCATTTTCATCCTCCATAGGCTTATTCTTGTCCAATTAGGGTTTTTAACCAACCTTGTGCATCCAATAAGTTCATTTGTGTCCTTGGTTGAACATTTAGGTCATTTTCATCCTCCCTAGGCTTATTCTTGTCCAGTTAGGGTTTTTAACCAATCTTGTGCATCCAATAAGTTCATTTGTGTCATTGGATGAACATTTAGGTCATTTTCGTCCTCCCTAGTCTTATTCTTGTCCAATTAGGGTTTTAAGCAATCTTGTGCATCCAATATGTGTGTTTGCGTCATTGGATGAACATTTAGGTCATTTTCGTCCTCCCTATGCTTATTCTTGTCCAATTAGGGTTTTTAACCAATCTTGTGCATCCAATAAGTTCATTTGTGTCATTGGATGAACATTTAGGTCATTTTCGTCCTCAATAGTCTTATTCTTGTCCAATTAGGGTTTTTATGCAATCTTGTGCATCCAATAGGTGTGTTTGTGTCATTGGACGAACATTTAGGTCATTTTCTTCCTCCCTAGGCTTATTCTTGTCCAATTAGGGTTTTTAACCAATCTTGTGCATCCAATAGGTGTGTTTGTGTCATTGGAGGAACATTTAGGTCATTTTCGTCCTCCCTAGTCTTATTCTTGTCCAATTAGGGTGTTTATGCAATCTTGTGCATCCAATAGGTGTGTTTGTGTCATTGGACGAACATTTAGGTCATTTTCGTCCTCCCTAGGCTTATTCTTGTCCAATTAGGGTTTTTAACCAATCTTGTGCATCCAATAGGTGTGTTTGTGTCATTGGAGGAACATTTAGGTCATTTTCGTCCTCCTTAGTCTTATTCTTGTCCAATTAGGGTTTTTATGCAATCTTGTGCATCCAATAGGTGTGTTTGTGTCATTGGATGAACATTTAGGTCATTTTCGTCCTCCCTAGTCTTATTCTTGTCCAATTAGGGTTTTTATGCAATCTTGTGCATCCAAGAGGTGTGTTTGTGTCATTGGACGAACATTTAGGTCATTTTCGTCCTCCCTAGGCTTATTCTTGTCCGATTAGGGTTTTTAACCAACCTTGTGCATCCAATAAGTTCATTTGTGTCATTGGTGGAACATTTAGGTCATTTACGTCCTCCCTAGTCTTATTCTTGTTAAATTAGGGTTTTTATCCAATCTTGTGCATCCAATAGGTGTGTTTGTGTCATTGGAGGAACATTTAGGTCATTTTCGTCCTCCCTAGTCTTATTCTTGTCCAATTAGGGTTTTTATGCAATCTTGTGCATCCAATAGGTGTGTTTGTGTCATTGGACGAACATTTAGGTCATTTTCGTCCTCCCTAGGCTTATTCTTGTCCGATTAGGGTTTTTAAGCAATCTTGTGCATCCAAAAAGTTCATTTGTGTCATTGGATGAACATTTAGGTCATTTTCGTCCTCCCTAGTCTTATTCTTGTCCAATTAGGGTTTTAAGCAATCTTGTGCATCCAATATGTGGGTTTGTGTCATTGGACGAACATTTAGGTCATTTTCCTTCTCCCTATGCTTATTCTTGTCCAATTAGGGTTTTTAACCAATCTTGTGCATCCAATAAGTTCATTTGTGACATTGGATGAACATTTAGGTCATTTTCGTCCTCCCTAGTCTTATTCTTGTCCAATTAGGGTTTTTATGCAATCTTGTGCATCCAATAGGTGTGTTTGTGTCATTGGACGAACATTTAGGTCATTTTCGTCCTCCCTAGGCTTATTCTTGTCCAATTAGGGTTTTTAACCAATCTTGTGCATCCAATAGGTGTGTTTGTGTCATTGGAGGAACATTTTGGTAATTTTCGTCCTCCCTAGTCTTATTCTTGTCCAATTAGGGTTTTTATGCAATCTTGTGCATCCAATAGGTGTGTTTGTGTCATTGGACGAACATTTAGGTCATTTTCGTCCTCCCTAGGCTTATTCTTGTCCAATTTGGGTTTTTAACCAACCTTGTGTATCCAAGAAGTTCATTTGTGTCATTGGTGGAACATTTAGGTCATTTACGTCCTCCCTAGTCTTATTCTTGTCCAATTAGGGTTTTTATGCAATCTTGTGCATCCAATAGGTGTGTTTGTGTCATTGGAGGAACATTTAGGACATTTTCGTCCTCTCTAGTCTTATTCTTGTCGAATTAGGGTTTTTATACAATCTTGTGCATCCAATAGGTTTGTTTGTGTCATTGGAGGAACATTTAGGTCATTTTCGTCCTCCCTAGTCTTATTCTTGTCCAATTAGGGTTTTTATGCAATCTTGTGCATCCAATAGGTGTGTTTGTGTCATTGGACGAACATTTAGGTCATTTTCGTCCTCCCTAGGCTTATTCTTGTCCAATTAGGGTTTTTAGGCAATCATGTGCATCCAATAGGTGTGTTTGTGTCATTGGACGAACATTTAGGTCATTTTCGTCCTCCATAGGCTTATTCTTGTCCAATTAGGGTTTTTAACCAACCTTGTGCATCCAATAAGTTCATTTGTGTCATTGGTTGAACATTTAGGTCATTTTCATCCTCCTTAGGCTTATTCTTGTCCAATTAGGGTTTTTAACCAGTCTTGTGCATTCAATAAGTTCATATGTGTCATTGGATGAACATTTAGGCCATTTTCGTCCTCCCTAGTCTTATTCTTGTCCAATTTGGGTTTGTAATCAATCTTGTGCATCAAATATGTGTGTTTGTGTCATTGGATGAACATTTAGGTCATTTTCGTCCTCCCTATGCTTATTCTTGTGCATCCAATAAGTTCATTTGTGTCATTGGATGAACATTTAGGTCATTTTCGTCCTCCCTAGTCTTATTCTTGTCTAATTAGGGTTTTTATGCAAACTTGTGAATCCAATAGCTGTGTTTGTGTCATTGGACGAACATTTAGGTCATTTTCGTCCTCCCTAGGCTTATTCTTGTCCAATTAGGGTTTTTAACCAATCTTGTGCATCCAATAGGTGTGTTTGTGTCATTGGAGGAACATTTAGGTCATTTTCGTCCTCCCTAGTCTTATTGTTGTCCAATTAGGGTTTTTATGTAATCTTGTGCATCCAATAGGTGTGTTTGTGTCATTGGACGAACATTTAGGTCATTTTCGTCCTCCCTACGCTTATTCTCGTCCAATTAGGGTTTTTAACCAATCTTGTGCATCCAATATGTGTGTTTGTGTCATTGGATGAACATTTAGGTCATTTTCGTCCTCCCTATGCTTATTCTTTTCCAATTAGGGTTTTTAACCAATCTTGTGCATCCAATAAGTTCATTTGTGACATTGGATGAACATTTAGGTCATTTTCGTCCTCCCTAGGCTTATTCTTGTCCAAATAGGGTTTTTAACCAATCTTGTGCATCCAATAAGTTCATTTGTGTCATTAGACGAACATTTAGGTCATTTTCGTCCTCCCTAGGCTTATTCTTGTCCAATTAGGGTTTTTAACCAATCATGTGCATCCAATAAGTTCATTTGTGTCATTGGATGAACATTTAGGTCATTTTTGTCCTCCCTAGGCTTATTCTTGTCCAATTAGGGTTTTTAGCCAATCTTCTGCATCCAATAAGTTCATTTGTGTCATTGGAGGAACATTTAGGTCAGTTTCGTCCTCCCTAGTCTTATTCTTGTCCAATGAGGTTTTTATGCAATCTTGTGCATCCAATAGGTGTGTTTGTGTCATTGGACGAACATTTAGGTCATTTTCGTCCTCCCTAGGCTTATTCTTGTCCAATTAGGGTTTTTAACCAATCTTGTGCATCCAATAGGTGTGTTTGTGTCATTGGAGGAACATTTAGGTCATTTTCGTCCTCCCTAGTCTTATTCTTGTCCAATTAGGGTTTTTATGCAATCTTGTGCATCCAATAGGTGTTTTTGTGCCATTGGACGAACATTTAGGTCATTCTCGTCCTCCCTAGGCTTATTCTTGTCCAATTAGGGTTTTTAGCCAATCTTGTGCATCCAATAGTTTCATTTGTGTCATTGGAGGAACATTTAGGTGATTTTCGTCCTCCCTAGGCTTATTTTTGTCCAATTAGGGTTTTTAACCAATCTTGTGCATCCAATAAGTTCATTTGTGTCATTGGATGAACATTTAGGTCATTTTTGTCCTCCCTAGGCTTATTCTTGTCCAATTAGGGTTTTTAGCCAATCTTGTGCATCCAATAAGTTCATTTGTGTCATTGGAGAAACATTTAGGTCATTTTCGTCCTCCCTAGTATTATTCTTGTCCAATTAGGGTTTTATGCAATCTTGTGCATCCAATAGGTGTGTTTGTGTCATTGGACGAACATTTAGGTCATTTTCGTCCTCCCTAGGCTTATTCTTGTCCAATTAGGGTTTTTAACCAATCTTGTGCATCCAATAAGTTCATTTGTGTCATTGGATGAACATTTAGGTCATTTTCGTCCTCCCTAGGCTTATTCTTGTCCAATTAAGGTTTTTAACCAATCTTGTGCATCCAATAAGTTCATTTGTGTCATTGGATGAACATTTAGGTCATTTTCGTCCTCCCTAAGCTTATTCTTGTCCAAATAGGGTTTTTATGCAATCTTGTGCATCCAATAGGTGTGTTTGTGTCATTGGACGAACATTTAGGTCATTTTCGTCCTCCATAGGCTTATTCTTGTCTAATTAGGGTTTTTAACCAATCCTGTGCATCCAATAGGTGTGTTTGTGTCATTGGACGAACATTTAGGTCATTTTCGTCCTCCCTAGGCTTATTCTTGTCCAATTAGGGTTTTTAACCAACCTTGTGCATCCAATAAGTTCATTTGTGTCATTGGTCGAACATTTAGGTCATTTACGTCCTCCCTAGTCTTATTCTTATCCAATTAGGGTTTTTATGCAATCTTGTGCATCCAATAGGTGTGTTTGTGTCATTGGAGGAACATTTAGGTCATTTTCGTCCTCCCTAGTCTTATTCTTGTCAAATTAGGGTTTTTATGCAATCTTGTGCATCCAATAGGTGTGTTTGTGTCATTGGAGGAACATTTAGGTCATTTTCGTCCTCCCTAGTCTTATTCTTGTCCAATTAGGGTTTTTATGCAATCTTGTGCATCCAATAGGTGTGTTTGTGTCATTGGACGAACATTTAGGTCATTTTCGTCCTCCCTAGGCTTATTCTTGTCCAATTAGGGTTTTTAACCAATCTTGTGCATCCAATAGGTGTGTTTGTGTCATTGGAGGAACATTTAGGTCATTTTCGTCCTCCCTAGTCTTATTATTGTCCAATTAGGGTTCTTATGTAATCTTGTGCATCCAATAGCTGTGTTTGTGTCATTGGACGAACATTTAGGTCATTTTTGTCCTCCCTAGGCTTATTCTTGTCCAATTAGGGTTTTGAACCAATCTTGTGCATCCAATATGTGTGTTTGTGTCATTGGATGAACATTTAGGTCATTTTCGTCCTCCCTATGCTTATTCTTGTCAAATTAGGGTTTTTAACCAATCTTGTGCATCCAATAAGTTCATTTGTGTCATTGGATGAACATTTAGGTCATTTACGTCCTCCCTAGGCTTATTCTTGTCCAATTAGGGTTTTTAACCAATCTTGTGCATCCAATAAGTTCATTTGTGTCATTGGATGAACATTTAGGTCATTTTCGTCCACCCTAGTCTTATTCTTGTCAAATTAGGGTTTTTATGCAATCTTGTGCATCCAATAGGTGTGTTTGTGTCATTGGAGGAACATTTAGGTCACTTTCGTCCTCCCTAGTCTTATTCTTGTCCAATTAGGGTTTTTATGCAATCTTGTGCATCCAATAGGTGTGTTTGTGTCATTGGACGAACATTTAGGTCATTTTCGTCCTCCCTAGGCTTATTCTTGTCCAATTAGGGTTTTTAACCAATCCTGTGCATCCAATATGTTCATTTGTGTCATTGGATGAACATTTAGGTCATTTTCGTCCTCCCTAGTCTTATTCTTGTCCAATTAGGGTTTTTATGCAATCTTGTGCATCCAATAGGTGTGTTTGTGTCATTGGACGAACATTTAGGTCATTTTCGTCCTCCCTAGGCTTATTCTTGTCCAATTAGGGTTTTTAACCAATCTTGTGCATCCAATAAGTTCATTTGTGTCATTGGAGGAACATTTAGGTCATTTTTGTCCTCCCTAGTCTTATTCTTGTCCAATTAGGGTTTTTATGCAATCTTGTGCATCCAATAGGTGTGTTTGTGTCATTGGACGAACATTTAGGTGATTTTCGTCCTCCCTAGGCTTATTCTTGTCCAAGTAGGGTTTTTAACCAATCTTGTGCATCCAATAAGTTCATTTGTGTCATTGGATGAACATTTAGGTCATTTTTGTCCTCCCTAGTCTTATTCTTGTCGAATTAGGGTTTTTATGCAATCTTGTGCATCCAATAGGTGTGTTTGTGTCATTGGACGAACATTTAGGTCATTTTCGTCCTCCCTAGGCTTATTCTTGTCCAATTAGGGTTTTTAACCAATCTTGTGCATCCAATAGGTGTGTTTGTGTCATTGGAGGAACATTTAGGTCATTTTGGTCATCCCTAGTCTTATTCTTGTCCAATTAGGGTTTTTATGGAATCTTGTGCATCCAATAGGTGTGTTTGTGTCATTGGAGGAACATTTAGGTCATTTTCGTCATCCCTAGGTATTATTCTTGTCCAATTAGGGTTTTTAACCAATCTTGTGCATCGAATAAGTTCATTTGTGTCATTGGATGAACATTTAGGTCATTTTCGTCCTCCCTAGTCTTATTCTTGTCCAATTAGGGTTTTTATGCAATCTTGTGCATCCAATAGGTGTGTTTGTGTCATTGGACGAACATTTAGGTCATTTTCGACCTCCCTAGGCTTATTCTTGTCCAATTAGGGTTTTTAACCAATCTTGTGCATCCAATAAGTTCATTTGTGTCATTGGATGAACATTTAGGTCATTTTCGTCCTCCCAAGTCATACTCTTGTCCTATTAGGGTTTTTATGCAATCTTGTGCATCCAATAGGTGTGTTTGTGTCATTGGAGGAAAATTTAGGTCATTTTCGTCCTCCCTAGTCTTATTCTTGTCCAATTAGGGTTTTTATGCAATCTTGTGCATCCAATAGGCGTGTTTGTGTCATTGGACGAACATTTAGGTCATTTTCGTCCTCCCTAGGCTTATTCTTGTCCGATTAGGGTTTTTATGCAATCTTGTGCATCCAATAGGTGTGTTTGTGTCATTGGACGAACATTTAGGTCATTTTCGTCCTCCCTAGGCTTATTCTTGTCCAATTAGGGTTTTTAACCAATCTTGTGCATCCAATAAGTTCATTTGTGTCATTGGCAGAACATTTAGGTCATTTTCGTCCTCCCTAGTCTTATTCTTGTCGAATTAGGGTTTTTATGCAATCTTGTGCATCCAATAGGTGTGTTTGTGTCATTGGTGGAACATTTAGGTCATTTTCGTCCTCCCTAGTTTTATTCTTATCCAATTAGGGTTTTTATGCAATCTTGTGCATCCAATAGGAGTGTTTGTGTCATTGGACGAACATTTAGGTCATTTTCGTCCTCCCTAGGCTTATTCTTGTCCAATTAGGGTTTTTAACCAATCTTGTGCATCCAATAAGTTCATTTGTGTCATTGGACGAACATTTAGGTCATTTTCGTCCTCCCAAGTCTTATTCTTGTCCTATTAGGGTTTTTAACCAATCTTGTGCATCCAATAGGTGTGTTTGTGTCATTGGAGGAACATTTAGGTCATTTTCGTCCTCCCTAGTCTTATTCTTGTCCAATTAGGGTTTTTATGCAATCTTGTGCATCCAATAGGTGTGTTTGTGTCATTGGACGAACATTTAGGTCATTTTCGTCCTCCCTAGGCTTATTCTTGTCCAATTAGGGTTTTTAACCAATCTTGTGCATCCAATAGGTGTATTTGTGTCATTGGACGAACATTTAGGTCATTTTCGTCCTCCCTAGGCTTATTCTTGTCCAAGTAGGGTTTTTAACCAATCTTGTGCATCCAATAAGTTCATTTGTGTCATTGGATGAACATTTAGGTCATTTTCATCCTCCCTAGTCTTATTCTTGCCGCATTAGGGTTTTTATGCAATCTTGTGCATCCAATAGGTGTGTTTGTGTCATTAAAGGAACATTTAGGTCATTTTCGTCCTCCCTAGTCTTATACTTGTCCAATTAAGGTTTTTATGCAATCTTGTGCATCCAATAGGTGTGTTTGTATCATTGGACGAACATTTAGGTCATTTTCGTCCTCCCTAGGCTTATTCTTGTCCGATTAGGGTTTTTAACCAATCTTGTGCATTCAATAAGTTCATTTGTGTCATTGGATGAGCATTTAGGTCATTTTCGTCCTCCCTAGTCTTATTCTTGTCCAATTAGGGTTTTTATGCAATCTTGTGCATCCAATAGGTGTGTTTGTGTCATTGGACGAACATTTAGGTCATTTTCGTCCTCCCTAGGCTTATTCTTGTCCAATTAGGGTTTTTAACCAATCTTGTGCATCCAATAAGTTCATTTGTGTAATTGGATGAACATTTAGGTCACTTACGTCCTCCCTAGGCTTATTCTTGTCCAATTAGGGTTTTTAACCAATCTTGTGCATCCAATAAGTTCATTTGTGTCATTGGATGAACATTTAGGTCATTTTCGTCCTCCCTAGTCTTATTCTTGTCCAATTAGGGTTTTTGTGCAATCTTGTGCATCCAATAGGTGTGTTTGTGTCATTGGACGAACATTTAGGTCATTTTCGTCCTCCCTAGGCTTATTCTTGTCCAATTAGGGTTTTTAACCAATCTTGTGCATCCAATAGGTGTGTTTGTGTCATTGGAGGAACATTTAGGTCATTTTCGTCGTCCCTAGTCTTATTCTTGTCCCATTAGGGTTTTTATGCAATCTTGTGCATCCAATAGGTGTGTTTGTGTCATTGGACGAACATTTAGGTCATTTTCGTCCTCCCTAGTCTTATTATTGTTCAATTAGGGTTTTTATGTAATCTTGTGCATCCAATAGGTGTGTTTGTGTCATTGGACGAACATTTAGGTCATTTTTGTCCTCCCTAGGCTTATTCTTGTCCAATTAGGGTTTTTATGCAATCTTGTGCATCCAATAGGTGTGTTTGTGTTATTGGACGAACATTTAGGTCATTTTCGTCCTCCCTAGGCTTATTCTTGTCCAATTAGGGTATTTAGCCAATCTTGTGCATCCAATAAGTTCATTTGTGTCATTGGAGGAACATTTAGGTCATTTTCATCCTCCCTAGGCTTATTCTTGTCCAATTAGGGTTTTTAACCAATCTTGTGCATCCAATAAGTTCATTTGTTTCATTGGATGAACATTTAGGTCATTTTTGTCCTCCCTAGGCTTATTCTTGTCCAATTATGGTTTTTAAACAATCTTCTGCATCCAATAAGTTCATTTGTGTCATTGGATGAACATTTAAGTCATTTTCGTCCTCCCTAGGCTAAATCTTGTCCAATTAGGGTTTTTATGCAATCTTGTGCATCCAATATGTGTGTTTGTGTCATTGGATGAACATTTAGGTGATTTTCGTCCTCCCTAGGCTTATTCTTGTCCAATTAGGGTTTTTAACCAATCTTGTGCATCCAATAAGTTCATTTGTGTCATTAGACGAACATTTAGGTCATTTTCGTCCTCCCTAGGCTTATTCTTGTCCAATTAGTGTTTTTAACCAATCATGTACATCCAATAAGTTGATTTGTTTCATTGGATGAACATTTAGGTCATTTTCGTCCTCCCTAGGCTTATTCTAGTCCAATTTGGGTTTTTAACCAATCTTGTGCATCCAATATGTGTGTTTGTGTCATTGGATGAACATTAAGGTCATTTTCGTCCTCCCTAGTCTTATTCTTGTCCAATTAGGGTTTTTATGTAATCTTGTGCATCCAATAGGTGTGTTTGTGTCATTGGACGAACATTTAGGTCATTTTCGTCCTCCCTAGGCTTATTCTTGTCCAATTAGGCTTTTTAACCAACCTTGTGCATCCAATAAGTTCATTTGTGTCATTGGACGAACATTTAGGTCATTTTCGTCCTCCCTAGGCTTATTCTTGTTCAATTAGGGTTTTTAACCAATCTTGTGCATCCAATAGGTGTGTTTGTGTCATTGGAGGAACATTTAGGTCATTTTCGTCCTCCCTAGTCTTATTATTGTCCAATTAGGGTTTTTTTTGTAATCTTGTGCATCCAATAGGTGTGATTGTGTCATTGGACGAACATTTAGGTCATTTTCGTCCTCCCTAGGCTTATTCTTGTCCAATTAGGGTTTTTAACCAATCTTGTGCATCCAATATGTGTGTTTGTGTCATTGGATGAACATTTAGGTCGTTTTCGTCCTCCCTATGCTTATTCTTGTCCAATTAGGGTTTTTAACCAATCTTGTGCATCCAATAAGTTCATTTGTGTCATTGGATAAACATTTAGGTCATTTTCGTCCTCCCTAGGCTTATTCATGTCCAATTTGGGTTTTTAACCAATCATGTGCATCCAATAAGTTGATTTGTGTCATTGGATGAACATTTAGGTCATTTTAGTCCTCCCTAGGCTTATTCTTGTCCAATTAGGGTTTTTAACCAATCTTGTGCATCCAATATGTGTGTTTGTGTCATTGGATGAACATTTAGGTCATTTTCGTCCTCCCTATGCTTATTCTTGTCCAATTAGGGTTTTTAACCAATCTTCTGCATCCAATAAGTTCATTTGTGTCATTGGATGAATATTTAGGTCATTTTCGTCCTCGCTAGTCTTATTCTTGACCAATTAGGGTTTTTAGGCAATCTTGTGCATCCAATAGGTGTGTTTGTGTCATTGGACGAACATTTAGGTCATTTTCGTCCTCCCTAGGCTTATTCTTGTCCAATTAGGGTTTTTAACCAATCTTGTGCATCCAATAGGTGTGTTTGTGTCATTGGAGGAAAATTTAGGTCATTTTCGTCCTCCCTAGTCTTATTCTTGTCCAATTAGGGTTTTTATGCAATCTTGTGCATCCAATAGGTGTGTTTGTGTCATTGGACGAACATTTAGGTCATTTTCGTCCTCCCTAGGCTTATTCTTGTCCAATTAGGGTTTTTAACCAATCTTTTGCATCCAATAAGTTCATTTGTGTCATTGGATGAACATTTAGGTCATTTTCGTCCTCCCTAGTCTTATTCTTGTCGAATTAGGGTTTTTATGCAATCTTGTGCATCCAATAGGTATGTTTGTGTCATTGGAGGAACATTTAGGTCATTTTCGTCCTCCCTAGTCTTATTCTTGTCCAATTAGGGTTTTTATGCAATCTTGTGCATCCAATAGGTGCGTTTGTGTCATTGGACGAACATTTAGGTCATTTTCGTCCTCCCTAGGCTTATTCTTGTCCAATTAGGGTTTTTATCCAATCTTGTGCATCCAATAAGTTCATTTGTGTCATTGGATGAACATTTAGGTCATTTTTGTCCTCCCTAGGCTTATTCTTGTCCAATTAGGGTTTTTAGCCAATCTTGTGCATCCAATAAGTTCATTTGTGTCATTGGAGGAACATTTAGGTCATTTTCTTCCTCCCTAGTCTTATTCTTGTCCAATTAGGGTTTTTATGCAATCTTGTGCATCCAATAGGTGTGTTTGTGTCATTGGACGAACATTTAGGTCATTTTCGTCCTCCCTAGGCTTATTCTTGTCCGATTAGGGTTTTTATCCAATCTTGTGCATCCAATAAGTACATTTGTGTCATTGGATTAACATTTAGGTCATTTTTGTCCTCCCTAGTCTTATTCTTGTCCAATTAGGGTTTTTATGTAATCTTGTGCATCCAATAGGTGTGTTTGTGTCATTGGACGAACATTTAGGTCATTTTCGTCCTCCCTAGGCTTATTCTTGTCCAATTAGGGTTTTTAACCAATCTTGTGCCTCAAATAAGTTCATTTGGGTCATTAGACGAACATTTAGGTCAATTTCGTCCTCCCTAGGCTTATTCTTGTCCAAATAGGGTTTTTAACCAATCATGTGCATCCAATAAGTTGATTTGTGTCATTGGATGAACATTTAGGTCATTTTCGTCCTCCCTAGGCTTATTCTTGTCCAATTAGGGTTTTTAACCAATCTTGTGCATCCAATAGGTGTGTTTGTGTCATTGGACGAACATTTAGGTCATTTTCGTCCTCCCTAGGCTTATTCTTGTCCAATTAGGGTTTTTAACCAATCTTGTGCATCCAATAGGTGTGTTTGTGTCATTGGAGGAACATTTAGGTCATTTTCGTCCTCCCTAGTCTTATTCTTGTCCAATTAGGGTTTTTATGCAATCTTGTGCATCCAATAGGTGTGTTTGTGTCATTGGACCAACATTTAGGTCATTTTCGTCTTCCCTAGGCTTATTCTTGTCCAATTAGGGTTTTTTAACCAATCTTGTGCATCCAATATGTGTGTTTGTGTCATTGGATGAACATTTAGGTCATTTTCGTCCTCCCTAGGCTTATTCTTGTCCAATTAGGGTTTTTAACCAATCTTGTGCATCCAATAGGTGTGTTTGTGTCATTGGAGGAACATTTAGGTCATTTTCGTCCTCCCTAGGCTTATTCTTGTCGAATTAGGGTTTTTAACCAATCTTGTGCATCCAATAAGTTCATTTGTGTCATTGGATGAACGTTTAGGTCATTTTCGTCCTACCTAGACTTATTCTTGTCCAATTAGGGTTTTTAACCAATCTTGTGCATCCAATAAGTTCATTTGTGTCATTGGAGGAACATTTAGGTCATTTTCGTCCTCCCTAGTCTTATTCTTGTCCAATTAGGGTTTTTATGCATTCTTGTGCATCCAATAGGTGTGTTTGTGTCATTGGACGAACATTTAGGTCATTTTCGTCCTCCCTAGGCTTATTCTTGTCCAATTAGGGTTTTTATGCAATCTTGTGCATCCAATAGGTGTGTTTGTGTTATTGGACGAACATTTAGGTCATTTTCGTCCTCCCTAGGCTTATTCTTGTCCAATTAGGGTATTTAGCCAATCTTGTGCATCCAATAAGTTCATTTGTGTCATTGGAGGAACATTTAGGTCATTTTCATCCTCCCTAGGCTTATTCTTGTCCAATTCGGGTTTTTATGCAATCTTGTGCATCCAATAGGTGTGTTTGTGTCATTGGACGAACATTTAGGTCATTCTCGTCCTCCCTAGGCTTATTCTTGTCCAATTAGGGTTTTTAGCCAATCTTGTGCATCCAATAAGTTCATTTGTGTCATTGGAGGAACATTTAGGTCATTTTCGTCCTCCCTAGTCTTATTCTTGTCCAATTAGGGTTTTAATGCAATCTTGTGCATCCAATAGGTGTGTTTGTGTCATTGGACGAACATTTAGGTCATTTTCGTCGTCCCTAGGCTTATTCTTGTCCAATTAGGGCTTTTAACCAATCTTGTGCATCCAATAGGTGTGTTTGTGTCATTGGTGGAACATTTAGGTCATTTTCGTCCTCCCTAGTCTTATTATTGTCCAATTAGGGTTTTTATGTAATCTTGTGCATCCAATAGGTGTGTTTGTGTCATTGGACGAACATTTAGGTCATTTTCGTCCTCCCTAGGCTTATTCTTGTCCAATTAGGGTTTTTATGCAATCTTGTGCATCCAATAGGTGTGTTTGTGTTATTGGACGAACATTTAGGTCATTTTCGTCCTCCCTAGGCTTATTCTTGTCCAATTAGGGTTTTTAGCCAATCTTGTGCATCCAATAAGTTCATTTGTGTCATTGGAGGAACATTTAGGTCATTTTCGTCCTCCCTTGGCTTATTCTTGTCCAATTAGGGTTTTTAACCAATCTTGTGCATCCAATAAGTTCATTTGTGTCATTGGATGAACATTTAGGTCATTTTTGTCCTCCCTAGGCTTATTCTTGTCCAATTAGGGTTTTTAACCAATCTTGTGCATACAATAAGTTCATTTGTGTCATTGGATGAACATTTAGGTCATTTTCGTCCTCCCTAGTCTTATTCTTGTCCAATTAGGGATTTTATGCAATCTTGTGCATCCAATAGGTGTGTTTGTGTCATTGGACGAACATTTAGGTCATTTTCGTCCTCCCTAGACTTATTCTTGTCGAATTAGGGATTTTAACCAATCTTGTGCATCCAATAGGTGTGTTTGTGTCATTGGAGGAACATTTAGGTCATTTTCGTCCTCCCTAGTCTTATTCTTGTCCAATTAGGGTTTTTATGCAATCTTGTGCATCCAATAGGTGTGTTTGTGTCATTGGACGAACATTTAGGTCATTTTCGTCCTCCCTAGACGTATTCTTATCTAATTAGGGTTTTTAACCAATCTTGTGCATCCAATAGGTGTGTTTGTGTCATTGGAGGAACATTTAGGTCATTTTCGTCCTCCCTAGTCTTATTCTTGTCCAATTAGGGTTTTTATGCAATCTTGTGCATCCAATAGGTGTGTTTGTGTCATTGGACGAACATTTAGGTCATTTTCGTCCTCCCTAGGCTTATTCTTGTCCAATTAGGGATTTTAGCCAATCTTGTGCATCCAATAAGTTCATTTGTGTCATTGGATGAACATTTAGATCATTTTCGTCCTCCCTAGGCTTATTCTTGTCCAATTAGGGTTTTTAGCCAATCTTGTGCATCCAATAAGTTCATTTGTGTCATTGGATGAACATTTAGGTCATTTTCGTCCTCCCTAGGCTTATTCTTGTCCAATTAGGGTTTTTAACCAATCTTGTGCATCCAATAGGTGTGTTTGTGTCATTGGAGGAACATTTAGGTCATTTTCGTCCTCCCTAGTCTTATTCTTGTCCAATTATGGTTTTTAGGCAATCTTGTGCATCCAATAGGTGTGTTTGTGTCATTGGACGAACATTTAGGTCATTTTCGTCGTCCCTAGGCTTATTCTTGTCCAATTAGGGTTTTTATGCAATCTTGTGCATCCAATAGGTGTGTTTGTGTCATTGGAGGAACATTTAGGTCATTTTCGTCCTCCCTAGTCTTATTCTTGTCCAATTAGGGTTTTTATGCAATCTTGTGCATCCAATAGGTGTGTTTGTGTCATTGGACGAACATTTAGGTCATTTTCGTCCTCCCTATGCTTATTCTTGTCCAATTAGGGTTTTTAACCAATCTTGTGCATCCAATAAGTTCATTTGTATCATTACACGAACATTTAGGTCATTTTCGTCCTCCCTAGGCTTATTCTTGTGCAATTAGGGTTTTTAACCAATCATGTGCATCCAATAAGTTGATTTGTGTCATTGGATGAACATTTAGGTCATTTTCGTCCTCCCTTGGCTTATTCTTGTCCAATTAGGGTTTTTAACCAATCTTGTGCATCCAATAGGTGTGTTTGTGTCATTGGAGGAACATTTAGGTCATTTTCGTCCTCCCTAGTCTTATTCTTGTCCAATTAGGGTTTTTATGCAATCTTGTGCATCCAATAGGTGTGTTTGTGTCATTGGACGAACATTTAGGTCATTTTCGTCCTCCCTAGGCTTATTCTTGTCCAATTAGGGTTTTTAACCAATCTTGTGCATCCAATAGGTGTGTTTGTGATATTGGAGGAACATTTAGGTCATTTTCGTCCTCCCTAGTCTTATTCTTGTCCAATTAGGGTTTTTATGCAATCTTGTGCATCCAATAGGTGTGTTTGTGTCATTGGACGAACATTTAGGTCATTCTCGTCCTCCCTAGGCTTATTCTTGTCCAATTAGGGTTTTAGCCAATCTTGTGCATCTAATAAGTTCATTTGTGTCATTGGAGGAACAATTAGGTCATTTTCGTCCTCCCCAGGCTTATTCTTGTCCAATTAGGGTTTTTAACCAATCTTGTGCATCCAATAAGTTCATTTGTGTCATTGGATGAACATTTAGGTCATTTTTGTCCTCCCTAGGCTTATTCTTGTCCAATTAGTGTTTTTAGCCAATCTTGTGCATCCAATAAGTTCATTTGTGTCATTGGAGAAACATTTAGGTCATTTTCGTCCTCCCTAGTATTATTCTTGTCCAATTAGGGTTTTATGCAATCTTGTGCATCCAATAGGTGTGTTTGTGTCATTGGACGAACATTTAGGTCATTTTCGTCCTCCCTAGGCTTATTCTTGTCCAATTAGGGTTTTTAACCAATCTTGTGCATCCAATAGGTGTGTTGGTGTCATTGGAGGAACATTTAGGTCATTTTCGTCCTCCCTAGTCTTATTCTTGTCCAATTAGGGTTTTTATGCAATCTTGTGCATCCAATAGGTGTGTTTGTGTCATTGGAGGAACATTTAGGTCATTTTCGTCCTCCCTAGTCTTATTCTTGTGCAATTAGGGTTTTTAACCAATCTTGTGCATCCAATAAGTTCATTTGTGTCATTGGACGAACATTTAGGTCATTTTCGTCCTCCCTAAGCTTATTCTTGTCCAATTAGGGTTTTTAACCAATCTTGTGCATCCAATAAGTTCATTTGTGTCATTGGATGAACATTTAGGTCATTTTCGTCCTCCCTAGGCTTATTCTTGTCCAATTAGAGTTTTTAACCAATCTTGTGCATTCAATAAGTTAATTTGTGTCATTGGATGAACATTTAGGTCATTTTCATCCTCCCTAGTCTTATTCTTGTCCAATTAGGGTTTTTATGCAATCTTGTGCATCCAATAGGTGTGTTTGTGTCATTGGAGGAACATTTAGGTCATTTTCGTCCTCCCTAGTCTTATTCTTGTCGAATTAGGGTTTTTATGCAATCTTGTTCATCCAATAGGTGTGTTTGTGTCATTGGAGGAACATTTAGGTCATTTTCGTCCTCCCTAGTCTTATTCTTGTCCAATTAGGGTTTTTATGCAATCTTGTGCATCCAATAGGTGTGTTTGTGTCATTGGACGAACATTTAGGTCATTTTCGTCCTCCCTAGGCTTATTCTTGTCCAAGTAGGGTTTTTAACCAATCTTGTGCATCCAATAAGTTCATTTGTGTCATTGGATGAACATTTATGTCATTTTCGTCCTCCCTAGTCTTATTCTTGTCCAATTAGGGTTTTTATGCAATCTTGTGCATCCAATAAGTACATTTGTGTCATTGGAGGAACATTTAGGTCATTTTCGTCATCCCTAGTCTTATTCTTGTCCAATTAGGGTTTTTATGCAATCTTGTACATCCAATAGGTGTGTTTGTGACATTGGATGAACATTTAGGTCATTTTCGTCATCCCTAGGCTTATTCTTGTCCAATTAGGGTTTTTAGGCAATCCTGTGCATCCAATAGGTGTGTTTGTGTCATTGGACGAACATTTAGGTCATTTTCGTCCTCCCTAGGCTTATTCTTGTCCAATTAGGGTTTTTAACCAACCTTGTGCATCCAATAAGTTCATTTGTGTCATTGGTTGAACATTTAGGTCATTTTCGTCCTCCCTAGGCTTATTCTTGTCCAATTAGGGTTTTGAACCAATCTTGTGCATCCAATAAGTTCATTTGTGTCATTGGATGAACATTTAGGTCATTTTCGTCCTCCCTAGGCTTATTCTTGTCCAATTAGGGTTTT
>JBBPBR010000088.1:72987-92466 GCA_037974775.1 Cicer pinnatifidum
CTTGTGCATCCAATAAGTTCATTTGTGTCATTGGATGAACATTTATGTCATTTTCGTCCTCCCTAGTCTTATTCTTGTCCAATTAGGGTTTTTATGCAATCTTGTGCATCCAATAAGTACATTTGTGTCATTGGAGGAACATTTAGGTCATTTTCGTCATCCCTAGTCTTATTCTTGTCCAATTAGGGTTTTTATGCAATCTTGTACATCCAATAGGTGTGTTTGTGTCATTGGACGAACATTTAGGTCATTTTCGTCCTCCCTAGGCTTATTCTTGTCCAATTAGGGTTTGTAACCATTCTTGTGCATCCAATAAGTACATTTGTGTCATTGGATGAACATTTAGGTCATTTTCGTCATCCCTAGGCTTATTCTTGTCCAATTAGGGTTTTTAGGCAATCCTGTGCATCCAATAGGTGTGTTTGTGTCATTGGACGAACATTTAGGTCATTTTCGTCCTCCCTAGGCTTATTCTTGTCCAATTAGGGTTTTTAACCAACCTTGTGCATCCAATAAGTTCATTTGTGTCATTGGTTGAACATTTAGGTCATTTTCGTCCTCCCTAGGCTTATTCTTGTCCAATTAGGGTTTTTAACCAACCTTGTGCATCCAATAAGTTCATTTGTGTCATTGGTTGAACATTTAGGTCATTTTCGTCCTCCCTAGGCTTATTCTTGTCCAATTAGGGTTTTTAACCAACCTTGTGCATCCAATAAGTTCATTTGTGTCATTGGATGAACATTTAGGTCATTTTCGTCCTCCCTAGTCTTATTTTTGTCCAATTAGGGTTTTTATGCAATCTTGTGCATCCAATAGGTGTGTTTGTGTCATTGGAGGAACATTTAGGTCATTTTCGTCCTCCCTAGTCTTATTCTTGTCCAATTAGGGTTTTTATGCAATCTTGTGCATCCAATAGGTGTGTTTGTGTCATTGGACGAACATTTAGGTCATTTTCGTCCTCCCTAGGCTTATTCTTGTCTGATTAGGGTTTTTAACCAATCTCGTGCATTCAATAAGTTCATTTGTGTCATTGGATGAACATTTAGGTCATTTTCGTCCTCCCTAGTCTTATTCTTGTCCAATTAGGGTTTTTATGCAATCTTGTGCATCCAATAGGTGTGTTTGTGTCATTGGAGGAACATTTAGGTCATTTTCGTCCTCCCTAGTCTTATTCTTGTCCAATTAGGGTTTTTATGCAATCTTGTGCATCCAATAGGTGTGTTTGTGTCATTGGACGAACATTTAGGTCATTTTCGTCCTCCCTAGGCTTATTCTTGTCCAATTAGGGTTTTTAACCAATCTTGTGCATCCAATAAGTTCATTTGTGTCATTGGATGAACATTTAGGTTATTTTCGTCATTCCTAGTCTTATTCTTGTCCAATTAGGGTTTTAAGCAATCTTGTGCATCCAATATGTGTGTTTGTGTCATTGGATGAACATTTAGGTCATTTTCGTCCTCCCTATGCTTATTCTTGTCCAATTAGGGTTTTTAACCAATCTTGTGCATCCAAGAAGTTCATTTGTGTCATTGGATGAACATTTAGGTCATTTTCGTCCTCCCTAGTCTTATTCTTGTCCAATTAGGGTTTTAAGCAATCTTGTGCATCCAATATGTGTGTTTGTGTCATTGGATGAACATTTAGGTCATTTTCGTCCTCCCTATGCTTATTCTTGTCCAATTAGGGTTTTTAACAAATCTTGTGCATCCAATAAGTTCATTTGTGTCATTGGATGAACATTTAGGTCTTTTTCGTCCTCCCTAGTCTTATTCTTGTCCAATTAGGGTTATATGCAATCTTGTGCATTTAATAGGTGTGTTTGTATCATTGGAGGAACATTTCGGTCATTTTCGTCCATCCTAGTCTTATTCTTGTCCAATTAGGGTTTTTATGCAATCTTGTGCATCCAATAGGTGTGTTTGTGTCATTGGACTAACATTTAGGTCATTTTCGTCCTCCCTAGGCTTATTCTTGTCCAATTAGGGTTTTTAACCAATCTTGTGCATCCAATAAGTTCATTTGTGTCATTGGATGAACATTTAGGTCATTTTCGTCCTCCCTAGGCTTATTCTTGTCCAATGATGGTTTTTAACCAATCTTGTGCATCCAATAGGTGTGTTTGTGTCATTGGAGGAACATTTAGGTCATTTTCGTCCTCCCTAGTCTTATTCTTGTCCAATTAGGGTTTTTATGCAATCTTGTGCATCCAATAGGTGTGTTTGTGTCATTGGACGAACATTTAGGTCATTTTCGTCCTCCCTAGGCTTATTCTTGTCCAATTAGGGATTTTAACCAATCTTGTGCATCCAATAGGTGTGTTTGTGTCATTGGAGGAACATTTAGGTCATTTTCGTCCTCCCTAGTCTTATTCTTGTCCAATTAGGGTTTTTATGCAATCTTCTGCATCCAATAGGTGTGTTTGTGTCATTGGACGAACATTTAGGTCATTTTCGTCCTCCAAGGCTTATTCTTGTCCATTTAGGGTTTTTAGCCAATCTTGTGCATCCAATAAGTTCATTTGTGTCATTGGAGGAACATTTAGGTCATTTTCGTCCTCCCTAGGCTTATTCTTGTCCAATTAGGGTTTTTAACTAATCATGTGCATCCAATAAGTTGATTTGTGTCATTGGATGAACATTTAGGTCATTTTCGTCCTCCCTAGGCTTATTCTTGTTCAATTAGGGTTTTTAACCAATCTTGTGCATCCAATAAGTTCATTTGTGTCATTGGATGAACATTTAGGTCATTTTCATCCTCCCTAGGCTTATTTTTGTCCAATTAGGGTTTTTAGCCAATCTTGTGCATCCAATAAGTTCACTTGTGTCATTGGAGGAACATTTAGGTCATTTTCGTCCTCCCTAGTCCTATTCTTGTCCAATTAGGGTTTTTATGCAATCTTGTGCATCCAATAGGTGTGTTTGTGTCATTGGACGAACATTTAGGTCATTTTCGTCCTCCCTAGGCTTATTCTTGTCCAATTAGGGTTTTTAACCAATCTTGTGCATCCAATAGGTGTGTTTGTGTCATTGGAGGAACATTTAGGTCATTTTCGTCCTCCATAGTCTTATTCTTGTCCAATTAGGGTTTTTATGCAATCTTGTGCATCTAATAGGTGTGTTTGTGTCATTGGACGAACATTTAGGTCATTTTCGTCCTCCCTAGTCTTATTATTGTCCAATTAGGGTTTTTATGTAATCTTGTGCATCCAATAGGTGTGTTTGTGTCATTGGACGAACATTTAGGTCATTTTCGTCCTCCCTAGGCTTATTCTTGTCCAATTAGGGTTTTTATGCAATCTTGTGCATCCAATAGGTGTGTTTGTGTTATTGGACGAACATTTAGGTCATTTTCGTCCTCCCTAGGCTTATTCTTGTCCAATTAGGGTATTTAGCCAATCTTGTGCATCCAATAAGTTCATTTGTGTCATTGGAGGAACATTTAGGTCATTTTCATCCTCCCTAGGCTTATTCTTGTCCAATTCGGGTTTTTATGCAATCTTGTGCATCCAATAGGTGTGTTTGTGTCATTGGACGAACATTTAGGTCATTCTCGTCCTCCCTAGGCTTATTCTTGTCCAATTAGGGTTTTTAGCCAATCTTGTGCATCCAATAAGTTCATTTGTGTCATTGGAGGAACATTTAGGTCATTTTCATCCTCCCTAGGCTTATTCTTGTCCAATTAGGGTTTTTAACCAATCTTGTGCATCCAATAAGTTCATTTGTGTCATTGGATGAACATTTAGGTCGTTTTTGTCCTCCCTAGGCTTATTCTTGTCCAATTATGGTTTTTAAACAATCTTCTGCATCCAAAAAGTTCATTTGTGTCATTGGATGAACATTTAAGTCATTTTCGTCCTCCCTAGGCTTATTCTTGTCCAATTAGGGTTTTTATGCAATCTTGTGCATCCAATATGTGTGTTTGTGTCATTGGATGAACATTTAGGTGATTTTCGTCCTCCCTAGGCTTATTCTTGTCCAATTAGGGTTTTTAACCAACCTTGTGCATCCAATAAGTTAATTTGTGTCATTGGTTGAACATTTAGGTCATTTTTGTCCTCCCTAGGCTTATTCTTGTCCAATTAGGGTTTTTAACCAATCTTGTGCATCCAATAAGTTCATTTGTGTCATTAGACGAACATTTAGGTCATTTTCGTCCTCCCTAGGCTTATTCTTGTCCAATTAGTGTTTTTAACCAATCATGTGCATCCAATAAGTTGATTTGTTTCATTGGATGAACATTTAGGTCATTTTCGTCCTCCCTAGGCTTATTCTTGTCCAATTAGGTTTTTTAACAAATCTTGTGCTTCCAATAAGTTCATTTGTGTCATTGGATGAACATTTAGGTCATTTTCGTCCTCCCTAAGCTTATTCTTGTCCAATTTGGGTTTTTAACCAATCATGTGCATCCAATAAGTCGATTTGTGTCATTGGATGAACATTTAGGTCATTTTGGTCCTCCCTAGGCTTATTCTTGTCCAATTTGGGTTTTTAACCAATCTTGTGCATCCAATATGTGTGTTTGTGTCATTGGATGAACATTTAGGTCATTTTCGTCCTCCCTAGTCTTATTCTTGTCCAATTAGGGTTTTTATGTAATCTTGTGCATCCAATAGGTGTGTTTGTGTCATTGGACGAACATTTAGGTCATTTTCGTCCTCCCTAGGCTTATTCTTGTCCAATTAGGCTTTTTAACCAACCTTGTGCATCCAATAAGTTCATTTGTGTCATTGGACGATTATTTAGGTCATTTTCGTCCTCCCTAGGCTTATTCTTGTTCAATTATGGTTTTTAACCAATCTTGTGCATCCAATAGGTGTGTTTGTGTCATTGGAGGAACATTTAGGTCATTTTCGTCCTCCCTAGTCTTATTATTGTCCAATTAGGGTTTTTTTGTATTCTTGTGCATCCAATAGGTGTGATTGTGTCATTGGACGAACATTTAGGTCATTTTCGTCCTCCCTAGGCTTATTCTTGTCCAATTAGGGTTTTTAACCAATCTTGTGCATCCAATATGTGTGTTTGTGTCATTGGATAAACATTTAGGTCATTTTCGTCCTCCCTATGCTTATTCTTGTCCAATTAGGGTTTTTAACCAATCTTGTGCATCCAATAAGTTCATTTGTGTCATTGGATAAACATTTAGGTCATTTTCGTCCTCCCTAGGCTTATTCTTGTCCAATTTGGGTTTTTAACCAATCATGTGCATCCAATAAGTTGATTTGTGTCATTGGATGAACATTTAGGTCATTTTAGTCCTCCCTAGGCTTATTCTTGTCCAATTAGGGTTTTTAACCAATCTTGTGCATCCAATATGTGTGTTTGTGTCATTGGATGAACATTTAGGTCATTTTCGTCCTCCCTAGTCTTATTATTGTCCAATTAGGGTTTTTATGTAATCTTGTGCATCCAATAGGTGTGATTGTGTCATTGGAGGAACATTTAGGTCATTTTCGTCCTCCCTAGGCTTATTCTTGTCCAATTAGGGTTTTTAACCAATCTTGTGCATCCAATAGGTGTGTTTGTGTCATTGGACGAACATTTAGGTCATTCTCGTCCTCCCTAGGCTTATTCTTGTCCAATTAGGGTTTTTAGCCAATCTTGTGCATCCAATAAGTTCATTTGTGTCATTGGAGGAACATTTAGGTCATTTTCGTCCTCCCTTGGCTTATTCTTGTCCAATTAGGGTTTTTAACCAATCTTGTGCATCCAATAAGTTCATTTGTGTCATTGGATGAACATTTAGGTCATTTTTGTCCTCCCTAGGCTTATTCTTGTCCAATTAGGGTTTTTAGCCAATCTTGTGCATCCAATAAGTTCATTTGTGTCATTGGAGGAACATTTAGGTCATTTTCCTCCTCCCTACGCTTATTCTTGTCCAATTAGGGTTTTTATGCAATCTTTTGCATCCAATAGGTGTTTTTGTGTCATTGGACGAACATTTAGGTCATTCTCGTCCTCCCTAGGATTATTCTTGTCCAATTAGGGTTTTTAGCCAATCTTTGCATCCAATAAGTTCATTTGTGTCATTGGAGGAACATTTAGGTCATTTTCGTCCTCCCTAGGCTTATTCTTGTCCAATTAGGGTTTTTAACCAATCTTGTGCATCCAATAAGTTCATTTGTGTCATTGGATGAACATTTAGGTCATTTTTGTCCTCCATAGGCTTATTCTTGTCCAATTATGGTTTTTAACCAATCTTCTGCATCCAATAAGTTCATTTGTGTCATTGGATGAACATTTAAGTCATTTTCGTCCTCCCTAGGCTTATTCTTGTCCAATTAGGGTTTTTATGCAATCTTGTGCATCCAATATGTGTGTTTGTGTCACTGGATGAACAATTAGGTCATTTTCGTCCTCCCTAGGCTTATTCTTGTCCAATTAGGGTTTTTAACCAACCTTGTGCATCCAATAAGTTCATTTGTGTCATTGGTTGAACATTTAGGTCATTTTCGTCCTCCCTAGTCTTATTCTTGTCCAATTAGGGTTTTTAACCAATCTTGTGCATCCAATAAGTTCATTTGTGTCATTGGATGAACATTTAGGTCATTTTCGTCCTCCCTAGTCTTATTTTTGTCCAATTAGGGTATTTATGCAATCTTGTGCATCCAATAGGTTTGTTTGTGTCATTGGACGAACATTTAGGTCATTTTCGTCTTCCCTAGGCTTATTCTTGTCCAATTAGGGTTTTTAACCAATCTTGTGCATCCAATAGGTGTGTTTGTGTCATTGGAGGAACATTTAGGTCATTTTCGTCCTCCCTATGCTTATTCTTGTCCAATTAGGGTTTTTAACCAATCTTGTGCATCCAATAGGTGTGTTTGTGTCATTGGAGGAACATTTAGGTCATTTTCGTCCTCCCTAGTCTTATTCTTGTCCAATTAGGGTTTTTATGCAATCTTGTGCATCCAATAGGTGTGTTTGTGTCATTGGACGAACATTTAGGTCATTTTCGTCGTCCCTACGCTTATTCTTGTCCATTTAGGGTTTTTATGCAATCTTGTGCATCCAATAGGTGTGTTTGTGTCATTGGACGAACATTTAGGTCATTTTCGTCCTCCCTAGGCTGATTCTTGTCCAATTAGGGTTTTTAGCCAATCTTGTGCATCCAATAAGTTCATTTGTTTCATTGGAGGAACATTTAGGTCATTTTCGTCCTCCCTAGTCTTATTCTTGTTCAATTAGGGTTTTTATGCAATCTTGTGCATCCAATCGGTGTGTTTGTGTCATTGGACGAACATTTTGGTCATTTTCATCCTCCCGATGCTTATTCTTGTCCAATTAGGGTTTTTAACCAATCTTGTGCATCCAATAGGTGTTTTTGTGTCATTGGAGGAACATTTAGGTCATTTTCGTCCTCCCTAGTCTTATTCTTGTCCAATTTGGGTTTTTATGCAATATTGTGCATCCAATAGGTGTGTTTGTGTCATTGGACGAACATTTAGGTCATTTTCGTCCTCCCTAGGCTTATTCTTGTCCAATTAGGGTTTTTAACCAATCTTGTGCATCCAATAGGTGTGTTTGTGTCATTGTAGGAACATTTAGGTCATTTTCGTCCTCCCTAGTCTTATTCTTGTCCAATTAGGGTTTTTATGCAATCTTGTGCATCCAATAGGTGTGTTTGTGTCATTGGACGAACATTTAGGTCATTTTCGTCCTCCCTAGTCTTATTCTTGTCCAATTAGGGTTTTTATTCAATCTTGTGCATCCAATAGGTGTGTTTGTGTCATTGGAGGAACATTTAGGTCATTTTCGTCCTCCCTAGTCTTATTCTTGTCCAATTAGGGTTTTTATGCAATCTTGTGCATCCAATAGGTGTGTTTGTGTCATTGGACGAACATTCAGGTCATTTTCGTCCTCCCTAGGCTTATTCTTGTCCAATTAGGGTTTTTAACCAATCTTGTGCATCCAATAAGTTCATTTGTGTCATTGGATGAACATTTAGGTCATTTTCGTCCTCCCTAGGCTTATTCTTGTCCAATGATGGTTTTTAACCAATCTTGTGCATCCAATAGGTGTGTTTGTGTCATTGGAGGAACATTTAGGTCATTTTCGTCCTCCCTAGTCTTATTCTTGTCCAATTAGGGTTTTTATGCAATCTTGTGCATCCAATAGGTGTGTTTGTGTCATTGGACGAACATTTAGGTCATTTTCGTCCTCCCTAGGCTTATTCTTGTCCAATTAGGGATTTTAACCAATCTTGTGCATCCAATAGGTGTGTTTGTGTCATTGGAGGAACATTTAGGTCATTTTCGTCCTCCCTAGTCTTATTCTTGTCCAATTAGGGTTTTTATGCAATCTTCTGCATCCAATAGGTGTGTTTGTGTCATTGGACGAACATTTAGGTCATTTTCGTCCTCCAAGGCTTATTCTTGTCCATTTAGGGTTTTTAGCCAATCTTGTGCATCCAATAAGTTCATTTGTGTCATTGGAGGAACATTTAGGTCATTTTCGTCCTCCCTAGGCTTATTCTTGTCCAATTAGGGTTTTTAACTAATCATGTGCATCCAATAAGTTGATTTGTGTCATTGGATGAACATTTAGGTCATTTTCGTCCTCCCTAGGCTTATTCTTGTTCAATTAGGGTTTTTAACCAATCTTGTGCATCCAATAAGTTCATTTGTGTCATTGGATGAACATTTAGGTCATTTTCATCCTCCCTAGGCTTATTTTTGTCCAATTAGGGTTTTTAGCCAATCTTGTGCATCCAATAAGTTCACTTGTGTCATTGGAGGAACATTTAGGTCATTTTCGTCCTCCCTAGTCCTATTCTTGTCCAATTAGGGTTTTTATGCAATCTTGTGCATCCAATAGGTGTGTTTGTGTCATTGGACGAACATTTAGGTCATTTTCGTCCTCCCTAGGCTTATTCTTGTCCAATTAGGGTTTTTAACCAATCTTGTGCATCCAATAGGTGTGTTTGTGTCATTGGAGGAACATTTAGGTCATTTTCGTCCTCCATAGTCTTATTCTTGTCCAATTAGGGTTTTTATGCAATCTTGTGCATCTAATAGGTGTGTTTGTGTCATTGGACGAACATTTAGGTCATTTTCGTCCTCCCTAGTCTTATTATTGTCCAATTAGGGTTTTTATGTAATCTTGTGCATCCAATAGGTGTGTTTGTGTCATTGGACGAACATTTAGGTCATTTTCGTCCTCCCTAGGCTTATTCTTGTCCAATTAGGGTTTTTATGCAATCTTGTGCATCCAATAGGTGTGTTTGTGTTATTGGACGAACATTTAGGTCATTTTCGTCCTCCCTAGGCTTATTCTTGTCCAATTAGGGTATTTAGCCAATCATGTGCATCCAATAAGTTCATTTGTGTCATTGGAGGAACATTTAGGTCATTTTCGTCCTCCCTAGGCTTATTCTTGTCCAATTAGGGTTTTTAACCAATCCTGTGCATCCAATAAGTTCATTTGTGTCATTGGATGAACATTTAGGTCATTTTTGTCCTCCCTAGGCTTATTCTTGTCCAATTATGGTTTTTAACCAATCTTCTGCATCCAATAAGTTCATTTGTGTCATTGGATGAACATTTAAGTCATTTTCGTCCTCCCTAGGCTTATTCTTGTCCAATTAGGGTTTTTATGCAATCTTGTGCATCCAATATGTGTGTTTGTGTCATTGGATGAACATTTAGGTCATTTTCGTCCTCCCTAGGCTTATTCTTGTCCAATTAGGGTTTTTAACCAACCTTGTGCATCCAATAAGTTAATTTGTGTCATTGGTTGAACATTTAGGTCATTTTCGTCCTCCCTAGGCTTATTCTTGTCCAATTAGTGTTTTTAACCAATCATGTGCATCCAATAAGTTGATTTGTTTCATTGGATGAACATTTAGGTCATTTTCGTCCTCCCTAGGCTTATTCTTGTCCAATTAGGTTTTTAACAAATCTTGTGCTTCCAATAAGTTCATTTGTGTCATTGGATGAACATTTAGGTCATTTTCGTCCTCCCTAAGCTTATTCTTGTCCAATTTGGGTTTTTAACCAATCATGGGCATCCAATAAGTCGATTTGTGTCATTGGATGAACATTTAGGTCATTTTGGTCCTCCCTAGGCTTATTCTTGTCCAATTTGGGTTTTTAACCAATCTTGTGCATCCAATATGTGTGTTTGTGTCATTGGATGAACATTTAGGTCATTTTCGTCCTCCCTAGTCTTATTCTTGTCCAATTAGGGTTTTTAACCAACCTTGTGCGTCCAATAGGTGTGTTTGTGTCAATGGAGGAACATTTAGGTCATTTTCTTCCTCCCTAGGATTATTCTTGTCCAATTAGGGTTTTTATCCAATCTTGTGCATCCAATAAGTTCATTTGTGTCATTAGACGAACATTTAGGTCATTTTCGTCCTCCCTAGGCTTATTCTTGTCCAATTAGTGTTTTTAACCAATCATGTGCATCCAATAAGTTGATTTGTTTCATTGGATGAACATTTAGGTCATTTTCGTCCTCCCTAGGCTTATTCTTGTCCAATTAGGTTTTTAACAAATCTTGTGCTTCCAATAAGTTCATTTGTGTCATTGGATGAACATTTAGGTCATTTTCGTCCTCCCTAAGCTTATTCTTGTCGAATTTGGGTTTTTAACCAATCATGGGCATCCAATAAGTCGATTTGTGTCATTGGATGAACATTTAGGTCATTTTGGTCCTCCCTAGGCTTATTCTTGTCCAATTAGGGTTTTTATGCAATCTTGTGCATCCAATATGTGTGTTTGTGTCATTGGATGAACATTTAGGTCATTTTCGTCCTCCCTAGGCTTATTCTTGTCCAATTAGGGTTTTTAACCAACCTTGTGCATCCAATAAGTTAATTTGTGTCATTGGTTGAACATTTAGGTCATTTTCGTCCTCCCTAGGCTTATTCTTGTCCAATTAGTGTTTTTAACCAATCATGTGCATCCAATAAGTTGATTTGTTTCATTGGATGAACATTTAGGTCATTTTCGTCCTCCCTAGGCTTATTCTTGTCCAATTAGGTTTTTAACAAATCTTGTGCTTCCAATAAGTTCATTTGTGTCATTGGATGAACATTTAGGTCATTTTCGTCCTCCCTAAGCTTATTCTTGTCCAATTTGGGTTTTTAACCAATCATGGGCATCCAATAAGTCGATTTGTGTCATTGGATGAACATTTAGGTCATTTTGGTCCTCCCTAGGCTTATTCTTGTCCAATTTGGGTTTTTAACCAATCTTGTGCATCCAATATGTGTGTTTGTGTCATTGAATGAACATTTAGGTCATTTTCGTCCTCCCTAGTCTTATTCTTGTCCAATTAGGGTTTTTAACCAACCTTGTGCATCCAATAGGTGTGTTTGTGTCAATGGACGAACATTTAGGTCATTTTCGTCCTCCCTAGGATTATTCTTGTCCAATTAGGGTTTTTATCCAATCTTGTGCATCCAATAAGTTCATTTGTGTCATTAGACGAACATTTAGGTCATTTTCGTCCTCCCTAGGCTTATTCTTGTCCAATTAGTGTTTTTAACCAATCATGTGCATCCAATAAGTTGATTTGTTTCATTGGATGAACATTTAGGTCATTTTCGTCCTCCCTAGGCTTATTCTTGTCCAATTAGGTTTTTAACAAATCTTGTGCTTCCAATAAGTTCATTTGTGTCATTGGATGAACATTTAGGTCATTTTCGTCCTCCCTAAGCTTATTCTTGTCCAATTTGGGTTTTTAACCAATCATGGGCATCCAATAAGTCGATTTGTGTCATTGGATGAACATTTAGGTCATTTTGGTCCTCCCTAGGCTTATTCTTGTCTAATTTGGGTTTTTAACCAATCTTGTGCATCCAATATGTGTGTTTGTGTCATTGGATGAACATTTAGGTCATTTTCGTCCTCCATAGTCTTATTATTGTCCAATTAGGGTTTTTTTGTAATCTTGTGCATCCAATAGGTGTGATTGTGTCATAGGACGAACATTTAGGTCATTTTCGTCCTCCCTACGCTTATTCTTGTCCAATTAGGGTTTTTAACCAATCTTGTGCATCCAATATGTGTGTTTGTGTCATTGGATGAACATTTAGGTCATTTTCGTCCTCCCTATGCTTATTCTTGTCCAATTAGGGTTTTTTAACCAATCTTGTGCATCCAATAAGTTCATTTGTGTCATTGGATAAACATTTAGGTCATTTTCGTCCTCCCTAGGCTTATTCTTGTCCAATTTGGGTTTTCAACCAATCATGTGCATCCAATATGTTGATTTGTGTCATTGGATGAACATTTAGGTCATTTTAGTCCTCCCTAGGCTTATTCTTGTCCAATTAGGGTTTTTAACCAATCTTGTGCATCCAATATGTGTGTTTGTGTCATTGGATGAACATTTAGGTCATTTTCGTCCTCCCTCTTCTTATTCTTGTCCAATTAGGGTTTTTAACCAATCTTGTGCATCCAATAAGTTCATTTGTGTCATTGGATGAACATTTAGGTCATTTTCGTCCTCCCTAGTCTTATTCTTGTCCAATTTGGGTTTTTATGCAATCTTGTGCATCCAATAGGTGTGTTTGTGTCATTGGACGGACATTTAGGTCATTTTCGTCGTCCCTAGGCTTATTCTTGTTCAATTAGGGTTTTTAACCAATCTTGTGCATCCAATAGGTGTGTTTGTGTCATTGGTGGAACATTTAGGTCATTTTCGTCCTCCCTAGTCTGATTATTGTCCAATTAGGGTTTTTATGTAATCTTGTGCATCCAATAGGTGTGTTTGTGTCATTGGACGAACATTTAGGTCATTTTCGTCCTCCATAGGCTTATTCTTGTCCAATTAGGTTTTATATGCAATCTTGTGCATCCAATAGGTGTGTTTGTGTTATTGGATGAACATTTAGGTCATTTTCGTCCTCCCTAGGCTTATTCTTGTCCAATTAGGGTTTTTAGCCAATCTTGTGCATCCAATAAGTCCATTTGTGTCATTGGAGGAACATTTAGGTCATTTTCATCCTCCCTAGGCTTATTCTTGTCCAATTAGGGTTTTTATGCAATCTTGTGCATCCAATAGGTGTGTTTGTGTCATTGGACGAAAATTAAGGTCATTCTCGTCCTCCCTAGGCTTATTCTTGTCCAATTAGGGTTTTTAGCCAAACTTGTGGATCCAATAAGTTCATTTGTGTCATTGGAGGAACATTTAGGTCATTTTCGTCCTCCCTAGGCATATTCTTGTCCAATTAGGGTTTTTATGCAATCTTGTGCATCCAATAGGTGTGTTTGTGTCATTGGACGAACATTTAGGTCATTTTCGTCGTCCCTAGGCTTATTCTTGTCCAATTAGGGTTTTTAACCAATCTTGTGCATCCAATAGGTGTGTTTGTGTCATTGGTGGAAAATTTAGGTCATTTTCGTCCTCCCTAGTCTTATTATTGTCCAATTAGGGTTTTTATGTAATCTTGTGCATCCAATAGGTGTGTTTGTGTCATTGGACGAACATTTAGGTCATTTTCGTCCTCCCTAGGCTTATTCTTGTCCAATTAGGGTTTTTATGCAATCTTGTGCATCCAATAGGTGTGTTTGTGTTATTGGACGATCATTTAAGTCATTTTCGTCCTCCCTAGGCTTATTCTTGTCCAATTAGGGTTTTTAGCCAATCTTGTGCATCCAATAAGTTCATTTGTGTCATTGGAGGAACATTTAGGTCATTTTCATCCTCCCTAGGCTTATTCTATTCCAATTAGGGTTTTTAGCCAATCTTGTGCATCCAATAAGTTCATTTGTGTCATTGGAGGAACATATAGGTCATTTTCGTCCTCCCTAGTCTTATTATTGTCCAATTAGGGTTTTTATGTAATCTTGTGCATCCAATAGGTGTGTTTGTGTCATTGGACGAACATTTAGGTCATTTTCGTCCTCCCTAGGCTTATTCTTGTCCAATTAGGGTTTTTATGCAATCTTGTGCATCCAATAGGTGTGTTTGTGTTATTGGACGAACATTTAGGTCATTTTCGTCCTCCCTAGGCTTATTCTTGTCCAATTAGGGTTTTTAGCCAATCTTGTGCATCCAATAAGTTCATTTGTGTCATTGGAGGAACATTTAAGTCATTTTCGTCCTCCCTAGTCTTATTCTTGTCCAATTAGGGTTTTTATGCAATCTTGTGCATCCAATAGGTGTATTTGTGTCATTGGACGAACATTTAGGTCATATTCGTCCTCCCTAGGCTTATTCTTGTCCAATTAGGGTTTTTAGCCAATCTTGTGCATCCAATAAGTTCATTTGTGTCATTGGAGGAACATTTAGGTCATTTTCGTCCTCCCTAGTCTTATTCTTGTCCAATTAGGGTTTTTATGCAATCTTGTGCATCCAATAGGTGTGTTTGTGTCATTGGACGAACATTTAGGTCATTTTCGTCCTCCGTAGGCTTATTCTTGTCCAATTAGGGTTTTTAACCAATCTTGTGCATCCAATAGGTGTGTTTGTGTCATTGGAGGAATTTTTAGGTCATTTTTGTCCTCCCTAGTCTTATTCTTGTCCAATTAGGGTTTTTATGCAATCTTGTGCATCCAACAGGTGTGTTTGTGTCATTGGACAAACATTTAGATCATTTTCGTCCTCCCTAGGCTTATTCTTGTCCAATTAGGGTTTTTAACCAATAATGTGCATCCAATAAGTTCATTTGTGTCATTGGTTGAACATTTAGGTCATTTTCGTCCTCCCTAGGCTTATTCTTGTCCAATTAGGGTTTTTAACCAACCCTGTGCATCCAATAATTTCATTTGTTTCATTGGAGGAACATTTTGGTCATTTTCGTCCTCCCTAGTCTTATTCTTGTCCAATTAGGGTTTTTATGCAATCTTGTGCATCCAATAGGTGTGTTTGTGTCATTGGACGAACATTTAGGTCATTTCGTCCTCCCTAGGCTTATTCTTGTCCAATTAGGGTTTTTAACCAATCTTGTGCAACCAATAAGTTCATTTGTGTCATTAGACGAACATTTAGGTCATTTTCGTCCTCCCAAGGCTTATTCTTGTCCAATTAGGGTTTTTATGCAATCTTGTGCATCCAATAAGTTCATTTGTGTCATTGGAGGAACATTTAGGTCATTTTCGTCCTCCCTAGTCTTATTCTTGCCCAAATAGGGTTTTTATGCAGTCTTGTGCATCCAATATGTGTGTTTGTGTCATTGGATGAACATTTAGGTCATTTTCGTCCTCCCTAGGCTTATTCTTGTCCAATTAGGGTTTTTAACCAACCTTGTGCATCCAATAAGTTAATTTGTGTCATTGGTTGAACATTTAGGTCATTTTCGTCCTCCCTAGGCTTATTCTTGTCCAATTAGGGTTTTTAACCAACCTTGTGCATCCAATAAGTTCATTTGTGTCATTGGAGGAACATTTAGGTCATCTGCGTCCTCTCTAGTCTTATTCTTGTCCAATTAGGGTTTTTATGCAATCTTGTGCATCCAATACGTGTGTTTGTGTCATTGGACGAACATTTAGGTCATTTTCGTCCTCCCTAGGCTTATTCTTGTCCAATTAGGGTTTTTAACCAACCTTGTGCATCCAATAAGTTCATTTGTGTCATTGGTTGAACATTTAGGTCATTTTCATCCTCCCTAGGCTTATTCTCGTCCAATTAGGGTTTTTGACCAATCTTGTGCATCCAATAAGTCCATTTGTGTCATTGGATGAACATTTAGGTCATTTTCGTCCTCCCTAGTCTTATTCTTGTCCAATTAGGGTTTTAAGCAATCTTGTGCATCCAATATGTGTGTTTGTGTCATTGGATGAACATTTAGGTCATTTTCGTCCTCCCTAGGCTTATTCTTGTTCAATTAGGGTTTTTAACCAATCTTGTGCATCCAATAAGTTCATTTGTGTCATTGGATGAACAGTTAGGTCATTTTCGTCCTCCCTAGGCTTATTCTTGTCCAATTAGGGTTTTTAACCAATCTTGTGCATCCAATAAGTTGATTTGTGTCATTGGATGAACATTTAGGTCATTTTCGTCCTCCCTAGTCTTATTCTTGTCCAATTAGGGTTTTTATGCAATCTTGTGCACCCAATAGGTGTGTTTGTGTCATTGGACGAACATTTAGGTTATTTTCGTCCTCCCTAGTCTTATTCTTGTCCAATTAGGGTTTTTATGCTATCTTGTGCATCCAATAGGTGTGTTTGTGTCATTGGAGGAACATTTAGGTCATTTTCGTCCTCCCTAGTCTTATTCTTGTCCAATTAGGGTTTTTATGCAATCTTGTGCATCCAATAGGTGTGTTTGTGTCATTGGACGAACATTTAGGTCATTTTCGTCCTCCCTAGGCTTATTCTTGTCCGATTAGGGTTTTTAACCAATCTTGTGCATCCAATAGGTGTGTTTGTGTCATTGGAGGAACATTTAGGTCATTTTCGTCCTCCCTAGTCTTATTCTTGTCCAATTAGGGTTTTTATGCAATCTTGTGCATCCAATAGGTGTGTTTGTGTCATTGGACGAACATTTAGGTCATTTTCGTCCTCCCCAGGCTTATTCTTGTCCAATTAGGGTTTTTAACCAATCATGTGCATCCAATAAGTTTATTTGTGTCATTGGATGAACATTTAGGTCATTTTCGTCCTCCCTAGGCTTATTCTTGTCCAATTAGGGTTTTTAACCAATCTTGTGCATCCAATAAGTTCATTTGTGTCATAGGATGAACATTTAGGTCATGTTCGTCCTCCCTAGGCTTATTCTTGTCCAATTAGGGTTTTTAGCCAATCTTGTGCATCCAATAAGTTTATTTGTGTCATTGGAGGACCATTTAGGTCATTTTCGTCCTCCCTAGTCTTATTCTTGTCCAATTAGGGTTTTTATGCAATCTTGTGCATCCAATAGGTGTGTTTGTGTCATTGGACGAACATTTAGGTCATTTTCGTCCTCCCTAGGCTTATTCTTGTCCAATTAGGGTTTTTATGCAATCTTGTGCATCCAATAAGTTCATTTGTGTCATTGGAGGAACATTTAGGTCATTTTCGTCCTCCCTAGTCTTATTCTTGCCCAAATAGGGTTTTTATGCAGTCTTGTGCATCCAATATGTGTGTTTGTGTCATTGGATGAACATTTAGGTCATTTTCGTCCTCCGTAGGCTTATTCTTGTCCAATTAGGGTTTTTAACCAGCCTTGTGCATCCAATAAGTTAATTTGTGTCATTGGTTGAACATTTAGGTCATTTTCGTCCTCCCTAGGCTTATTCTTGTCCAATTAGGGTTTTTAACCAATCTTGTGCATCCAATATGTGTGTTTGTGTCATTGGATGAACATTTAGGTCATTTTCGTCCTCCCTATGCTTATTCTTGTCTAATTAGGCTTTTTAACCAATCTTGTGCATCCAATAAGTTCATTTGTGTCGTTGGAAGAACATTTAGGTCATTTTCGTCCTCCCTAGTCTTATTCTTGTCCAATTTGGGTTTTTATGCAATCTTGTGCATCCAATAGGTGTGTTTGTGTCATTGGACGAACATTTTGGTCATTTTCGTCCTCCCTAGGCTTATTCTTGTCCAATTAGGGTTTTTAACCAATCTTGTGCATCCAATAAGTGTGTTTGTGTCATTGGCGGAACATTTAGGTCATTTTCGTCCTCCCTAGTCTTATTCTTGTCCAATTAGGGTTTTTATGCAATCTTGTGCATCCAATAGGTGTGTTTGTTCATTGGACGAACATTTAGGTCATTTTCGTCCTCCCTAGGCTTATTCTTGTCCAATTAGGGTTTTTAACCAATCTTGTGCATCCAATAAGTTCATTTGTGTCATTGGATGAACATTTAGGTCATTTTCGTCCTCCCTAGTCTTATTATTGTCTAATTAGGGTTTTTATGCAATCTTGTGCATCCAATAGGTGTGTTTGTGTCATTGGAGGAACATTTAGGTCATTTTCGTCCTCCCTAGTCTTATTCTTGTCCAATTAGGGTTTTTATGCAATCTTGTGCATCCAATAGGTGTGTTTGTGTCATTGGACGAACATTTAGGTCATTTTCGTCCTCCCTAGGCTTATTCTTGTCCAATTAGGGTTTTTAACCAATCTTGGGCATCCAATAAGTTCGTTTGTGTCATTGGATGAACATTAAGGTCATTTTCGTCCTCCCTAGTCTTATTCTTGTCCAATTAGGGTTTTTATGCAATCTTGTGCATCCAATAGGTGTGTTTGTGTCATTGGAGGAACATTTAGGTCATTTTCGTCCTCCCTAGTCTTATTCTTGTCCAATTAGGGTTTTTATGCAATCTTGTGCATCCAATAGGTGTGTTTGTGTCATTGGACAAACATTTAGGTCATATTCGTCCTCCCTAGGCTTATTCTTGTCCAATTAGGGTTTTTAACCAATCTTGTGCATCCAATAGGTGTGTTTGTGTCATTGGAGGAACATTTAGGTCATTTTCGTCCTCCCTAGTCTTATTCTTGTCCAATTAGGGTTTTATGCAATCTTGTGCATCCAATAGGTGTGTTTGTGTCATTGGACGAACATTTAGGTCATTTTCGTCCTCCCTAGGCTTATTCTTGTCCAATTAGGGTTTTTAACCAACCTTGTGCATCCAATAAGTTCATTTGTGTAATTGGAGGAACATTTAGGTCATTTTCGTCCTCCCTAGTCTTATTCTTGTCCAATTAGGGTTTTTATGCAATCTTGTGCATCCAATAGGTGTGTTTGTGTCATTGGACGAACATTTAGGTCATTTTCATCCTCCCCAGGCTTATTCTTGTCCAATTAGGGTTTTTAACCAATCTTGTGCATCCAATAGGTGTGTTTGTGTCATTGGAGGAACATTTAGGTCATTTTCGTCCTCCCTAGTCTTATTCTTGTCCAATTAGGGTTTTTATGCAATCTTGTGCATCCAATAGGTGTGTTTGTGTCATTGGACGAACATTTAGGTCATTTTCGTCCTCCCTAGGCTTATTCTTGTCCAAGTAGGGTTTTTAACCAATCTTGTGCATCCAATAAGTTCATTTGTGTCATTGGATGAACATTTATGTCATTTTCGTCCTCCCTAGTCTTATTCTTGTCCAATTAGGGTTTTTATGCAATCTTGTGCATCCAATAAGTACATTTGTGTCATTGGAGGAACATTTAGGTCATTTTCGTCATCCCTAGTCTTATTCTTGTCCAATTAGGGTTTTTATGCAATCTTGTACATCCAATAGGTGTGTTTGTGACATTGGATGAACATTTAGGTCATTTTCGTCATCCCTAGGCTTATTCTTGTCCAATTAGGGTTTTTAGGCAATCCTGTGCATCCAATAGGTGTGTTTGTGTCATTGGACGAACATTTAGGTCATTTTCGTCCTCCCTAGGCTTATTCTTGTCCAATTAGGGTTTTTAACCAACCTTGTGCATCCAATAAGTTCATTTGTGTCATTGGTTGAACATTTAGGTCATTTTCGTCCTCCCTAGGCTTATTCTTGTCCAATTAGGGTTTTGAACCAATCTTGTGCATCCAATAAGTTCATTTGTGTCATTGGATGAACATTTAGGTCATTTTCGTCCTCCCTAGGCTTATTCTTGTCCAATTAGGGTTTT
>JBBPBR010000088.1:102519-118463 GCA_037974775.1 Cicer pinnatifidum
TCCAACTAGGGTTTTTATGTAATCTTGTGCATCCAATAGGTGTGTTTGTGTTATTGGACGAACATTTAGGTCATTTTCGTCCTCCCTAGGCTTATTCTTGTCCAATTAGGGTTTTTAGCCAATCTTGCGCATCCAATAAGTTCATTTGTGTCATTGGATGAACATTTAGGTCATTTTCGTCCTCCCTAGGCTTATTCTTGTCCAATTAGGGTTTTTAACCAATCTTGTGCATCCAATATGTGTGTTTGTGTCATTGGATGAACATTTAGGTTATTTTCGTCCTCCCTATGCTTATTCTTGTCCAATTAGGGTTTTTAACCAATCTTATGTATCCAATAAGTTCATTTGTGTCATTGGATGAACATTTAGGTCATTTTAGTCCTCCCTAGGCTTATTCTTGTTCAATTACGGTTTTTAACCAATCTTGTGCATCCAATAGGTGTGTTTGTGTCATTGGAGGAACATTTAGGTCATTTTCGTCCTCCCTAGTCTTATTATTGTCCAACTAGGGTTTTTATGTAATCTTGTGCATCCAATAGGTGTGTTTGTGTTATTGGACGAACATTTAGGTCATTTTCGTCCTCCCTAGGCTTATTCTTGTCCAATTAGGGTTTTTAGCCAATCTTGCGCATCCAATAAGTTCATTTGTGTCATTGGATGAACATTTAGGTCATTTTCGTCCTCCCTAGGCTTATTCTTGTCCAATTAGGGTTTTTAACCAATCTTGTGCATCCAATAGGTGTGTTTGTGTCATTGGAGGAACATTTAGGTCATTTTCGTCCTCCCTAGTCTTATTATTGTTCAATTAGGGTTTTTATGCAATCTTGTGCATCCAATAAGTGTGTTTGTGTCATTGGACGAACATTTAGGTCATTTTCGTCCTCCCTAGGCTTATTCTTGTCCAATTAGGGTTTTTAGCCAATCTTGTGCATCCAATAAGTTCATTTGTGTCATTGGATGAACATTTAGGTCATTTTCGTCCTCCCTAGACTTATTCTTGTCCAATTTGGGTTTTTATGCAATCTTGTGCATCCAATAGGTGTGTTTGTGTCATTGGACGAACATTTAGGTCATTTTCGTCCTCCCTAGGCTTATTCTTGTCCAATTAGGGTTTTTAACCAATCTTGTGCATCCAATAGGTGTGTTTGTGTCATTGGAGGAACATTTAGGTCATTTTCATCCTCCCAAGTCTTATTATTGTCCAATTAGGGTTTTTATGTAATCTTGTGCATCCAATAGGTGTGTTTGTGTCATTGGACGAACATTTAGGTCATTTTCGTCCTCCCTAGGCTTATTCTTGTCCAATTAGGGTTTTTATGCAATCTTGTGCATCCAATAGGTGTGTTTGTGTTATTGGACGAACATTTAAGTCATTTTCGTCCTCCCTAGGCTTATTCTTGTCCAATTAGGGTTTTTGGCCAATCTTGTGCATCCAATAAGTTCATTTGTGTCATTGGAGGAACATTTAGGTCATTTTCATCCTCCCTAGGCTTATTCTATTCCAATTAGGGTTTTTAGCCAATCTTGTGCATCCAATAAGTTCATTTGTGTCATTGGAGGAACATTTAGGTCATTTTCGTCCTCCCTAGTCTTATTATTGTCCAATTAGGGTTTTTATGCAATCTTGTGCATCCAATAGGTGTGTTTGTGTTATTGGACGAACATTTAGGTCATTTTCGTCCTCCCTAGGCTTATTCTTGTCCAATTAGGGTTTTTAGCCAATCTTGTGCATCCAATAAGTTCATTTGTGTCATTGGATGAACATTTAGGTAATTTTCGTCCTCCCAAGTCTTATTATTGTCCAATTAGAGTTTTTATGTAATCTTGTGCATCCAATAGGTGTGTTTGTGTCATTGGATGAACATTTAGGTCATTTTAGTCCTCCCTAAGCTTATTCTTGTCCAATTAGGGTTTTTAACCAATCTTGTGCATCCAATAGGTGTGTTTGTGTCATTGGAGGAACATTTAGGTCATTTTCGTCCTCCCTAGTCTTATTATTGTCCAATTAGGGTTTTTATGCAATCTTGTGCATCCAATAGGTGTGTTTGTGTTATTGGACGAACATTTAGGTCATTTTCGTCCTCCCTAGGCTTATTCTTGTCCAATTAGGGTTTTTAGCCAATCTTGTGCATCCAATAAGTTCATTTGTGTCATTGGAGGAACATTTAGGTCATTTTCGTCCTCCCTAAGCTTATTCTTGTCCAATTAGGGTTTTTAACCAATCTTGTGCATCCAATAAGTTCATTTGTGTCATTGGACCAACATTTAGGTCATTCTCGTCCTCCCTAGGCTTATTTTTGTCGAATTAGGGTTTTTAGCCAATCTTGTGCATCCAATAAGTTCATTTGTGTCATTGGAGGAACATTTAGGTCATTTTCGTCCTCCCTAGGCTTATTCTTGTCCAATTAGGGTTTTTAACCAATCTTGTGCATCCAATAAGTTCATTTGTGTCATTGGATGAACATTTAGGTAATTTTCGTCCTCCCTAGTCTTATTATTGTCCAATTAGGGTTTTTATGTAATCTTGTGCATCCAATAGGTGTGTTTGTGTCATTGGATGAACATTTAGGTCATTTTTGTCCTCCCTAGGCTTATTCTTGTCCAATTAGGGTTTTTAGCCAATCTTGTGCATCCAATAAGTTCATTTGTGTCATTGGAGGAACATTTACGTCATTTTCGTCCTCCCTAGGCTTATTCTTGTCCAATTAGGGTTTTTATGCAATCTTGTGCATCCAATAGGTGTGTTTGTGTCATTGGACGAACATTTAGGTCATTTTCGTCCTCCCTAGGCTTATTCTTGTCCAATTAGGGTTTTTAACCAACCTTGTGCATCCAATAAGTTCATTTGTGTCATTGGTTGAACATTTAGGTCATTTTCATCCTCCGTAGGCTTATTCTTGTCCAATTAGGGTTTTTAACCAACCTTGTGCATCCAATAAGTTTATTTGTATCATTGGTGGAACATTTAGGTCATTTACGTCCTCCCTAGACTTATTCTTGTCCAATTAGGGTTTTTATGCAATCTTGTGCATCCAATAGGTGTGTTTGTGTCATTGGAGGAACATTTAGGTCATTTTCGTCCTCCCTAGTCTTATTCTTGTCCAATTAGGGTTTTTATGCAATCTTGTGCATCCAATAGGTGTGTTTGTGTCATTGGAGGAACATTGAGGTCATTTTCGTCCTCCCTAGTCTTATTCTTGTCGAATTAGGGTTTTTATGCAATGTTGTGCATCCAAAAGGTGTGTTTCTGTCATTGGAGGAACATTTAGGTCATTTTCGTCCTCCCTAGTCTTATTCTTGTCCAATTAGGGTTTTTATGCAATCTTGTGCATCCAATAGGTGTGTTTGTGTCATTGGAGGAACATTTAGGTCATTTTCGTCCTCCCTAGTCTTATTCTTGTCCAATTAGGGTTTTTATGCAATCTTGTGCATCCAATAGGTGTGTTTGCCTCATTGGACGAACATTTAGGTCATTTTCGTCATCCCTAGGCTTATTCTTGTCCAATTAGGGTTTTTATCCAATCTTGTGCATCCAATAAGTTCATTTGTGTCATTGGATGAACATTTAGGTCATTTTCGTCCTCCCTAGTCTTATTCTTGTCCAATTAGGGTTTTTATGCAATCTTGTGCATCCAATAGGTGTGGTTGTGTCATTGGACGAACATTTAGGTCATTTTCGTCCTACCTAGGCTTATTCTAGGTCAATTAGGGTTTTTAACCAATCTTGTGCATCCAATTAATCATTTGTGTCATTGGATGAACATTTAGGTCATTTTCGTCCTCCCAAGTCTTATTCTTGTCCAATTAGGGTTTTTATGCAATCTTGTGCATCCAATAGGTGTGTTTGTGTCATTGGAGGAACATTTAGGTCATTTTCGTCCTCCCTGGTCTTATTCTTGTCCAATTAGGGTTTTTAACCAATCTTGTGCATCCAATAGGTGTGTTTGTGTCATTGGAGGAACATTTAGGTCATTTTCGTCCTCCCTAGTCTTATTCTTGTCCAATTAGGGTTTTTATGCAATCTTGTGCATCCAATAGGTGTGTTTGTGTCATTGGACGAACATTTAGGTCATTTTCGTCCTCCCTAGGCTTATTCTTGTCCAATTAGGGTTTTTAACCAATCTTGTGCATCCAATAAGTTCATTTGTGTCATTAGATGAACAATTTGGTCATTTTCGTCCTCCCTAGTCTTATTCTTGTCCAATTAGGGTTTTAAGCAATCTTGTGCATCCAATATGTGTGTTTGTGTCATTGGATGAACATTTAGGTCATTTTCGTCCTCCCTATGCTTATTCTTGTCCAATTACGGTTTTTAACCAATCTTGTGCATACAATAAGTTCATTTGTGTCATTGGACGAACATTTAGGTCATTTTCGTCCTCCCTAGTCTTATTCTTGTCTAATTAGGATTTTTATGCAATCTTGTGCATCCAATCGGTGTGTTTGTGTCATTGGACGAACATTTGGGTCATTTTCGTCCTCCCTAGGCTTATTCTTGTCCAATTAGGGTTTTTAACCAATCTTGGGCATCCAATAAGTTCATTTGTGTCATTGGTTGAACATTTGGGTCATTTTCGTCCTCCCTAGGCTTATTCTTGTCCAATTAGGGTTTTTATGCAATCTTGTGCATCCAATAGGTGTGTTTGTGTCATTGGACGAACATTTAGGTCATTTTCGTCCTCCCTAGGCTTATTCTTGTCCAATTAGGGTTTTTAACCAACCTTGTGCATCCAATAAGTTCATTTGTGTCATTGGTTGAACATTTAGGTCATTTTCATCCGCCCTAGGCTTATTCTTGTCCAATTAGGGTTTTTAACCAATCTTGTGCATCCAATATGCGTGTTTGTGTCATTGGATGAACATTTAGGTCATTTTCGTCCTCCCTAGGCTTATTCTTGTCCAATTAGGGTTTTTAACCAATCTTGTGCATCCAATAGGTGTGTTTGTGTCATTGGAGGAACATTTAGGTCATTTTCGTCCTCCCTAGGCTTATTCTTGTCCAATTAGGGTTTTTAGGCAATCTTGTGCATCCAATAGGTGTGTTGGTGTCATTGGAGGAACATTTAGGTCATTTTCGTCCTCCCTAGGCTTAATCTTGTCCAATTAGGGTTTTTTACCAATCTTGTGCATCCAATAAGTTCATTTGTGTCATTGGATGAACATTTAGGTCATTTTCGTCCTCCCTAGGCTTATTCTTGTCCAATTAGGGTTTTTAACCAATCTTGTGCATCCAATAGGTGTGTTTGTGTCATTGGAGGAACATTTAGGTCATTTTCGTCCTCCCTAGTCTTATTCTTGTCCAATTAGGGTTTTTATGCAATCTTGTGCATCCAATAGGTCTGTTTGTGTCATTGGACAAACATTTAGGTCATTTTCGTCCTCCCTAGGCTTATTCTTGTCCAATTAGGGTTTTTAACCAACCTTGTGCATCCAATAAGTTCATTTGTGTCATTGGTTCAACGTTTAGGTCATTTTCATCCTCCCTAGGCTTATTCTTGTCCAATTAGGGTTTTTAACCAATCTTGTGCATCCAATAAGTTCATTTGTGTCATTGGATTAACATTTAGGTCATTTTTGTCCTCCCTAGTCTTATTCTTGTCCAATTAGGGTTTTAAGCAATCTTGTGCATCCAATATGTGTGTTTGTGTCATTGGATGAACATTTAGGTCATTTTCGTCCTCCCTAGGCTTATTCTTGTTCAATTAGGGTTTTTAACCAATCTTGTGCATCCAATAGGTGTGTTTGTGTCATTGGAGGAACATTTAGGTCATTTTCGTCCTCCCTAGGCTTATTCTTGTCCAATTAGGGTTTTTAACCAACCTTGTGCATCCAATAAGTTCATTTGTGTCATTGGTTGAACATTTAGGTCATTTTCATCCTCCCTAGGCTTATTCTTGTCCAATTAGGGTTTTTAACCAATCTTGTGCATCCAATAAGTCCATTTGTGTCATTGGATGAACATTTAGGTCATTTTCGTCCTCCCTAGTCTTATTCTTGTCCAATTAGGGTTTTAAGCAATCTTGTGCATCCAATATGTGTGTTTGTGTCATTGGATGAACATTTAGGTCATTTTCGTCCTCCCTAGGCTTATTCTTGTCCAATTAGTGTTTTTAGCCAATCTTGTGCATCCAATAAGTTCATTTGTGTCATTGGAGGAACATTTAGGTCATTTTCGTCCTCCCTAGTCTTATTCTTGTCCAATTAGGGTTTTTATGCAATCTTGTGCATCCAATACGTGTGTTTGTGTCATTGGACGAACATTTAGGTCATTTTCGCCCTCCCTAGGCTTATTCTTGTCCAATTAGGGTTTTTAACCAATCTTGTGCATCCAATAAGTTCATTTGTGTCATTGGATGGACATTTAGGTCATTTTCGTCCTCCCTAGTCTTATTCTTGTCCAATTAGGGTTTTAAGCAATCTTGTGCATCCAATATGTGTGTTTGTGTCATTGGATGAACATTTAGGTCATTTTCGTCCTCCCTAGGCTTATTCTTGTCCAATTAGGGTTTTCAACCAATCTTGTGCATCCAATAAGTTCATTCGTGTCATTGGATGAACATTTAGGTTATTTTCGTCCTCCCTAGGCTTATTCTTGTCCAATTAGGGTTTTTAACCAATCTTGTGCATCCAATAAGTTCATTTGTGTCATTGGATGAACATTTAGGTCATTTTCGTCCTCCCTAGGCTTATTCTTGTCCAATTAGGGTTTTTAACCAACCTTGTGCATCCAATATGTTCATTTGTGTCATTGGTTGAACATTTAGGTCATTTTAGTCCTCCCTAGGCTTATTCTTGTCCAATTAGGGTTTTTAACCAACCTTGTGCATCCAATAAGTTCATTTGTGTCATTGGTGGAACATTTAGGTTATTTACGTCCTCCCTAGTCTTATTGTTGTCGAATTAGGGTTTTTATGCAATCTAGTGCATCCAATAGGTGTGTTTGTGTCATTGGACGAACATTTAGGTCATTTTCATCCTCCCTAGACTTATTCTTGTCCAATTAGGGTTTTTATGCAATCTTGTGCATCCAATAGGTGTGTTTGTGTCATTGGATGAACATTTAGGTCATTTTCGTCATCCCTAGGCTTATTCTTGTCCAATTAGGGTTTTTAACGAATCTTGTGCATCCAATAAGTTTCATTGTGTCATTGGATGAACATTTAGGTCATTTTCGTCCTCCCTAGGCTTATTCTTGTCCAATTAGGGTTTTCAACCAATCTTGTGCATCCAATAAGTTCATTTGTGTCATTGGATGAACATTTAGGTCATTTTCGTCTTTCATAGGCTTATTCTTGTCCAATTAGGGTTTTTAACCAATCTTGTGCATCCAATAAGTTCATTTGTGTCATTGGATGAACATTTAGGTCATTTTCGTCCTCCCTAGTCTTATTCTTGTCCAATTAGGGTTTTTATGCAATCTTATTCCTCCAATAGGTGTGTTTGTGTCATTGTAGGAACATTTAGGTCATTTTCGTCCTCCCTAGTTTTATTCTTGTCCAATTAGGGTTTTTATGCAATCTTGTGCATCCAATAGGTGTGTTTGTGTCATTGGACGAACATTTAGGTCATTTTCGTCCTCCCTAGGCTTATTCTTGTCCAATTAGGGTTTTTAACCAATCTTGTGCATCCAATAAGTTCATTTGTGTCACTGGATTAACATTTAGGTCATTTTCGTCCTCCCTAGGCTTATTCTTGTCCAATTAGGGTTTTTAACCAATCTTGTGCATCCAATAAGTTCATTTGTGTCATTGGATGAACATTTAGGTCATTTTCGTCCTCCCTAGACTTATTCTTGTCCAATTTGGGTTTTTATGCATTCTTGTGCATCCAATAGGTGTGTTTGTGTCATTGGACGAACATTTAGGTCATTTTCGTCCTCCCTAAGCTTATTCTTGTCCAATTAGGGTTTTTAGCCAATCTTGTACATCCAATAGGTGTGTTTGTGTCATTGGAGGAACATTTAGGTCATTTTCGTCCTCCATAGTCTTATTATTGTCCAATTAGGGTTTTTATGTAATCTTGTGCATCCAATAGGTGTGATTGTGTCATTGGACGAACATTTAGGTCATTTTCGTCCTCCCTAGGCTTATTCTTGTCCAATTAGGGTTTTTAACCAATCTTGTGCATCCAATATGTGTGTTTGTGTCATTGGATGAACATTTAGGTCATTTTCGTCCTCCCTATGCTTATTCTTGTCCAATTAAGGTTTTTAACCAATCTTGTGCATCCAATATGTGTGTTTGTGTCATTGGATGAACATTTAGGTCATTTTCGTCCTCCCTATGATTATTCTTGTCCAATTAGGGTTTTTAACCAATCTTGTGCATCCAATAAGTTCATTTGTGTCATTGGATGAACATTTAGGTCATTTTCGTCCTCCCTAGGCTTATTCTTGTCCAATTTGGGTTTTTAACCAATCATGTGCATCCAATAAGTTGATTTGTGTCATTGGATGAACATTTAGGTCATTTTCGTCCTCCCTAGGCTTATTCTTGTCCAATTAGGGTGTTTAACCAATCTTGTGCATCCAATATGTGTGTTTGTGTCATTGGATGAACATTTAGGTCATTTTCGTCCTCCCTAGGCTTATTCTTGTCCAATTAGGGTTTTTAGCCAATCTTGTGCATCCAATAAGTTCATTTGTGTCATTGGAGGAACATTTAGGTCATTTTCGTCCTCCCTATGCTTATTCTTGTCCAATTAGGGGTTTTAACCAATCATGTGCATCCAATAAGTTGATTTGTTTCATTGGATGAACATTTAGGTCATTTTCGTCCTCCCTAGGCTTATTCTTGTCCAATTAGGGTTTTTAACCAATCTTGTGCATCCAATAGGTGTGTTTGTGTCATTGGAGGAACATTTAGGTCATTTTCGTCCTCCCTAGTCATATTCTTGTCCAATTAGGGTTTTTATGCAATCTTGTGCATCCAATAGGTGTGTTTGTCTCATTGGACGAACATTTAGGTCATTTTCGTCGTCCCTAGGCTTATTCTTGTCCAATTAGGGTTTTTAACCAACATTGTGCATCCAATAAGTTCATTTGTGTCATTGGAGGAACATTTAGGTCATTTTCGTCCTCCCTAGGCTTATTCTTGTCCAATTAGGGGTTTTAACCAATCATGTGCATCCAATAAGTTGATTTGTTTCATTGGATGAACATTTAGGTCATTTTCGTCCTCCCTAGGCTTATTCTTGTCCAATTAGGGTTTTTAACCAATCTTGTGCATCCAATAGGTGTGTTTGTGTCATTGGAGGAACATTTAGGTCATTTTCGTCCTCCCTAGTCTTATTCTTGTCCAATTAAGGTTTTTATGCAATCTTGTGCATCCAATAGGTGTGTTTGTGTCATTGGACGAACATATAGGTCATTTTCGTCCTCCCTAGGCTTATTCTTGTCCAATTAGGGTTTTTAACCAACCTTGTGCATCCAATAAGTTCATTTGTGTCATTGGTTGAACATTTAGGTCATTTTCATCCTCCCTAGGCTTATTCTTGTCCAATTAGGGTTTTTAACCAATCTTGTGCATCGAATAAGTTCATTTGTGTCATTGGATGAACATTTAGGTCATTTTCATTCTCCCTAGGCTTATTCTTGTCCAATTAGGGTTTTTAACCAACCTTGTGCATCCAATAAGATCATTTGTGTCATGGAGGAACATTTAGGTCATTTTCGTCCTCCCTAGTCTTATTCTTGTCCAATTAGGGTTTTTATGTAATCTTTTGCATCCAATAGGTGTGTTTGTGTCATTGGACGAACATTTAGGTCATTTTCGTCCTCCCTAGGCTTATTCTTGTACAATTAGGGTTTTTAACCAACCTTGTGCATCCAATAAGTTCATTTGTGTCATTGGTTGAACATTTAGGTCATTTTCGTCCTCCCTAGGCTTATTCTTGTCCAATTAGGGTTTTTAACCAACCTTGTGCATCCAATAAATTCATTTGTGTCATTGGTGGAACATTTAGGTCATTTACGTCCTCCCTAGGCTTATTCTTGTCCAATTAGGGTTTTTATGCAATCTTGTGCATCCAATAGGTGTGTTTGTGTCATTGGACGAACATTTAGGTCATTTTCGTCCTCCCTAGGCTTATTCTTGTCCAATTAGGGTTTTTAACCAACCTTGTGCATCCAATAAGTTCATTTATGTCATTGGAGGAACATTTAGGTCATTTTCGTCCTCCCTAGTCTTATTCTTGTCCAATTAGGGTTTTTATGCAATCTTGTGCATCCAATAGGTGTGTTTGTGTCATTGGACGAACATTTAGGTCATTTTCGTCCTCCCTAGGCTTATTCTTGTCCAATTAGGGTTTTTAACCAATCTTATGCATCCAATAAGTTCATTTGTGTCATTGGATGAACATTTAGGTCATTTTCGTCATCCCTAGTCTTATTCTTGTCCAATTAGGGTTTTAAGCAATCTTGTGCATCCGATATGTGTGTTTGTGTCATTGGATGAACATTTAGGTCATTTTCGTCCTCCCTATGCTTATTCTTGTCCAATTAGGGTTTTTAACCAATCTTGTGCATCCAATAAGTTCATTTGTGTCATTGGATGAACATTTAGGTCATTTTCGTCCTCCCTAGGCTTATTCTTGTCAAATTAGGGTTTTCAACCAATGTTGTGCATCCAATAAGTTCATTTGTGTCATTGGATGAACATTTAGGTCATTTTCGTCCTCCCTAGGCTTATTCTTGTCCAATTAGGGTTTTTAACCAATCTTGTGCATCCAATAAGTTCATTTGTGTCATTGGATGAACATTTAGGTCATTTTCGTCCTTCCTAGGCTTATTCTTGTCCAATTAGAGTTTTTAACCAATCTTGTGCATCCAATAGGTGTGTTTGTGTCATTGGATGAACATTTAGGTCATTTTCGTCCTCCCTAGGCTTATTCTTGTCCAATTAGGGTTTTTAACCAATCTTGTGCATCCAATAAGTTCATTTGTGTCATTGGATGAACATTTAGGTCATTTTCGTCCTCCCTAGACTTATTCTTCTCCAATTTGGGTTTTTATGCAATCTTGTGCATCCAATAGGTGTGTTTGTGTCATTGGACGAACATTTAGGTCATTTTCGTCCTCCCTAGGCTTATTCTTGTCCAATTAGGGTTTTTAACCAATCTTGTGCATCCAATAGGTGTGTTTGTGTCATTGGAGGAACATTTAGGTCATTTTCGTCCTCCCTAGTATTATTATTGTCCAATTAGGGTTTTTATGTAATCTTGTGCATCCAATAGGTGTGATTGTGTCATTGGACGAACATTTAGATCATTTTCGTCCTCCCTATGCTTATTCTTGTCCAATTAGGGTTTTTAACCAATCTTGTGCATCCAATAAGTTCATTTGTGTCATTGGATGAACATTTAGGTCATTTTCGTTCTCCCTAGGCTTATTCTTGTCCAATTTGGGTTTTTAACCAATCTTGTGCATCCAATATGTGTGTTTGTGTCATTGGATGAACATTTAGGTCATTTTCGTCCTCCCTAGGCTTATTCTTGTCCAATTAGGGTTTTTAGCCAATCTTGTGCATCCAATAAGTTCATTTGTGTCATTGGAGGAACATTTACGTCATTTTCGTCCTCCCTAGGCTTATTCTTGTCCAATTAGGGTTTTTATGCAATCTTGTGCATCCAATAGGTGTGTTTGTGTCATTGGACGAACATTTAGGTCATTTTCGTCCTCCCTAGGCTTATTCTTGTCCAATTAGGGTTTTTAACCAATCTTGTTCATCCAATAAGTTCATTTGTGTCATTGGTTGAACATTTAGGTCATTTTCGTCCTCCCTAGGCTTATTCTTGTCCAATTAGGGTTTTTAACCAACCTTGTGCATCCAATAAGTTCATTTGTGTCATTGGAGGAACATTTAGGTCATTTTCTTCCTCCCTAGTCTTATTCTTGTCCAATTAGGGTTTTTATGCAATCTTGTGCATCCAATAGGTGTGTTAGTGTCATTGGACGAACATTTAGGTCATTTTCGTCCTCCCTAGGCTTATTCTTGTCCAATTAGGGTTTTTAACCAAACTTGTGCATCCAATAAGTTCATTTGTGTCATTGGATGAACATTTAGGTCATTTTCATCCTCCCTAGGCTTATTCTTGTCCAATTAGGGTTTTTAACCAATCTTGTGCATCCAATAAGTTCATTTGTGTCACTGGATGAACATTTAGGTCATTTTCATCCTCCCAAGTCTTATTCTTGTCCAATTAGGGTCTTAAGCAATCTTGTGCATCCAATATGTGTGTTTGTGTCATTGGATGAACATTTAGGTCATTTTCGTCCTCCCTATACTTATTCTTGTCCAATTTGGGTTTTTAACCAATCTTGTGCATACAATAAGTTGATTTGTGTCATTGGATGAACATTTAGGTCATTTTTGTCCTCCTTAGTCTTATTCTTGTCCAATTAGGGTTTTTATGCAATCTTGTGCATCCAATAAGTTCATTTGTGTCATTGGATGAACATTTAGGTCATTTTCGTCCTCCCTATGCTTATTCTTGTCCAATTAGGGTTTTTAACCAATCTTGTGCATCCAATAAGTTCATTTGTGTCATTGGATGAACATTTAGGTCATTTTCGTCCTCCCTAGGCTTATTCTTGTCCAATTAGGGTTTTTATGCAATCTTGTGCATCCAATAGGTGTGTTTGTGTCATTGGACGAACATTTAGGTCATTTTCGTCCTCCCTAGGCTTGTTCTTGTCCAATTAGGGTTTTTATGCAATCTTGTGCATCCAATAGGTGTGTTTGTGTCATTGGACGAACATTTAGGTCATTTTCGTCCTCCCTAGGCTTATTCTGGTCCAATTAGGGTTTTTAACCAACCTTGTGCATCCAATAAGTTCATTTGTGTCATTGGTTGAACATTTAGGTCATTTTCGTCCTCCCTAGGCTTATTCTTGTCCAATTATGGTTTTTAACCAATCTTGTGCATCCAATAAGTTCATTTTTGTCATTGGATGAACATTTAGGTCATTTTCGTCCTCCCTAGTCTTATTCTTGTCCAATTAGGGTTTTAAGCAATCTTGTGCATCCAATATGTGTGTTTGTGTCATTGGACGAACATTTAGGTCATTTACGTCCTCCCTAGGCTTATTATTGCCCAATTAGGGTTTTTAACCAATCTTATGCGTCAAATAAGTTCATTTGTGTCATTGGATGAACATTTAGGTCATTTTCGTCCTCCCTAGGCTTATTCTTGTCAAATTAGGATTTTCAACCAATCTTGTGCATCCAATAAGTTCATTTGTGACATTGGATGAACATTTAGGTCATTTTCGTCCTCCGTAGGCTTATTCTTGTCCAATTATGGTTTTTAACCAATCTTGTGCATCCAATAAGTTCATTTGTGTCATTCGATGAACATTTAGGTCATTTTCGTCCTCCCTAGGCTTATTCTTGTCCAATTAGGGTTTTTAACCAATCTTGTGCATCAAATAAGTTCATTTGTGTCATTGGATGAACATTTAGGTTATTTTCGTCCTCCCTAGTCTTATTCTTGTCCAATTAGGGTTTTTATGCAATCTTGTGCATCCAATAGGTGTGTTGGTGTCATTGGAGGAACATTTGGGTCATTTTCGTCCTCCCTAGTCTTATTCTTGTCCAATTAGGGTTTTTAACCAACCTTGTGCATCCAATAAGTTCATTTGTGTCATTGGTGGAACATTTAGGTCCTTTACGTCCTCCCTAGTCTTATTCTTGTCCAATTAGGGTTTTTATGCAATCTTGTGCATCCAATAGGTGTGTTTGTGTCATTGGACGAACATTTAGGTCATTTTCGTCCTCCCTAGGCTTATTCTTGTCCAATTAGGGTTTTTAACCAATCTTGTGCATCCAATAAGTTCATTTGTGTCATTGGATGAACATTTAGGTCATTTTCGTCCTTCCTAGACTTATTCTTGTCCAATTTGGGTTTTTATGCAATCTTGTGCATCCAATAGGTGTGTTTGTAACATTGGACGAACATTTAGGTCATTTTCGTCCTCCCTAAGTTTATTCTTGTCCAATTAGGGTTTTTAACCAATCTTGTGCATCCAATAGGTGTGTTTGTGTCATTGGAGGAACATTTAGGTCATTTTCGTCCTCCCTAGTCTTATTATTGTCCAATTAGGGTTTTTATGCAATCTTGTGCATCCAATAGGTGTGTTTGTGTTATTGGACGAACATTTAGGTCATTTTCGTCCTCCCTAGGCTTATTCTTGTCCAATTAGGGTTTTTAGCCAATCTTGTGCATCCAATAAGTTCATTTGTGTCATTGGAGGAACATTTAGGTCATTTTCGTCCTCCCTAAGCTTATTCTTGTCCAATTAGGGTTTTTAACCAATCTTGTGCATCCAATAAGTTCATTTGTGTCATTGGACCAACATTTAGGTCATTCTCGTCCTCCCTAGGCTTATTTTTGTCGAATTAGGGTTTTTAGCCAATCTTGTGCATCCAATAAGTTCATTTGTGTCATTGGAGGAACATTTAGGTCATTTTCGTCCTCCCTAGGCTTATTCTTGTCCAATTAGGGTTTTTAACCAATCTTGTGCATCCAATAAGTTCATTTGTGTCATTGGATGAACATTTAGGTAATTTTCGTCCTCCCTAGTCTTATTATTGTCCAATTAGGGTTTTTATGTAATCTTGTGCATCCAATAGGTGTGTTTGTGTCATTGGATGAACATTTAGGTCATTTTTGTCCTCCCTAGGCTTATTCTTGTCCAATTAGGGTTTTTAGCCAATCTTGTGCATCCAATAAGTTCATTTGTGTCATTGGAGGAACATTTACGTCATTTTCGTCCTCCCTAGGCTTATTCTTGTCCAATTAGGGTTTTTATGCAATCTTGTGCATCCAATAGGTGTGTTTGTGTCATTGGACGAACATTTAGGTCATTTTCGTCCTCCCTAGGCTTATTCTTGTCCAATTAGGGTTTTTAACCAACCTTGTGCATCCAATAAGTTCATTTGTGTCATTGGTTGAACATTTAGGTCATTTTCATCCTCCCTTGGCTTATTCTTGTCCAATTAGGGTTTTTAACCAATCTTGTGCATCCAATAAGTTCATTTTTGTCATTGGATGAACATTTAGGTCATTTTCGTCCTCCCTAGTCTTATTCTTGTCCAATTAGGGTTTTAAGCAATCTTGTGCATCCAATATGTGTGTTTGTGTCATTGGATGAACATTTAGGTCATTTTCGTCCTCCCTAGGCTTATTCTTGTTCAATTAGGGTTTTTAACCAATCTTGTGCATCCAATAGGTGTGTTTGTGTCATTGGAGGAACATTTAGGTCATTTTCGTCCTCCATAGTCTTATTATTGTCCAATTAGGGTTTTTATGTAATCTTGTGCATCCAATAGGTGTGATTGTGTCATTGGACGAACATTTAGGTCATTTTCGTCCTCCCTAGGCTTATTCTTGTCCAATTAGGGTTTTTAACCAATCTTGTGCATCCAATATGTGTGTTTGTGTCATTGGATGAACATTTAGGTCATTTTCGTCCTCCCTATGCTTATTCTTGTCCAATTAGGGTTTTTAACCAATCTTGTGCATCCAATAAGTTCATTTGTGTCATTGGATGAACATTTAGGTCACTTTCGTCCTCCCTAGGCTTATTCTTGTCCAATTTGGGTTTTTAACCAATCATGTGCATCCAATAAGTTGATTTGTGTCATTGGATGAACATTTAGGTCATTTTCGTCCTCCCTAGGCTTATTCTTGTTCAATTAGGGTTTTTAACCAATCTTGTGAATCCAATATGTGTGTTTGTGTCATTGGATGAACATTTAGGTCATTTTCGTCCTCCCTAAGCTTATTCTTGTCCAATTATGGTTTTTAATGAATCTTGTGCATCCAATAAGTTCATTTGTGTCATTGGATGAACATTTTAGGTCATTTTCGTCCTCCCTAGACTTATTCTTGTCCAATTTGGGTTTTTATGCAATCTTGTGCATCCAATAGGTGTGTTTGTGTCA
>JBBPBR010000088.1:118637-151225 GCA_037974775.1 Cicer pinnatifidum
AATCTTGTGCATCCAATAAGTTCATTTGTGTCATTGGATGAACATTTTAGGTCATTTTCGTCCTCCCTAGACTTATTCTTGTCCAATTTGGGTTTTTATGCAATCTTGTGCATCCAATAGGTGTGTTTGTGTCAGTGGACGAACATTTAGGTCATTTTCGTCCTCCCTAGGCTTATTCTTGTCCAATTAGGGTTTTTAACCAATCTTGTGCATCCAATAGGTGTGTTTGTGTCATTGGAGGAACATTTAGGTCATTTTCGTCCTCCCTAGTCTTATTATTGTCCAATTAGGGTTTTTATGTAATCTTGTGCATCCAATAGGTGTGATTGTGTCATTGGACGAACATATAGGTCATTTTCGTCCTCCCTAGGCTTATTCTTGTCCAATTAGGGTTTTTAACCAATCTTGTGCATCCAATATGTGTGTTTGTGTCATTGGATGAACATTTAGGTCATTTTCGTCCTCCCTATGCTTATTCTTGTCCAATTAGGGGTTTTAACCAATCTTGTGCATCCAATAAGTTCATTTGTGTCATTGGATGAACATTTAGGTCATTTTCGTCCTCCCTAGGCTTATTCTTGTCCAATTTGGGTTTTTAACCAATCATGTGCATCCAATAAGTTGATTTGTGTCATTGGATGAACATTTAGGTCATTTTTGTCCTCCCTAGTCTTATTATTGTCCAATTAGGGTTTTTATGCAATCTTGTGCATCCAATAGGTGTGTTTGTGTTATTGGACGAACATTTAGGTCATTTTCGTCCTCCCTAGGCTTATTCTTGTCCAATTAGGGTTTTTAGCCAATCTTGTGCATCCAATAAGTTCATTTGTGTCATTGGAGGAACAATTAGGTCATTTTCGTCCTCCCTATGCTTATTCTTGTCCAATTAGGGTTTTTAACCAATCTTGTGCATCCAATAAGTTCATTTGTGTCATTGGACCAACATTTAGGTCATTCTCGTCCTCCCTAGGCTTATTCTTGTCCAATTAGGGTTTTTAGCCAATCTTGTGCATCCAATAAGTTCATTTGTGTCATAGGAGGAACATTTAGGTCATTTTCGTCCTCCCTAGGCTTATTCTTGTCCAATTAGGGTTTTTAACCAATCTTGTGCATCCAATAAGTTCATTTGTGTCATTGGATGAACATTTAGGTAATTTTCGTCCTCCCTAGTCTTATTATTGTCCAATTAGGGTTTTTATGTAATCTTTCGCATCCAATAGGTGTGTTTGTGTCATTGGATGAACATTTAGGTCATTTTTGTCCTCCCTAGGCTTATTCTTGTCCAATTTGGGTTTTTAGCCAATCTTGTGCATCCAATAAGTTCATTTGTGTCATTGGAGGAACATTTAGGTCATTTTCGTCCTCCCTAGGCTTATTCTATTCCAATTAGGGTTTTTAGCCAATCTTGTGCATCCAATAAGTTCATTTGTGTCATTGGATGAACATTTAGGTCATTTTCGTCCTCCCTAGTCTTATTATTGTCCAATTAGGGTTTTTATGTAATCTTGTGCATCCAATAGGTGTGTTTGTGTCATTGGACGAACATTTAGGTCATTTTCGTCCTCCCTTGGCTTATTCTTGTCCAATTAGGGTTTTTACGCAATCTTGTGCATCCAATAGGTGTGTTTGTGTCATTGGACGAACATTTAGGTCATTTTCGTCCTCCCTAGGCTTATTCTTGTCCAATTAGGGTTTTTAACCAATCTTGTGCATCCAATAGGTGTGTTTGTGTCATTGGAGGAACATTTAGGTCATTTTCGTCCTCCCTAGTCTTATTATTGTCCAATTAGGGTTTTTATGCAATCTTGTGCATCCAATAGGTGTGGTTGTGTCATTGGACGAACATTTAGGTCATTTTCGTCCTCCCTAGGCTTATTCTTTTCCAATTAGGGTTTTTAACCAACCTTGTGCATCCAATAAGTTCATTTGTGTAATATGATGAACATTTAGGTCATTTTCGTCATCCCTATGCTTATTCTTGTCCAATTAGGGTTTTTAACCAACCTTGTGCATCCAATAAGTTCATTTGTGTCATTGGTTGAACATTTAGGTCATTTTCGTCCTCCCTAGGCTTATTCTTGTCCAATTAGGGTTTTTAACCAACCTTGTGCATCCAATAAGTTCATTTGTGTCATTGGAGGAACATTTAGGTCATTTTCGTCCTCCCTAGGCTTATTCTTGTCCAATTAGGGTTTTTATGCAATCTTGTGCATCCAACAGGTGTGTTTGTGTCATTGGACGAACATTTAGGTCATTGTCGTCCTCCCTAGGCTTATTCTTGTCCAATTAGGGTTTTTAACCAACCTTGTGCATCCAATAAGTTCATTTGTGTAATTTGTTGAACATTTAGGACATTTTTGTCCTCCCTAGACTTAATCTTGTCCACTAAGAGTTGGTAACAAACCTTGTGCATCCAATAAGTTCATTTGTGTCATTGGAGGAACATTTAGGTCATTTTTGTCCTCCCTAGTCTTATTCTTGTCCAATTAGGGTTTTTATGCAATCTTGTGCATCCAATAGGTGTGTTGTGTCATTGGACGACCATTTAGGTCATTTTCGTCCTCCCTATGCTTATTCTTGTCCAATTAGGGTTTTTAACCAATCTTGTGCATCCAATAGGTGTGTTTGTGTCATTGGAGGAACATTTAGGTCATTTTCGTCCTCCCTAGTCTTATTCTTGTCCAATTAGGGTTTTTATGCAATCTTGTGCATCCAATAGGTGTGTTTGTGTCATTGGACGAACATTTAGGTCATTTTCGTCGTCCCTAGGCTTATTCTTGTCCAATTAAGGTTTTTATGCAATCTTGTGCATCCAATAGGTGTGTTTGTGTCATTGGAGGAACATTTAGGTCATTTTCGTCCTCCCTAGTCTTATTCTTGTCCAATTAGGGTTTTTATGCAATCTTGTGCATCCAATAGGTGTGTTTGTGTCATTGGACGAACATTTAGGTCATTTTCGTCCTCCCTAGGCTTATTCTTGTCCAATTAGGGTTTTTAACCAATCTTGTGCATCCAATAAGTTCATTTGTGTCATTGGATGAACATTTAGGTAATTTTCGTCGTCCTTAGTCTTATTCTTGTCGAATTAGGTTTTTATGCAATCTTGTGCATCCAATAGGTGTGTTTGTGTCATTGGAGGAACATTTAGGTCATTTTCGTCCTCCCTAGTCTTATTCTTGTCCAATTAGGGTTTTTATGCAATCTTGTGCATCCAATAGGTGTGTTTGTGTCATTGGACGAACATTTAGGTCATTTTCGTCCTCCCTAGGATTATTCTTGTCCAATTAGGGTTTTTAGCCAATCTTGTGCATCCAATAAGTTCATTTGTGTCATTGGAGGAACATTTAGGTCATTTTCGTCCTCCCTAGGCTTATTCTTGTCCAATTAGGGTTTTTAGCCAATCTTGTGCATCCAATAAGTTCATTTGTGTCATTGGATGAACATTTAGGTAATTTTCGTCCTCCCAAGTCTTATTATTGTCCAATTAGAGTTTTTATGTAATCTTGTGCATCCAATAGGTGTGTTTGTGTCATTGGATGAACATTTAGGTCATTTTAGTCCTCCCTAAGCTTATTCTTGTCCAATTAGGGTTTTTAACCAATCTTGTGCATCCAATAGGTGTGTTTGTGTCATTGGAGGAACATTTAGGTCATTTTCGTCCTCCCTAGTCTTATTATTGTCCAATTAGGGTTTTTATGCAATCTTGTGCATCCAATAGGTGTGTTTGTGTTATTGGACGAACATTTAGGTCATTTTCGTCCTCCCTAGGCTTATTCTTGTCCAATTAGGGTTTTTAGCCAATCTTGTGCATCCAATAAGTTCATTTGTGTCATTGGAGGAACATTTAGGTCATTTTCGTCCTCCCTAAGCTTATTCTTGTCCAATTAGGGTTTTTAACCAATCTTGTGCATCCAATAAGTTCATTTGTGTCATTGGACCAACATTTAGGTCATTCTCGTCCTCCCTAGGCTTATTTTTGTCGAATTAGGGTTTTTAGCCAATCTTGTGCATCCAATAAGTTCATTTGTGTCATTGGAGGAACATTTAGGTCATTTTCGTCCTCCCTAGGCTTATTCTTGTCCAATTAGGGTTTTTAACCAATCTTGTGCATCCAATAAGTTCATTTGTGTCATTGGATGAACATTTAGGTAATTTTCGTCCTCCCTAGTCTTATTATTGTCCAATTAGGGTTTTTATGTAATCTTGTGCATCCAATAGGTGTGTTTGTGTCATTGGATGAACATTTAGGTCATTTTTGTCCTCCCTAGGCTTATTCTTGTCCAATTAGGGTTTTTAGCCAATCTTGTGCATCCAATAAGTTCATTTGTGTCATTGGAGGAACATTTACGTCATTTTCGTCCTCCCTAGGCTTATTCTTGTCCAATTAGGGTTTTTATGCAATCTTGTGCATCCAATAGGTGTGTTTGTGTCATTGGACGAACATTTAGGTCATTTTCGTCCTCCCTAGGCTTATTCTTGTCCAATTAGGGTTTTTAACCAACCTTGTGCATCCAATAAGTTCATTTGTGTCATTGGTTGAACATTTAGGTCATTTTCATCCTCCCTAGGCTTATTCTTGTCCTATTAGGGTTTTTAACCAATCTTGTGCATCGAATAAGTTCATTTGTGTCATTGGATGAACATTTAGGTCATTTTCGTCCTCCCTAGTCTTATTCTTGTCCAATTAGGGTTTTAAGCAATCTTGTGCATCCAATATGTGTGTTTGTGTCACTGGATGAACATTTAGGTCATTTTCGTCCTCCCTAGGCTTATTCTTGTTCAATTAGGGTTTTAACCAATCTTGTGCATCCAGTAGGTGTGTTTGTGTCATTGGAGGAACATTTAGGTCATTTTCGTCCTCCCTAGTCTTATTATTGTCCATTTAGGGTTTTTATGTAATCTTGTGCATCCAATAGGTGTGATTGTGTCATTGGACGAACATTTAGGTCATTTTCGTCCTCCCTAGGCTTATTCTTGTCCAATTAGGGTTTTTAACCAATCTTGTGCATCCAATATGTGTGTTTGTGTCATTGGATGAACATTTAGGTCATTTTCGTCCTCCCTATGCTTATTCTTGTCCAATTAGGGTTTTTAACCAATCTTGTGCATCCAATAAGTTCATTTGTGTCATTGGATGAACATTTAGGTCATTTTGGTCCTCCCTAGTCTTATTCTTGTCCAATTAGGGTTTTTATGCTATCTTGTGCATCCAATAGGTGTGTTTGTGTCATTGGAGGAACATTTAGGTCATTTTCGTCCTCCCTAGGCTTATTCTTGTCGAATTAGGGTTTTCAACCAATCTTGTGCATCCAATAAGTTCATTTGTGTCATTGGATGAACATTTAGGTCATTTTCGTCCTCCCTAGGCTTATTCTTGTCCAATTAGGGTTTTAAACCAATCTTGTGCATCCAATAAGTTCATTTGTGTCATTGGAGGAACATTTAGGTCATTTTCGTCCTCCCTAGGCTTATTCTTGTCCAATTAGGGTTTTTAACCAATCTTGTGCATCCAATAAGTTCATTTGTGTCATTGGATGAACATTTAGGTCATTTTCGTCCTCCCTAGACTTATTCTTGTCCAATTTGGGTTTTTATGCATTCTTGTGCATCCAATAGGTGTGTTTGTGTCATTGGACGAACATTTAGGTCATTTTCGTCCTCCCTAAGCTTATTCTTGTCCAATTAGGGTTTTTAACCAATCTTGTGCATCCAATAGGTGTGTTTGTGTCATTGGAGGAACATTTAGGTCATTTTCGTCCTCCCTAGTCTTATTATTGTCCAATTAGGGTTTTTATGCAATCTTGTGCATCCAATAGGTGTGTTTGTGTTATTGGACGAACATTTAGGTCATTCTCGTCCTCCCTAGGCTTATTTTTGTCCAATTAGGGTTTTTAGCCAATCTTGTGCATCCAATAAGTTCATTTGTGTCATTGGAGGAACATTTAGGTCATTTTCGTCCTCCCTAGGCTTATTCTTGTCCAATTAGGGTTTTTAACCAATCTTGTGCATCCAATAAGTTCATTTGTGTCATTGGATGAACATTTAGGTCATTTTCGTCTTCCGTAGGCTTTTTCTTGTCCAATTAGGGTTTTTAACCAATCTTGTGCATCCAATAGGTGTGTTTGTGTCATTGGATAAAGATTTAGGTCATTTTCGTCCTCCCTAGTCTTATTCTTGTCTAATTAGGGTTTGTATGCAATTTTGTGCATCCAATAGGTGTGTTTGTGTCATCGGACGAATATTTAGGTCATTTTCGTCCTCCCTAGGCTTATTCTTGTCCAATTAGGGTTTTTAACCAATCTTGTGCATCCAATAAGTGCATTTGTGTCATTAGACGAACATTTAGGTCATTTTCGTCCTCCCTAGGCTTATTCTTGTCCAATTAGGATTTTTAACCAATCATGTGCATCCAATAAGTTTATTTGTGTCATTGGATGAACATTTAGGTCATTTTCGTCCTCGCTTGGCTTATTCTTGTCCAATTAGGGTTTTTAACCAATCTTGTGCATCCAATAAGTTCATTTGTTTCATTGATGAACATTTAGGTCATTTTCGTCCTCCCTAGGCTTATTCTTGTCCAATTAGGGTTTTTAGCCAATCTTGTGCATCCAATAAGTTCATTTGTGTCATTGGACGAACATTTAGGTCATTTTCGTCCTCCCTAGGCTTATTCTTGTCCAATTAGGGTTTTTACCAAACCTTGTGCATCCAATAAGTTCATTTGTGTCATTTGACGAACATTTAGGTCATTTTCGTCCTCCCTAGGCTTATTCTTGTCCAATTAGGGTTTTTAACCAATCTTGTGCATCCAATAGGTGTGTTTGTGTCATTGGAGGAACATTTAGGTCATTTTCGTCCTCCCTAGTCTTATTATTGTCCAATTAGGGTTTTTATGCAATCTTGTGCATCCAATAGGTGTGTTTGTGTCATTGGATGAACAGTTAGGTCTTTTTCGTCCTCCCAAGGCTTATTCTTGTCCATTTAGGGTTTTTAGCCAATATTGTGTATCCAATAAGTTCATTTGTGTCATTGGAGGAACATTTAGGTCATTTTCGTCCTCCCTAGGCTTATTCTTGTCCAATTAGGGTTTTTAACCAATCATGTGCATCCAATAAGTTGATTTGTGTCATTGGATGAACATTTAGGTCATTTTCGTCCTCCCTATGCTTATTCTTGTCCAATTAGGGTTTTTAGCCAATCTTGTGCATCCAATAAGTTCATTTGTGTCAATGGAGGAACATTTAGGTCATTTTCGTCCTCCCTAGGCTTATTCTTGTCCAATTAGCGTTTTAAACCAATCTTGTGCATCCAATATGTTCATTTGTGTCATTGGATAAACATTTAGGTCATTTTCGTCCTCCCTAGTCTTATACTTGTCCAATTAGGGTTTTTAGCCAATCTTGTGCATCCAATAGGTGTGTTTGTGTCATTGGAGGAACATTTAGGTCATTTTCGTCCTCCCTAGTCTTATTCTTGTCCAATTAGGGTTTTTATGCAATCTTGTGCATCCAATAGGTGTGTTTGTGTCATTGGACGAACATTTAGGTCATTTTCGTCCTCCCTATGCTTATTCTTGTCCAGGTAGGGTTTTTAACCAATCTTGTGCATCCAATAAGTTCAGTTGTGTCATTGGATGAACATTTAGGCCATTTTCGTCTTCCCAAGGCTTATTCTTGTCCAATTAGGGTTTTTAGCCAATCTTGTGCATCCAATAAGTTCATTTGTGTCATTGGAGGAACATTTAGGTCATTTTCGTCCACCCTAGGCTTATTCTTGTCCAATTAGGGTTTTTATGCAATCTTGTGCATCCAATAGGTGTGTTTGTGTCATTGGACGAACATTTAGGTCATTTTCGTCCTCCCTAGGCTTATTCTTGTCCAATTAGGGTTATTAACCAATCTTGTGCATCCAATAGGTGTGTTTGTGTCATTGGAGGAACATTTAGGTCATTTTCGTCCTCCCTAGGCTTAATCTTGTCCAATTAGGGTTTTTAACCAATCATGTGTATCCAATAAGTTGATTTGTGTCATTGGATGAACGTTTAGGTCATTTTCGTCCTCCCTAGGCTTATTCTTGTCCAATTAGGGTTTTTAACCAATCTTGTGCATCCAATAAGTTCATTTTTGTTATTGGAGGAACATTTAGGTCATTTTCGTCCTCCCTAGTCTTATTCTTGTCCAATTAGGGTTTTTATGCAATCTTGTGCATCCAATAGGTGTGTTTGTGTCATTGGACGAACATTTAGGTCATTTTCGTCCTCCCTAGGCTTATTCTTGTCCAATTAGGGTTTTTAACCAATCTTGTGCATCCAATAGGTGTGTTTGTGTCATTGGAGGAACATTTAGGTCATTTTCGTCCTCCCTAGTCTTATTATTGTCCAATTAGGGTTCTTATGTAATCTTGTGCATCCAATAGCTGTGTTTGTGTCATTGGACGAACATTTAGGTCATTTTTGTCCTCCCTAGGCTTATTCTTGTCCAATTAGGGTTTTGAACCAATCTTGTGCATCCAATATGTGTGTTTGTGTCATTGGATGAACATTTAGGTCATTTTCGTCCTCCCTATGCTTATTCTTGTCAAATTAGGGTTTTTAACCAATCTTGTGCATCCAATAAGTTCATTTGTGTCATTGGATGAACATTTAGGTCATTTTCGTCCTCCCTAGTCTTATTCTTGTCCAATTAGGGTTTTTATGCAATCTTGTGCATCCAATAGGTGTGTTTGTGTCATTGTAGGAACATTTAGGTCATTTTCGTCCTCCTTAGTTTTATTCTTGTCCAATTAGGGTTTTTATGCAATCTTGTGCATCCAATAGGTGTGTTTGTGTCATTGGACGAACATTTAGGTCATTTTCGTCCTCCCTAGGCTTATTCTTGTCCAATTAGGGTTTTTAACCAATCTTGTGCATCCAATAAGTTCATTTGTGTCATTGGATGAACATTTAGGTCATTTTCGTCATCCCTAGTTTTATTCTTGTCCATATAGGGTTTTAAGCAATCTTGTGCATCCAATATGTGTGTTTGTGTCATTGGATGAACATTTAGGTCATTTTCGTCCTCCCTATGCTTATTCTTGTCCAATTAGGGTTTTTAACCAATCTTGTGCATCCAATAAGTTCATTTGTGTCATTGGATGAACATTTAGGTCATTTTCGTCCTCCCTAGTCTTATTCTTGTCCAATTAGGGTTTTTATGCAATCTTGTGCATCCAATAGGTTTGTTTGTGTCATTGGAGGAACATTTCGGTCATTTTCGTCCTCCCTAGTCTTATTCTTGTCCAATTATGGTTTTTAACCAATCTTGTGCATCCAATAAGTTCATTTGTGTCATTGGATGAACATTTAGGTCATTTTCGTCCTCCCTAGTCTTATTCTTGTCCCATTAGGGTTTTTAACCAATCTTGTGCATCGAATAAGTTCATTTGTGTCATTGGATGAACATTTAGGTCATTTTCGTCCTCCCTAGGCTTATTCTTGTCCAATTAGGGTTTTAAACCAATCTTGTGCATCCAATAGGTGTGTTTGTGTCATTGGACGAACATTTAGGTCATTTTCGCCTTCCCTAGGCTTATTCTTGTCCAATTAGGGTTTTTATCCAATCTTGTGCATCCAATAAGTTCATTTGTGTCATTGGATAAACATTTATGTCATTTTCGTCCTCCCTAGGCTTATTCTTGTCCAATTAGGGTTTTTAACCAATCTTGTGCATCGAATAAGTTCATTTGTGTCATTGGATGAACATTTAGGTCATTTTCGTCCTCCCTAGGCTTATTCTTCTCCAATTAGGGTTTTTAGCCAATCTTGTGCATTCAATAAGTTCCTTTGTTTCATTGGAGGAACATTTAGGTCATGTTCGTCCTCCCTAGTCTTATTCTTGTCCAATTAGGGTTTTTATGCAATCTTGTGCATCCAATAGGTGTGTTTGTGATATTGGACGAACATTTAGGTCATTTTCGTCCTCCCTAGGCTTATTCTTGTCCAATTAGGGTTTTTAACCAATCTTGTGCATCCAATAGGTGTGTTTGTGTCATTGGAGGAACATTTAGGTCATTTTCGTCCTCCCTAGGCTTATTCTTGTCCAATTTGGGTTTTTAACCAATCATGTGCATCCAATAAGTTGATTTGTGTCATTGGATGAACATTTAGGTCATTTTCGTCCTCCCTAGGCTTATTCTTGTCCAATTAGGGTTTTTAACCAATCATGTGCATCCAATAAGTTCATTTGTGTCATTGGAGGAACATTTAGGTCATTTTCGTCCTCCCTAGGCTTATTCTTGTCCAATTTGGGTTTTTAACCAATCATGTGCATCCAATAAGTTGATTTGTGTCATTGGATGAACATTTAGGTCATTTTCGTCCTCCCTAGGCTTATTCTTGTCCAATTAGGGTTTTTAACCAATCTTGTGCATCCAATAAGTTCATTTGTGTCATTGGATGAACATTTAGGTCATTTTCGTCCTCCCTAGGCTTATTCTTGTCCAATTATGGTTTTTAACCAATCTTCTGCATCCAATAAGTTCATTTGTGTCATTGGATGAACATTTAGGTCATTTTCATCCTCCCTAGGCTTATTCTTGTCCAATTAGGGTTTTTAGCCAATCTTGTGCATCCAATAAGTTCATTTGTGTCATTGGAGGAACATTTAGGTCATTTTCGTCCTCCCTAGGCTTATTCTTGTCCAATTAGGGTTTTTAACCTATCTTGTACATCCAATAAGTTCATTTGTGTCATTGGATGAACATTTAGGTCATTTTCGTCCTCCCTAGGCTTATTCTTGTCACATTAGGGTTTTTAACCAATCTTGTGCATCCAATAAGTTAATTTGTGTCATTGGATGAACATTTAGGTAATTTTTGTCCTCCCTAGGCTTATTCTTGTCCAATTAGGGTTTTTAGCCAATCTTGTGCATCCAATAAGTTCATTTGTGTCATTGGAGGAACATTTAGGTCATTTTCGTCCTCCCTAGGCTTATTCTTGTCCAATTAGGGTTTTTAACCAACCTTGTGCATCCAATAAGTTCATTTGTGTCATTGGAGGAACATTTAGGTCATTTTCGTCCTCCGTAGTCTTATTCTTGTCCAATTAGGGTTTTTATGCAATCTTGTGCATCCAATAGGTGTGTTTGTGTCATTGGACGAACATTTAGGTCATTTTTGCCCTCCATAGGCTTATTCTTGTCCAATTAGGGTTTTAAACCAATCGTGTGCATCCAATAAGTTCATTTGTGTCATTGGATGACCATTTAGGTCATTTTCGTCCTCCCTAGGCTTATTCTTGTCCAATTAGGGTTTTTAGCCAATCTTGTGCATCCAATAAGTTCATTTGTGTCATTGGAGGAACATTTAGGTCATTTTCGTCCTCCCTAGGCTTATTCTTGTCCAATTAGGGTTTTTAGCCAATCTTGTGCATCCAATAAGTTCATTTGTGTCATTGGAGGAACATTTAGGTCATTCTCGTCCTCCCTAGGCTTATTCTTGTCCAATTAGGGTTTTTAGCCAATCTTGTGCATCCAATAAGTTCATTTGTGTCATTGGAGGAACATTTAGGTCATCTTCGTCCTCCCTAGTCTTATTCTTGTCCAATTAGAGTTTTTTTGTAATCTTGTGCATCCAATAGGTGTGTTTGTGTCATTGGATGAACATTTAGGTCATTTTTGTCCTCCCTAGTCTTATTCTTGTCCAATTAGGGTTTTTAGCCAATCTTGTGCATCCAATAAGTTCATTTGTGTCATTGGAGAAACATTTAGGTCATTTTCGTCCTCCCTAGGCTTATTCTATTCCAATTAGGGTTTTTAGCCAATCTTGTGCATCGAATAAGTTCATTTGTGTCATTGGAGGAACATTTAGGTCATTTTCATCCTCCCTAGGCTTATTCTTGTCCAATTAGGGTTTTTATGCAATCTTGTGCATCCAATAGGTGTGTTTGTGTCATTGGATGAACATTTAGGTCATTTTCGTCCTCCCTAGGCTTATTCTTGTCCAATTAGGGTTTTTAAACCAATCTTGTGCATCCAATAAGTTCATTTGTGTCATTGGATGAACATTTAGGTCATTTTCGTCCTCCCTAGACTTATTCTTGTCCAATTTGGGTTTTTATGCAATCTTGTGCATCCAATAGGTGTGTTTGTGTCATTGGACGAACATTTAGGTCATTTTCGTCCTCCCTAGGCTTATTCTTGTCCAATTAGGGTTTTTAACCAATCTTGTGCATCCAATAGGTGTGTTTGTGTCATTGGAGGAACATTTAGGTCATTTTCGTCCTCCCTAGTCTTATTATTGTCCAATTAGGGTTTTTATGTAATCTTGTGCATCCAATAGGTGTGTTTGTGTCATTGGACGAACATTTAGGTCATTTTCGTCCTCCCTAGGCTTATTCTTGTCCAATTAGGGTTTTTATGCAATCTTGTGCATCCAATAGGTGTGTTTGTGTTATTGGACGAACATTTAGGTCATTTTCGTCCTCCCTAGGGTTATTCTTGTCCAATTAAGGTTTTTAGCCAATCTTGTGAATCCAATAAGTTCATTTGTGTCATTGGAGGAACATTTAGGTCATTTTCCTCCTCCCTAGGCTTATTCTTGTCCAATTAGGGTTTTTCTGCAATCTTTTGCATCCAATAGGTGTTTTTGTGTCATTGGACGAACATTTAGGTCATTCTCGTCCTCCCTAGGATTATTCTTGTCCAATTAGGGTTTTTAGCCAATCTTGTGCATCCAATAAGTTCATTTGTGTCATTGGAGGAACATTTAGGTCATTTTCGTCCTCCCTAGGCTTATTCTTGTCCAATTAGGGTTTTTAACCAATCTTGTGCATCCAATAAGTTCATTTGTGTCATTGGACCAACATTTAGGTCATTCTCGTCCTCCCTAGGCTTATTCTTGTCCAATTAGGGTTTTTAGCCAATCTTGTGCATCCAATAAGTTCATTTGTGTCATAGGAGGAACATTTAGGTCATTTTCGTCCTCCCTAGGCTTATTCTTGTCCAATTAGGGTTTTTAACCAATCTTGTGCATCCAATAAGTTCATTTGTGTCATTGGATGAACATTTAGGTAATTTTCGTCCTCCCTAGTCTTATTATTGTCCAATTAGGGTTTTTATGTAATCTTGTGCATCCAATAGGTGTGTTTGTGTCATTGGATGAACATTTAGGTCATTTTTGTCCTCCCTTGGCTTATTCTTGTATAATTAGGGTTTTTAGCCAATCTTGTGCATCCAATAAGTTCATTTGTGTCATTGGAGGAACATTTACGTCATTTTCGTCCTCCCTAGGTTTATTCTTGTCCAATTAGGGTTTTTATGCAATCTTGTGCATCCAATAGGTGTGTTTGTGTCATTGGACGAACATTTAGGTCATTTTCGTCCTCCCTAGGCTTATTCTTGTCCAATTAGGGTTTTTAACCAATCTTGTGCATCCAATAGGTGTGTTTGTGTCATTGGAGGAACATTTAGGTCATTTTCGTCCTCCCTAGTCTTATTCTTGTCCAATTAGGGTTTTTATGCAATCTTGTTCATCCAATAGCTGTGTTTCTTTCAACGGAGGAACATTTAGGTCATTTTCGTCCTCTCTAGTCTTATTCTTGTCCATTTAGGGTTTTTATTCAATCCTGTGCATCCAATAAGTTCATTTGTGTCATTAGACGAACATTTAGGTCATTTTCGTCCTCCCTAGGCTTATTCTTGTCCAATTAGGGTTTTTAGCCAATCTTGTGCATTCAATAAGTTTAGTTGTGTCATTGGAGGAACATATAGGTCATTTTCGTCCTCCCTAGTCTTATTCTTGTCCAATTAGGGTTTTTATGCAATCTTGTGCATCCAATAGGTGTGTTTGTGTCATTGGACGAACATTTAGGTCATTTTCGTCGTCCCTAGGCTTATTCTTGTCCAATTAAGGTTTTTAACCAACCTTGTGCATCCAATAAGTTCATTTGTGTCATTGGAGGAACATTTAGGTCATTTTCGTCCACCCTAGTCTTATTCTTGTCCAATTAGGGATTTTATGCAATCTTGTGCATCCAATAGGTGTGTTTGTGTCATTGGACGAACATTTAGGTCATTTTCGTCCTCCCTAGGCTTATTCTTTTCCAATTAGGATTTTTAACCAATCTTGTGCATCCAATAAGTTCATTTGTGTCATTGGATGAACATTTAGGTCATTTTCGTCCTCCCTAGGCTTATTCTTGTCCAATTAGGGTTTTTAACCAATCTTGTGCATCCAATAAGTTCATTTGTGTCATTGGTTGAACATTTAGGTCATTTTCGTCCTCCCTAGGCTAATTCTTGTCCAATTAGGGTTTTTAACCCACCTTGTGCATCCAATAAGTTCATTTGTGTCATTGGAGGAACATTTAGGTCATTTTCGTCCTCCCTAGGCTTATTCTTGTCCAATTAGGGTTTTTAACCAATCTTGTGCATCCAATAAGTTTATTTGTGTCATTGGATGAACATTTAGGTCATTTTTTTCCTCCCTAGGCTTATTCTTGTCCAATTAGGGTTTTTAACCAATCTTGTGCATCCAATAAGTTCATTTGTGTCATTGGATGAACATTTAGGTCATTTTCGTCCTTCCTAGTCTTATTCATGTCCTATTACGGTTTTAAGCAATCTTGTGCATCCAATATGTGTGTTTGTGTCATTGGATGAACATTTATGTCATTTTCGTCCTTCCTATGCTTATTCTTGTCCAATTAGGTTTTTTAACCAATCTTGTGCATACAATAAGTTCATTTGTGTCATTGGATGAAAATTTAGGTCATTTTCGTCCTCCCTAGTCTTATTCTTGTCCAATTAGGGTTTTTATGCAATATTGTGCATCCAATAGGTGTGTTTGTGTCATTGGAGGAACATTTAGGTCATTTTCGTCCTGCCTAGTCTTATTCTTGTCCAATTAGGGTTTTTATGCAATCTTGTGCATGCAATAGGTGTGTTTGTGTCAATGGACGAATATTTAGGTCATTTTCGTCCTCCCTAAGCTTATTCTTGTCCAATTAGGGTTTTTAACCAATCTTGTGCTTCCAATAAGTTCATTTGTGTCATTGGATGAACATTTAGGACATTTTCGTCCTCCCTAGTCTTATTCTTGTCCAATTAGGGTATTTAACCAATCTTGTGCATCCAATAATTTCATTTGTGTCATTGGAGGAACATTTAGGTCATTTTCGTCCTCCCTAGTCTTATTCTTGTCCAATTAGGGTTTTTATGCAATCTTGTGCATCCAATAGGTGTGTTTGTGTCATTGGACGAACATTTAGGTCATTTTCGTCGTCCCTAGGCTTATTCTTGTCCAATTAGGGTTTTTAACCAACCTTGTGCGTCCAATAAGTTCATTTGTGTCATTGGAGAAACATTTAGGTCATTTTCGTCCACCCTAGTCTTATTCTTGTCCAATTAGGGATTTTATGCAATCTTGTGCATCCAATATGTGTGTTTGTGTCATTGGATGAACATTTAGGTCATTTTCGTCCTCCCTATGCTTATTCTTGTCCAATTAGGGTTTTTAACCAATCTTGTGCATCCAATAAGTTTATTTGTGTCATTGGATGAACATTTAGGTCATTTTCGTCCTCCCTAGGCTTATTCTTGTCCAATTTGGGTTTTTAACCAATCATGTGCATCCAATAAGTTGATTTGTGTCATTGGATGAACATTTAGGTCATTTTCGTCCTCCCTAGGCTTATTCTTGTCCAATTAGGGTTTTTAACCAATCTTGTGCACCCAATAAGTTCATTTGTGTCATTGGATGAACATTTAGGTCATTTTCGTCCTCCCTAGGCTTATTCTTGTCCAATTAGGGTTTTTAACCAATCTTGTGCATCCAATAAGTTCATTTGTGTCATTGGATGAACATTTAGGTCATTTTCGTCCTCCCTAGTCTTATTCTTGTCCAATTAGGGTTTTAAGCAATTTTGTGCATCCAATAAGTTCATTTGTGTCATTGGATGAACATTTAGGTCATTTTCGTCCTCCCTAGGCTTATTCTTGTCCAATTAGGGTTTTTAAGCAATCTTGTGCATCCAATAAGTTCATTTGTGTCATTGGATGAACATTTAGGTCATTTTCGTCAACCCTAGGCTTATTCTTGTCCAATTAGGGTTTTTAACCAATCTTGTGCATCCAATAAGTTCATTTGTGTCATTGGATGAACATTTAGGTCATTTTCGTCCTCCCTAGTCTTATTCTTGTCCAATTAGGGTTTTAAGCAATCTTTTGCATCCAATATGTGTGTTTGTGTCATTGGATGAACATTTAGGTCATTTTCGTCCTCCCTAGTCTTATTCTTGTCCAATTAGGGTTTTTATGCAATATTGTGCATCCAATAGGTGTTTTGTGTCATTGGAGGAACATTTAGGTCATTTTCGTCCTCCCTAGTCTTATTCTTGTCCAATTAGGGTTTTTATGCAATCTTGTGCATCCAATAGGTGTGTTTGTGTCATTGGACGAACATTTAGGTCATTTTCGTCCTCCCTAGGCTTATTCTTGTCCAATTAGGGTTTTTAACCAATCTTGTGCATCCAATAGGTGTGTTTGTGTCATTGGAGGAACATTTAGGTCATTTTCGTCCTCCCTAGTCTTATTATTGTCCAATTAGGGTTTTTATGAAATCTTGTGCATCCAATAGGTGTGATTGTGTCATTGGACGAACATTTAGGTCATTTTCGTCCTCCCTAGGCTTATTCTTGTCCAATTAGGGTTTTTAACCAATCTTGTGCATCCAATATGTGTGTTTGTGTCATTGGATGAACATTTAGGTCATTTTCGTCCTCCCTAGGCTTATTTTTGTTCAATTAGGGTTTTTAACCAATCTTGTGCATCCAATAGGTGTGTTTGTGTCATTGGAGGAACATTTAGGTCATTTTCGTCCTCCCTAGTCTTATTATTGTCCAATTAGGGTTTTTATGTAATCTTGTGCATCCAATAGGTGTGTTTGTGTTATTGGACGAACATTTAGGTCATTTTCGTCCTCCCTAGGCTTATTCTTGTCCAATTAGGGTTTTTAGCCAATCTTGTGCATCCAATAAGTTCATTTGTGTCATTGGATGAACATTTAGGTCATTTTCGTCCTCCCTAGTCTTATTCTTGTCGAATTAGGGTTTTTATGCAATCTTGTGCATCCAATAGGTGTGTTTGTGTCATTGGAGGAACATTTAGGTTATTTTCGTCCTCCCTAGTCTTATTCTTGTCCAATTAGGGTTTTTTTGCAATCTCGTGCATCCAATAGCTGTGTTTGTGTCATTGGACGAACATTTAGTTCATTTTCGTCCTCCCTAGGCTTATTCTTGTCCAATTAGGGTTTTTAACCAATCTTGTGCATCCAATAAGTTCATTTGTGTCATTGGATGAACATTTAGGTCATTTTCGTCCTCCCTAGTCTTATTCTTGTCCAATTAGGGTTTTTATGCAATCTTGTGCATCCAATAGGTGTGTTTGTGTCATTGGACGAACATTTAGGTCATTTTCGTCCTCCCTAGGCTTATTCTAGTCCAATTAGGGTTTTTAACCAATGTTGTGCATTCAATAAGTTCATTTGTGTCATTGGATGAACATTTAGGTCATTTTCGTCCTCCCTAGTCATATTCTTGTCCAATTAGGGTTTTAAGCAATCTTGTGCATCCAATATGTGGGTTTGTGTCATTGGATGAACATTTAGGTCATTTTCGTCCTCCCTATGCTTATTCTTGTCCAATTAGGGTTTTTAACCAATCTTGTGCATCCAATAAGTTCATTTGTGTCATTGGATGAACATTTAGGTCACTTTTGTCCTCCCTATTCTTATTCTTGTCCAATTAGGGTTTTTATGCAATCTTGTGCATCCAATAGGTGTGTTTGTGTCATTGGACGAACATTTAGGTCATTTTCGTCCTCTCTAGGCTTATTCTTGTCCAATTAGGGTTTTTAACCAATCTTGTGCATCCAATAAATTCATTTATGTCATTGGATGAACATTTAGGTCATTTTCGTCCTCCCTAGTCTTATTCTTGTCCAATTAGGGTTTTAAGCAATCTTGTGCATCCAATATGTGGGTTTGTGTCATTGGATGAACATTTAGGTCATTTTCGTCCTCCCTATGCTTATTCTTGTCCAATTAGGGTTTTTAACCAATCTTGTGCATCCAATAAGTTCATTTGTGTCATTGGATGAATATTTAGGTCATTTTCGTCCTCCCTAGTCTTATTCTTGTCCAATTAGGGTTTTTATGCAATCTTGTGCATCCAATAGGTGTGTTTGTGTCATTGGACGAACATTTAGGTCATTTTCATCCTCTCTAGGCTTATTCTTGTCCAATTAGGGTTTTTAACCAATCTTGTGCATCCAATAAGTTCATTTGTGTCATTGGATGAACATTTAGGTCATTTTCGTCCTCCCTAGTCTTATTCTTGTCCAATTAGGGTTTTTTATGCAATCTTGTGAATCCAATAGGTGTGTTTGTGTCATTGGAGGAACATTTAGGTCATTTTCGTCCTCCCTAGTCTTATTCTTGTCCAATTAGGGTTTTTATGCAATCTTGTGGATCCAATAGGTGTGTTTGTGTCATTGGACGAACATTTAGGTCATTTTCGTCCTCCCTAGGCTTATTCTTGTCCAATTAGGGTTTTTAACCAATCTTGTGCATCCAGTAAGTTCATTTGTTTCATTGGATGAACAATTTGGTCATTTTCGTCCTCCCTAGTCTTATTCTTGTCCAATTAGGGTTTTAAGCAATGTTGTGCAACCAATATGTGTGTTTGTGTCATTGGATGAACATTTAGGTCATTTTCGTCCTCCCTATGCTTATTCTTGTCCAATTAGGGTTTTTAACCAATCTTGTGCATCCAATAAGTTCATTTGTGTCATTGGATGAACATTTAGGTCATTTTCGTCCTCCCTAGGCTTATTCTTGTCCAATTAGGGTTTTAAACCAATCTTGTGCATCCAATAAGTTCATTTGTGTCATTGGAGGAACATTTAGGTCATTTTCGTCCTCCCTAGGCTTATTCTTGTCCAATTAGGGTTTTTAACCAATCTTGTGCATCCAATAAGTTCATTTGTGTCATTGGATGAACATTTAGGTCATTTTCGTCCTCCCTAGACTTATTCTTCTCCAATTTGGGTTTTTATGCAATCTTGTGGATCCAATAGGTGTGTTTGTGTCATTGGACGAACATTTAGGTCATTTTTGTCCTCCCTAGGCTTATTCTTGTCCAATTAGGGTTTTTAACCAATCTTGTGCATCCAATAGGTGTGTTTGTGTCATTGGAGGAACATTTAGGTCATTTTCGTCCTCCCTAGTCTTATTATTGTCCAATTAGGGTTTTTATGTAATCTTGTGCATCCAATAGGTGTGATTGTGTCATTGGACGAACATTTAGATCATTTTCGTCCTCCCTAGGCTTATTCTTGTCCAATTAGGGTTTTTAACCATTCTTGTGCATCCAATAAGTTCATTTGTGTCATTGGATGAACATTTAGGTCATTTTCGTTCTCCCTAGGCTTATTCATGTCCAATTTGGGTTTTTAACCAATCTTGTGCATCCAATATGTGTGTTTGTGTCATTGGATGAACATTTAGGTCATTTTCGTCCTCCCTATGCTTATTCTTGTCCAATTAGGGTTTTTAACCAATCTTGTGCATCCAATAAGTTCATTTGTGTCATTGGATGAACATTTAGGTCATTTTCGTCCTCCCTAGGCTTATTCTTGTCCAATTTGGGTTTTTAACCAATCATGTGCATCCAATAAGTTGATTTGTGTCATTGGATGAACATTTAGGTCATTTTCGTCCTCCCTAGGCTTATTCTTGTCCAATTAGGGTTTTTAACATATCTTGTGCATCCAATATGTGTGTTTTAGTCATTGGATGAACATTTAGGTCATTTTCGTCCTCCCTAGGCTTATTCTTGTCCAATTAGGGTTTTTAACCAATCTTGTGCATCCAATAAGTTCATTTGTGTCATTGGATGAACATTTAGGTCATTTTCGTCCTCCCTAGACTTATTCTTGTCCAATTTGGGTTTTTATGCAATCTTGTGCATCCAATAGGTGTGTTTGTGTCATTGGACGAACATTTAGGTCATTTTCGTCCTCCCTAGGCTTATTCTTGTCCAATTAGGGTTTTTAACCAATCTTGTGCATCCAATAGGTGTGTTTGAGTCATTGGAGGAATATTTAGGTCATTTTCGTCCTCCCTAGTCTTATTATTGTCCAATTAGGGTTTTTATGTAATCTTGTGCATCCAATAGGTTCATTTGTATCATTGGACGAACATTTAGGTCATTTTCGTCCTCCCTTGGCTTATTCTTGTCCAATTAGGGTTTTTATGCAATCTTGTGCATCCAATAGGTGTGTTTGTGTTATTGGACGAACATTTAGGTCATTTTCGTCCTCCCTAGGCTTATTCTTGTCCAATTAGGGTTTTTAACCAATCTTGTGCATCCAATATGTGTGTTTGTGTCATTGGATGAACATTTAGGTCATTTTCGTCCTCCCTATGCTTATTCTTGTCCAATTAGGGTTTTTAACCAATCTTCTGCATCCAATAAGTTCATTTGTGTCATTGGATGAATATTTAGGTCATTTTCGTCCTCGCTAGTCTTATTCTTGACCAATTAGGGTTTTTAGGCAATCTTGTGCATCCAATAGGTGTGTTTGTGTCATTGGACGAACATTTAGGTCATTTTCGTCCTCCCTAGGCTTATTCTTGTCCAATTAGGGTTTTTAACCAATCTTGTGCATCCAATAGGTGTGTTTGTGTCATTGGAGGAACATTTAGGTCATTTTCGTCCTCCCTAGTCTTATTATTGTCCAATTAGGGTTTTTATGCAATCTTGTGCATCCAATAGGTGTGGTTGTGTCATTGGACGAACATTTAGGTCATTTTCGTCCTCCCTAGGCTTATTCTTTTCCAATTAGGGTTTTTAACCAACCTTGTGCATCCAATAAGTTCATTTGTGTAATATGATGAACATTTAGGTCATTTTCGTCATCCCTATGCTTATTCTTGTCCAATTAGGGTTTTTAACCAACCTTGTGCATCCAATAAGTTCATTTGTGTCATTGGTTGAACATTTAGGTCATTTTCGTCCTCCCTAGGCTTATTCTTGTCCAATTAGGGTTTTTAACCAACCTTGTGCATCCAATAAGTTCATTTGTGTCATTGGAGGAACATTTAGGTCATTTTCGTCCTCCCTAGGCTTATTCTTGTCCAATTAGGGTTTTTAACCAATCTTGTGCATCCAATAAGTTCATTTGTGTCATTGGATGAACATTTAGGTCTTTTTTCTTCCTCCCTAGGCTTATTCTTGTCCAATTAGGGTTTTTAGCCAATCTTGTGCATCAAATAAGTTCATTTGTGTCATTGGAGGAACATTTAGGTCATTTTCGTCCTCCCTAGTCTTATTCTTGTCCAATTAGGGTTTTTATGCAATCTTGTGCATCCAATAGGTGTGTTTGTGTCATTGGACGAACATTTAGGTCATTTTCGTCCTCCCTAGGCTTATTCTTGTCCAATTAGGGTTTTTAACGAATCTTGTGCATTCAATAGGTGTGTTTGTGTCATTTGAGGAACATTTAGGTCATTTTCTTCCAACCTTGTCTTATTCTTCTCCAATTAGGGTTTTTATGCAATCTTGTGCATCCCATAGGTGTGTTTGTGTCATTGAACGAACATTTAGGTTATTTTCGTCCTCCCTAGGCTTATTCTGGTCCAATTAGGGTTTGTAACCAACCTTGTGCATCCAATAAGTTCAATTGTGTCATTGGTTGAACATTTAGGTCATTTTCGTCCTCCCTAGTCTTATTCTTGTCCAATTAGGGTTTTTATGCAATCTTGTGCATCCAATAGGTGTGTTTGTGTCATTGGACGAACATTTAGGTCATTTTCGTCCTCCCTAGGCTTATTCTTGTCCAATTAGGGTTTTTAACCAATCTTGTGCATTCAATAGGTGTGTTTGTTTCATTGGAGGAACATTTAGGTCATTTTCGTCCTCCCTAGTCTTATTCTTGTCCAATTAGGGTTTTTATGCAATCTTGTGCATCCAATAGGTGTGTTTGTGTCATTGGACGAACATTTAGGTCATTTTCGTCCTCCCTAGGCTTATTCTTGTCCAATTAGGGTTTTTAACCAATCTTGTGCATCCAATAAGTTCATTTGTGTCATTGGTTGAACATTTAGGTCATTTTCGTCCTCCCTAGTCTTATTCTTGTCTAATTAGTGTTTTAAGCAATCTTGTGCATCCAATATGTGTGTTTGTGTCATTGGATGAACATTTAGGTCATTTTGGTCCACCTTAGTCTTATTCTTGTCCAATTAGGGTTTTTATGCAATCTTGTGCATCCAATAGGTGTGTTTGTGTCATTGGATGAACATTTAGGACATTTTCGCCCTCCCTAGGCTTATTCTTGTCCAATTAGGGTTTTTATGCAATCTTGCGCATCCAATAGGTGTGTTTGTGTCATTGGACGAACATTTAGGTCATTTTCGCCCTCCCTAGGCTTATTCTTGTCCAATTAGGGTTTTTAACCAATCTTGTGCATCCAATAAGTTCATTTGTGTCATTGGAAGAACATTTAGGTCATTTTCGTCCTCCCTAGTCTTATTCTTGTCCAATTAGGGTTTTTATGCAATCTTGTGCATCCAATAGGTGTGTTTGTGTCATTGGACGAACATTTAGGTCATTTTCGTCCTCCCTAGGCTTATTCTTGTCCAATTAGGGTTTTTAACCAATCTTGTGCATCCAATAAGTTCATTTGTGTCATTGGATGAACATTTAGGTAATTTTCGTCGTCCTTAGTCTTATTCTTGTCGAATTAGGTTTTTATGCAATCTTGTGCATCCAATAGGTGTGTTTGTGTCATTGGAGGAACATTTAGGTCATTTTCGTCCTCCCTAGTCTTATTCTTGTCCAATTAGGGTTTTTATGCAATCTTGTGCATCCAATAGGTGTGTTTGTGTCATTGGACGAACATTTAGGTCATTTTCGTCCTCCGTAGGCTTATTCTTGGCCAATTAGGGTTTTTAACCAATCTTGTGCATCCAATAAGTTCATTTGTGTCATTGGATGAACATTTAGGTCATTTTCGTCCTCCCAAGTCTTATTCCTGTCCAATTAGGGTTTTTATGCAATCTTGTGCATCCAATAGGTGTGTTTGTGTCATTGGAGGAACATTTAGGTCATTTTCATCCTCCCTAGTCTTATTCTTGTCCAATTAGGGTTTTTATGCAATCTTGTGCATCCAATAGGTGTGTTAGTGTCATTGGACGTACATTTAGGTCATTTTCGTCCTCCCTAGGCTTATTCTAGTCCGATTAGGGTTTTTAACCAATGTTGTGCATTCAATAAGTTCATTTGTGTCATTGGATGAACATTTAGGTCATTTTCGTCCTCCCTAGTCTTATTCTTGTCCAATTAGGGTTTTAAGCAATCTTGTGCATCCAATATGTGGGTTTGTGTCATTGGATGAACATTTAGGTCATTTTCGTCCTCCCTATGCTTATTCTTGTCCAATTAGGGTTTTTAACCAATCTTGTGCATCCAATAAGTTCATTTGTGTCATTGGATGAACATTTAGGTCACTTTTGTCCTCCCTATTCTTATTCTTGTCCAATTAGGGTTTTTATGCAATCTTGTGCATCCAATAGGTGTGTTTGTGTCATTGGACGAACATTTAGGTCATTTTCGTCCTCTCTAGGCTTATTCTTGTCCAATTAGGGTTTTTAACCAATCTTGTGCATCCAATAAATTCATTTATGTCATTGGATGAACATTTAGGTCATTTTCGTCCTCCCTAGTCTTATTCTTGTCCAATTAGGGTTTTAAGCAATCTTGTGCATCCAATATGTGGGTTTGTGTCATTGGATGAACATTTAGGTCATTTTCGTCCTCCCTATGCTTATTCTTGTCCAATTAGGGTTTTTAACCAATCTTGTGCATCCAAAAAGTTCATTTGTGTCATTGGATGTACAATTAGGTCATTTTCGTCCTCCCTAGGCTTATTCTTGTCCAATTAGGGTTTTTAACCAATCTTGTGCATCCAATAAGTTCATTTGTGTCATTGGATGAACATTTAGGTCATTTTCGTCCTCCCTAGACTTATTCTTGTCCAATTTGGGTTTTTATGCAATCTTGTGCATCCAATTGGTGTGTTTGTGTCATTGGACGAACATTTAGGTCATTTTCGTCCTCCCTAGGCTTATTCTTGTCCAATTAGGGTTTTTAACCAATCTTGTGCATCCAATAGGTGTGTTTGTGTCATTGGAGGAACATTTAGGTCATTTTCGTCCTCCCTAGTCTTATTATTGTCCAATTAGGGTTTTTATGTAATCTTGTGCATCCAATAGGTGTGTTTGTGTCATTGGACGAACATTTAGGTCATTTTCGTCCTCCCTAGGCTTATTCTTGTCCAATTAGGGTTTTTATGCAATCTTGTGCATCCAATAGGTGTGTTTGTGTTATTGGACGAACATTTAGGTCATTTTCGTCCTCCCTAGGGTTATTCTTGTCCAATTAAGGTTTTTAGCCAATCTTGTGAATCCAATAAGTTCATTTGTGTCATTGGAGGAACATTTAGGTCATTTTCCTCCTCCCTAGGCTTATTCTTGTCCAATTAGGGTTTTTCTGCAATCTTTTGCATCCAATAGGTGTTTTTGTGTCATTGGACGAACATTTAGGTCATTCTCGTCCTCCCTAGGATTATTCTTGTCCAATTAGGGTTTTTAGCCAATCTTGTGCATCCAATAAGTTCATTTGTGTCATTGGAGGAACATTTAGGTCATTTTCGTCCTCCCTAGGCTTATTCTTGTCCAATTAGGGTTTTTAACCAATCTTGTGCATCCAATAAGTTCATTTGTGTCATTGGACCAACATTTAGGTCATTCTCGTCCTCCCTAGGCTTATTCTTGTCCAATTAGGGTTTTTAGCCAATCTTGTGCATCCAATAAGTTCATTTGTGTCATTGGAGGAACATTTAGGTCATTCTCGTCCTCCCTAGGCTTATTCTTGTCCAATTAGGGTTTTTAGCCAATCTTGTGCATCCAATAAGTTCATTTGTGTCATTGGAGGAACATTTAGGTCATCTTCGTCCTCCCTAGTCTTATTCTTGTCCAATTAGAGTTTTTTTGTAATCTTGTGCATCCAATAGGTGTGTTTGTGTCATTGGATGAACATTTAGGTCATTTTTGTCCTCCCTAGTCTTATTCTTGTCCAATTAGGGTTTTTAGCCAATCTTGTGCATCCAATAAGTTCATTTGTGTCATTGGAGAAACATTTAGGTCATTTTCGTCCTCCCTAGGCTTATTCTATTCCAATTAGGGTTTTTAGCCAATCTTGTGCATCGAATAAGTTCATTTGTGTCATTGGAGGAACATTTAGGTCATTTTCATCCTCCCTAGGCTTATTCTTGTCCAATTAGGGTTTTTATGCAATCTTGTGCATCCAATAGGTGTGTTTGTGTCATTGGATGAACATTTAGGTCATTTTCGTCCTCCCTAGGCTTATTCTTGTCCAATTAGGGTTTTTAAACCAATCTTGTGCATCCAATAAGTTCATTTGTGTCATTGGATGAACATTTAGGTCATTTTCGTCCTCCCTAGACTTATTCTTGTCCAATTTGGGTTTTTATGCAATCTTGTGCATCCAATAGGTGTGTTTGTGTCATTGGACGAACATTTAGGTCATTTTCGTCCTCCCTAGGCTTATTCTTGTCCAATTAGGGTTTTTAACCAATCTTGTGCATCCAATAGGTGTGTTTGTGTCATTGGAGGAACATTTAGGTCATTTTCGTCCTCCCTAGTCTTATTATTGTCCAATTAGGGTTTTTATGTAATCTTGTGCATCCAATAGGTGTGTTTGTGTCATTGGACGAACATTTAGGTCATTTTCGTCCTCCCTAGGCTTATTCTTGTCCAATTAGGGTTTTTATGCAATCTTGTGCATCCAATAGGTGTGTTTGTGTTATTGGACGAACATTTAGGTCATTCTCGTCCTCCCTAGGCTTATTCTTGTCCATATAGGGTTTTTAGCCAATCTTGTGCATCCAATAAGTTCATTTTTGTCATTGGAGGAACATTTAGGTCGTTTTCGTCCTCCCTAAGCTTATTCTTGTCCAATTAGGGTTTTTAACCAATCTTGTGCATCCAATAAGTTCATTTGTGTCATTGGACCAACATTTAGGTCATTCTCGTCCTCCCTAGGCTTATTTTTGTCCAATTAGGGTTTTTAGCCAATCTTGTGCATCCAATAAGTTCATTTGTGTCATTGGAGGAACATTTAGGTCATTTTCGTCCTCCCTAGGCTTATTCTTGTCCAATTAGGGTTTTTAACCAATCTTGTGCATCCAATAAGTTCATTTGTGTCATTGGATGAACATTTAGGTAATTTTCGTCCTCCCTAGTCTTATTATTGTCCAATTAGGGTTTTTATGTAATCTTGTGCATCCAATAGGTGTGTTTGTGTCATTGGATGAACATTTAGGTCATTTTTGTCCTCCCTAGGCTTATTCTTGTCCAATTAGGGTTTTTAGCCAATCTTGTGCATCCAATAAGTTCATTTGTGTCATTGGAGGAACATTTAGGTCATTTTCATCCTCCCTAGGCTTATTCTTGTCCAATTAGGATTTTTATGCAATCTTGTGCATCCAATAGGTGTGTTTGTGTCATTGGATGAACATTTAGGTCATTTTCGTCCTCCCTAGGCTTATTCTTGTCCAATTAGGGTTTTTAACCAATCTTGTGCATCCAATAAGTTCATTTGTGTCATTGGATGTACATTTAGGTCATTTTCATCCTCCCTAGGCTTATTCTTGTCCAATTAGGGTTTCTAACCAATCTTGTGCATCCAATAGGAGTGTTTAGTCATTTGATGAACATTTAGGTCATTTTCGTCCTCCCTAGGCTTATTCTTGTCCAATTAGGGTTTTTAACCAATCTTGTGCATCCAATAAGTTCATTTGTGTCATTGGATGAACATTTAGGTCATTTTCGTCCTCCCTAGACTTATTCTTGTCCAATTTGGGTTTTTATGCAATCTTGTGCATCCAATAGGTGTGTTTGTGTCATTGGACGAACATTTAGGTCATTTTCGTCCTCCCTAAGTTTATTCTTGTCCAATTAGGGTTTTTAACCAATCTTGTGCATCCAATAGGTGTGTTTGTGTCATTGGAGGAACATTTAGGTCATTTTCGTCCTCCCTAGTCTTATTATTGTCCAATTAGGGTTTTTATGCAATCTTGTGCATCCAATAGGTGTGTTTGTGTTATTGGACGAACATTTAGGTCATTTTCGTCCTCCCTAGGCTTATTCTTGTCCAATTAGGGTTTTTAGCCAATCTTGTGCATCCAATAAGTTCATTTGTGTCATTGGAGGAACATTTAGGTCATTTTCGTCCTCCCTAAGCTTATTCTTGTCCAATTAGGGTTTTTAACCAATCTTGTGCATCCAATAAGTTCATTTGTGTCATTGGACCAACATTTAGGTCATTCTCGTCCTCCCTAGGCTTATTTTTGTCGAATTAGGGTTTTTAGCCAATCTTGTGCATCCAATAAGTTCATTTGTGTCATTGGAGGAACATTTAGGTCATTTTCGTCCTCCCTAGGCTTATTCTTGTCCAATTAGGGTTTTTAACCAATCTTGTGCATCCAATAAGTTCATTTGTGTCATTGGATGAACATTTAGGTAATTTTCGTCCTCCCTAGTCTTATTATTGTCCAATTAGGGTTTTTATGTAATCTTGTGCATCCAATAGGTGTGTTTGTGTCATTGGATGAACATTTAGGTCATTTTTGTCCTCCCTAGGCTTATTCTTGTCCAATTAGGGTTTTTAGCCAATCTTGTGCATCCAATAAGTTCATTTGTGTCATTGGAGGAACATTTACGTCATTTTCGTCCTCCCTAGGCTTATTCTTGTCCAATTAGGGTTTTTATGCAATCTTGTGCATCCAATAGGTGTGTTTGTGTCATTGGACGAACATTTAGGTCATTTTCGTCCTCCCTAGGCTTATTCTTGTCCAATTAGGGTTTTTAACCAACCTTGTGCATCCAATAAGTTCATTTGTGTCATTGGTTGAACATTTAGGTCATTTTCATCCTCCCTTGGCTTATTCTTGTCCAATTAGGGTTTTTAACCAATCTTGTGCATCCAATAAGTTCATTTTTGTCATTGGATGAACATTTAGGTCATTTTCGTCCTCCCTAGTCTTATTCTTGTCCAATTAGGGTTTTAAGCAATCTTGTGCATCCAATATGTGTGTTTGTGTCATTGGATGAACATTTAGGTCATTTTCGTCCTCCCTAGGCTTATTCTTGTTCAATTAGGGTTTTTAACCAATCTTGTGCATCCAATAAGTTCATTTGTGTCATTGGATGAACATTTAGGTCATTTTCGTCCTCCCTAGACTTATTCTTGTCCAATTTGGGTTTTTATGCAATCTTGTGCATCCAATAGGTGTGTTTGTGTCATTGGACGAACATTTAGGTCATTTTCGTCCTCCCTAGGCTTATTCTTGTCCAATTAGGGTTTTTAACCAATCTTGTGCATCCAATAAGTTCATTTGTGTCATTGGATGATTATTTAGGTCATTTTCGTCCTCCCTAGGCATATTTTTGTCCAATTAGGGTTTTTATCCAATCTTGTGCTTCCAATAAATTCATTTGTGTCATTGGATGAACAATTAGGTCATTTTCGTCCTCCCTAGGCTTATTCTTGTCCAATTAGGGTTTTTATGCAATCTTGTGCATCCAATAGGTGTGTTTGTGTCATTGGACGAACATTTAGGTCATTTTCGTCCTCCCTAGGCTTATTCTTGTCCAATTAGGGTTTTTAACCAATCTTGTGCATCCAATAAGTTCATTTGTGTCGTTGGATGAACATTTAGGTCATTTTCGTCCTCCCTAGGCTTATTCTTGTCCAATTAGGGTTTTTAGCCAATCTTGTGCATCCAATAAGTTCATTTGTGTCATTGGAGGAACATTTAGGTCATTTTCGTCCTCCCTAGGCTTATTCTTGTCCAATTAGGGTTTTTAACCAATCTTGTGCATCCAATAAGTTCATTTGTGTCATTGGACCAACATTTAGGTCATTCTCGTCCTCCCTAGGCTTATTCTTGTCCAATTAGGGTTTTTAGCCAATCTTGTGCATCCAATAAGTTCATTTGTGTCATTGGAGGAACATTTAGGTCATTCTCGTCCTCCCTAGGCTTATTCTTGTCCAATTAGGGTTTTTAGCCAATCTTGTGCATCCAATAAGTTCATTTGTGTCATTGGAGGAACATTTAGGTCATCTTCGTCCTCCCTAGTCTTATTCTTGTCCAATTAGAGTTTTTTTGTAATCTTGTGCATCCAATAGGTGTGTTTGTGTCATTGGATGAACATTTAGGTCATTTTTGTCCTCCCTAGTCTTATTCTTGTCCAATTAGGGTTTTTAGCCAATCTTGTGCATCCAATAAGTTCATTTGTGTCATTGGAGAAACATTTAGGTCATTTTCGTCCTCCCTAGGCTTATTCTATTCCAATTAGGGTTTTTAGCCAATCTTGTGCATCGAATAAGTTCATTTGTGTCATTGGAGGAACATTTAGGTCATTTTCATCCTCCCTAGGCTTATTCTTGTCCAATTAGGGTTTTTATGCAATCTTGTGCATCCAATAGGTGTGTTTGTGTCATTGGATGAACATTTAGGTCATTTTCGTCCTCCCTAGGCTTATTCTTGTCCAATTAGGGTTTTTAAACCAATCTTGTGCATCCAATAAGTTCATTTGTGTCATTGGATGAACATTTAGGTCATTTTCGTCCTCCCTAGACTTATTCTTGTCCAATTTGGGTTTTTATGCAATCTTGTGCATCCAATAGGTGTGTTTGTGTCATTGGACGAACATTTAGGTCATTTTCGTCCTCCCTAGGCTTATTCTTGTCCAATTAGGGTTTTTAACCAATCTTGTGCATCCAATAGGTGTGTTTGTGTCATTGGAGGAACATTTAGGTCATTTTCGTCCTCCCTAGTCTTATTATTGTCCAATTAGGGTTTTTATGTAATCTTGTGCATCCAATAGGTGTGTTTGTGTCATTGGACGAACATTTAGGTCATTTTCGTCCTCCCTAGGCGTATTCTTGTCCAATTAGGGTTTTTACGCAATCTTGTGCATCCAATAGGTGTGTTTGTGTCATTGGACGAACATTTAAGTCATTTTGGTCCTCCCTAGGCTTATTCTTGTCCAATTAGGGTTTTTAACCAATCTTGTGCATCCAATAGGTATGTTTGTGTCATTGGAGGAACATTTAGGTCATTTTCGTCCTCCCTAGTCTTATTATTGTCCAATTAGGGTTTTTATGTAATCTTGTGCATCCAATAGGTGTGATTGTGTCATTGGACGAACATTTAGGTCATTTTCGTCCTCCCTAGGCTTATTCTTGTCCAATTAGGGTTTTTAACCAATCTTGTGCATCCAATATGTGTATTTGTGTCATTGGATGAACATTTAGGTCATTTTCGTCCTCCCTATGCTTATTCTTGTCCAATTAGGGTTTTTAACCAATCTTCTGCATCCAATAAGTTCATTTGTGTCATTGGATGAACATTTAGGTCATTTTCGTCCTCCCTAGGCTTATTCTTGTCCAATTTGGGTTTTTAACCAATCATGTGCATCCAATAAGTTGATTTGTGTCATTGGATGAACATTTAGGTCATTTTCGTCCTCCCTAGGCTTATTCTTGTCCAATTAGGGTTTTTAACCAATCTTGTGCATCCAATATGTGTGTTTGTGTCATTGGATGGACATTTAGGTCATTTTCGTCCTCCCTAGGCTTATTCTAGTCCAATTAGGGTTTTTAACCAATCTTGTGCATCCAATAAGTTCATTTGTGTCATTGGATGAACATTTAGGTAATTTTCGTCCTCCCTAGTCTTATTATTGTCCAATGAGGGTTTTTATGTAATCTTGTGCATCCAATAGGTGTGTTTGTGTCATTGGATGAACATTTAGGTCATTTTTGTCCTCCCTAGGCTTATTCTTGTCCAATTAGGGTTTTTAGCCAATCTTGTGCATCCAATAAGTTCATTTGTGTCATTGGAGGAACATTTACGTCATTTTCGTCCTCCCTAGGCTTATTCTTGTCCAATTAGGGTTTTTATGCAATCTTGTGCATCCAATAGGTGTGTTTGTGTCATTGGACGAACATTTAGGTCATTTTCGTCCTCCCTAGGCTTATTCTTGTCCAATTAGGGTTTTTAACCAACCTTGTGCATCCAATAAGTTCATTTGTGTCATTGGTTGAACATTTAGGTCATTTTCATCCTCCCTAGGCTTATTCTTGTCCAATTAGGGTTTTTAACCAATCTTGTGCATCCAATAAGTTCATTTGTGTCATTGGATGAACATGTAGGTCATTTTCGTCCTCCCTAGTCTTATTCTTGTCCAATTAGGGTTTTAAGCAATCTTGTGCATCCAATATGTGTGTTTGTGTCATTGGATGAACATTTAGGTCATTTTCGTCCTCCCTAGGCTTATTCTTGTTCAATTAGGGTTTTTAACCAATCTTGTGCATCCAATAGGTGTGTTTGTGTCATTGGAGGAACATTTAGGTCATTTTCGTCCTCCATAGTCTTATTATTGTCCAATTAGGGTTTTTATGTAATCTTGTGCATCCAATAGGTGTGATTGTGTCATTGGACGAACATTTAGGTCATTTTCGTCCTCCCTAGGCTTATTCTTGTCCAATTAGGGTTTTTAACCAATCTTGTGCATCCAATATGTGTGTTTGTGTCATTGGATGAACATTTAGGTCATTTTCGTCCTCCCTATGCTTATTCTTGTCCAATTAGGGTTTTTAACCAATCTTGTGCATCCAATAAGTTCATTTGTGTCATTGGATGAACATTTAGGTCACTTTCGTCCTCCCTAGGCTTATTCTTGTCCAATTAGGGTTTTTATGCAATCTTGTGCATCCAATAGGTGTGTTTGTGTCATTGGACGAACATTTAGGTCATTTTCGTCCTCCCTAGGCTTATTCTTGTCCTATTAGGGTTTTTATGCAATCTTGTGCATCCAATAGGTGTGTTTGTGTCATTGGACGAACATTTAGGTCATTTTCGTCCTCCCTAGGCTTATTCTTGTCCAATTAGGGTTTTTAACTAATCTTGTGCATCCAATAAGTTCATTTGTGTCATTGGAGGAACATTTAGGTCATTTTCGTCCTCCCTAGGCTTATTCTTGTCCAATTAGGGTTTTTAACCAATCTTGTGCATCCAATAAGTTCATTTGTGTCATTGGATGAACATTTAGGTAATTTTCGTCCTCCCTAGTCTTATTATTGTCCAATTAGGGTTTTTATGCAATCTTGTGCATCCAATAGGTGTGTTTGTGTTATTGGACGAACATTTAGGTCATTTTCGTCCTCCCTAGGCTTATTCTTGTCCAATTAGGGTTTTTAGCCAATCTTGTGCATCCAATAAGTTAATTTGTGTCATAGGAGGAACATTTACGTCATTTTCGTCCTCCCTAGGCTTATTCTTGTCCAATTAGGGTTTTTATGCAATCTTGTGCATCCAATAGGTGTGTTTGTGTCATTGGACGAACATTTAGGTCATTTTCGTCCTCCCTAGGCTTATTCTTGTCCAATTAGGGTTTTTAACCAA
>JBBPBR010000089.1:0-15953 GCA_037974775.1 Cicer pinnatifidum
ATTGGACGAACATTTAGGTCATTTTCGTCCTCCCTAGGCTTATTCTTGTCCAATTAGGGTTTTTAGCCAATCTTGTGCATCCAATAAGTTCATTTATGTCATTGGATGAACATTTAGGTCATTTTCGTCCTCCCTAGGCTTATTCTTGTCCAATTATGGTTTTTAACCAATCTTGTGCATCCAATAGGTGTGTTTGTGTCATTGGAGGAACATTTAGGTCATTTTCGTCCTCCCTAGGCTTATTCTTGTCCAGTTATGGTTTTTAACCAATCTTGTGCATCCAATAGGTGTGTTTGTGTCATTGGAGGAACATTTAGGTCATTTTCGTCCTCCCTAGTCTTATTCTTGTCCAATTAGGGTTTTTATGCAATCTTGTGCATCCATTAGGTGTGTTTGTGTCATTGGACGAACATTTAGGTCATTTTCGTCCTCCCTAGGCTTATTCTTGTCCAATTAGGGTTTTTAACCAACCTTGTGCATCCAATAAGTTCATTTGTGTCATTGGTTGAACATTTAGGTCATTTTCATCCTCCCTAGGCTTATTCTTGTCCTATTAGGGTTTTTAACCAATCTTGTGCATCGAATAAGTTCATTTGTGTCATTGGATGAACATTTAGGTCATTTTCGTCCTCCCTAGTCTTATTCTGTTCCAATTAGGGTTTTAAGCAATCTTGTGCATCCAATATGTGTGTTTGTGTCACTGGATGAACATTTAGGTCATTTTCGTCCTCCCTAGGCTTATTCTTGTCCAATTATGGTTTTTAACCAATCTTGTGCATCCAATAGGTGTGTTTGTGTCATTGGAGGAACATTTAGGTCATTTTCGTCCTCCCTAGGCTTATTCTTGTCCAATTATGGTTTTTAACCAATCTTGTGCATCCAATAGGTGTGTTTGTGTCATTGGAGGAACATTTAGGTCATTTTCGTCCTCCCTAGTCTTATTATTGTCCAATTAGTGTTTTTATGTAATCTTGTGCATCCAATAGGTGTGTTTGTGTTATTGGACGAACATTTAGGTCATTTTCGTCCTCCCTAGGCTTATTCTTGTCCAATTAGGGTTTTTAGCCAATCTTGTGCATCCAATAAGTTCATTTGTGTCATTGGAGGAACATTTAGGTCATTTTCATCCTCCCTAGGCTTATTCTATTCCAATTAGGGTTTTTAGCCAATCTTGTGCATCCAATAAGTTCATTTGTGTCATTGGAGGAACATATAGGTCATTTTCGTCCTCCCTAGTCTTATTATTGTCCAATTAGGGTTTTTATGTAATCTTGTGCATCCAATAGGTGTGTTTGTGTCATTGGACGAACATTTAGGTCATTTTCGTCCTCCCTAGGCTTATTCTTGTCCAATTAGGGTTTTTATGCAATCTTGTGCATCCAATAGGTGTGTTTGTGTTATTGGACGATCATTTAAGTCATTTTCGTCCTCCCTAGGCTTATTCTTGTCCAATTAGGGTTTTTAGCCAATCTTGTGCATCCAATAAGTTCATTTGTGTCATTGGAGGAACATTTAGGTCATTTTCATCCTCCCTAGGCTTATTCTATTCCAATTAGGGTTTTTAGCCAATCTTGTGCATCCAATAAGTTCATTTGTGTCATTGGAGGAACATATAGGTCATTTTCGTCCTCCCTAGTCTTATTATTGTCCAATTAGGGTTTTTATGTAATCTTGTGCATCCAATAGGTGTGTTTGTGTCATTGGACGAACATTTAGGTCATTTTCGTCCTCCCTAGGCTTATTCTTGTCCAATTAGGGTTTTTATGCAATCTTGTGCATCCAATAGGTGTGTTTGTGTCATTGGACGAACATTTAGGTCATTTTCGTCCTCCCTAGGCTTATTCTTGTCCAATTAGGGTTTTTAACCAACCTTGTGCATCCAATAAATTTCATTTGTGTCATTGGTTGAACATTTAGGTCATTTTCGTCCTCCCTAGGCTTATTCTTGTCCAATTAGGGTTTTTAACCAACCTTGTGTATCCAATAAGTTCGTTTGTGTCATTGGTGGAACATTTAGGTCATTTACGTCCTCCCTAGTCTTATTCTTGTCCAATTAGGGTTTTTATGCAATCTTGTGCATCCAATAGGTTTGTTTGTGTCATTGGTGGAACATTTAGGTCGTTTTCGTCCTCCCTAGTCTTATTCTTGTCGAATTAGGGTTTTTATGCAATCTTGTGAATCCAATAGGTGTGTTTGTGTCATTGGAGGGACATTTAGGTCATTTTCGTCCTCCCTAGTCTTATTCTTGTCCAATTAGGGTTTTTATGCAATCTTGTGCATCCAATAGGTGTGTTTGTGTCATTGGAGGAACATTTAGGTCATTTACGTCCTCCCTAGGCTTATTCTTGTCCAATTAGGGTTTTTAACCAATCTTGTGCATTCAATAAGTTCATTTGTGTCATTGGATGAACATTTAGGTCATTTTCGTCCTCCCTAGTCTTATTCTTGTCCAATTGGGGTTTTAAGCAATCTTGTGCATCCAATATGTGGGTTTGTGTCATTGGATGAACGTTTAGGTCATTTTCGTCCTCCCTATGCTTATTCTTGTCCAATTAGGGTTTTTAACCAATCTTGTGCATCCAATAAGTTCATTTGTTTCATTGGATGAACATTTAGGTTATTTTAGTCCTCCCTAGTCTTATTCTTGTCCAATTAGGGTTTTTATGCAATCTTGTGCATCCAATAGGTGTGTTTGTGTCATTGGACGAACATTTAGGTCATTTTCGTCCTCCCTAGGCTTATTCTTGTCCAATTAGGGTTTTTAACCAATCTTGTGCATCCAATAAGTTCATTTGTGTCACTGGATGAACATTTAGGTCATTTTCGTCCTCCCTAGTCTTATTCTTGTCCAATTAGGGTTTTTATGCAATCTTGTGCATCCAATAGGTGTGTTTGTGTCATTGGAGGAACATTTAGGTCATTTTCGTCCTCCGTAGTCTTATTCTTGTCCAATTAGGGTTTTTATGCAATCTTTTGCATCCAATAGGTGTATTTGTGTCATTGGAGGAACATTTAGGTCATTTTCGTCCTCTCTAGTCTTATTCTTGTCCAATTAGGGTTTTTATGCAATCTTGTGCATCCAATAGGTGTGTTTGTGTCATTGGACGAACATTTAGGTCATTTTCGTCCTCCCTAGGCTTATTCTTGTCCAATTAGGGTTTTTAACCAATCATGTGCATCCAATAAGTTCATTTGTGTCATTGGATGAACATTTAGGTCATTTTCGTCCTCCCTAGTCTTATTCTTGTCCAATTAGGGTTTTAAGCAATCTTGTGCATCCAATATGTGTGTTTGTGTCATTGGAGGAACATTTAGGTCATTTTCGTCCTCCCTAGGCTTATTCTTGTCCAATTAGGGTTTTTAACCAACCTTGTGCATCCAATAAGTTCATTTGTGTCATTGGTTGAACATTTAGGTCATTTTCATCCTCCCTAGGCTTATTCTTGTCCTATTAGGGTTTTTAACCAATCTTGTGCATCGAATAAGTTCATTTGTGTCATTGGATGAACATTTAGGTCATTTTCGTCCTCCCTAGTCTTATTCTTGTCCAATTAGGGTTTTAAGCAATCTTGTGCATCCAATATGTGTGTTTGTGTCACTGGATGAACATTTAGGTCATTTTCGTCCTCCCTAGGCTTATTCTTGTTCAATTAGGGTTTTAACCAATCTTGTGCATCCAGTAGGTGTGTTTGTGTCATTGGAGGAACATTTAGGTCATTTTCGTCCTCCCTAGTCTTATTATTGTCCATTTAGGGTTTTTATGTAATCTTGTGCATCCAATAGGTGTGATTGTGTCATTGGACGAACATTTAGGTCATTTTCGTCCTCCCTAGGCTTATTCTTGTCCAATTAGGGTTTTTAACCAATCTTGTGCATCCAATATGTGTGTTTGTGTCATTGGATGAACATTTAGGTCATTTTCGTCCTCCCTATGCTTATTCTTGTCCAATTAGGGTTTTTAACCAATCTTGTGCATCCAATAAGTTCATTTGTGTCATTGGATGAACATTTAGGTCATTTTTGTCCTCCTTGTGCTTATTCTTGTCCAATTAGGGTTTTTATGCAATCTTGTGCATCCAATAGGTGTGTTTGTGTCATTGGACGAACATTTAGGTCATTTTCGTCCTCCCTAGGCTTATTCTTGTCCAATTAGGGTTTTTAACCAATCTTGTGCATCCAATAAGTTCATTTGTGTCATTGGATGGACATTTAGGTCATTTTCGTCATCCCTAGTCTTATTCTTGTCCAATTAGGGTTTTTATGCAATCTTGTGCATCCAATAGGTGTGTTTGTGTCATTGGACGAACATTTAGGTCATTTTCGTCCTCCCTAGGCTTATTCTTGTCCAATTAGGGTTTTTAACCAATCTTGTGCATCCAATAAGTTCATTTGTGTCATTGGATGAACGTTTAGGTCATTTTCGTCCTCCCTAGTCTTATTCTTGTCCAATTAGGGTTTTAAGCAATCTTGTGCATCCAATATGTGGGTTTGTGTCATTGGATGAACGTTTAGGTCATTTTCGTCCTCCCTATGCTTATTCTTGTCCCATTAGCGTTTTTAACCAATCTTGTGCATCCAATAAGTTCATTTGTGTCATTGGATGAACATTTAGGTCATTTTCGTCCTCCCTAGTCTTATTCTTGTCCAATTAGGGTTTTTATGCAATCTTGTGCATCCAATAGGTGTGTTTGTGTCATTGGAGGAACATTTAGGTCATTTTAGTCCTCCCTAGTCTTATTCTTGTCCAATTAGGGTTTTTATGCAATCTTGTGCTACCAATAGGTGTGTTTGTGTCATTGGACGAACATTTAGGTCATTTTCGTCCTCCCTAGGCTTATTCTTGTCCGATTAGGGTTTTTAACCAATCTTGTGCATTCAATAAATTCATTTGTGTCATTGGATGAACATTTAGGTCATTTTCGTCCTCCCTAGGCTTATTCTTGTCCAATTAGGGTTTTTATGCAATCTTGTGCATCCAATAGGTGTGTTTGTGTCATTGGACGAACATTTAGGTCATTTTCGTCCTCCCTAGGCTTATTCTTGTCCAATTAGGGTTTTTAACCAATCTTGTGCATCCAATAAGTTCATTTGTGTCATTGGATGATTATTTAGGTCATTTTCGTCCTCCCTAGGCTTATTTTTGTCCAATTAGGGTTTTTAACCAATCTTGTGCTTCCAATAAGTTCATTTGTGTAATTGGATGAACATTTAGGTCATTTTTGTCCTCCCTAGGCTTATTCTTGTCCAATTAGGGTTTTTATGCAATCTTGTGCATCCAATAGGTGTGTTTGTGTCATTGGACGAACATTTAGGTCATTTTCGTCCTCCCTAGGCTTATTCTTGTCCAATTAGGGTTTTTAACCAATCTTGTGCATCCAATAAGTTCATTTGTGTCATTGGATGAACATTTAGGTCATTTTCGTCCTCCCTAGTCTTATTCTTGTCCAATTAGGGTTTTAAGCAATCTTGTGCATCCAATATGTGGGTTTGTGTCATTGGATGAACGTTTAGGTCATTTTCGTCCTCCCTATGCTTGTTCTTGTCCCATTAGGGTTTTTAACCAATCTTGTGCATCCAATAAGTTCATTTGTGTCATTGGATGAACATTTAGGTCATTTTCGTCCTCCCTAGTCTTATTCTTGTCCAATTAGGGTTTTTATGCAATCTTGTGCATCCAATAGGTGTGTTTGTGTCATTGGACGAACATTTAGGTCATTTTCGTCCTCCCTAGGCTTATTCTTGTCCAATTAGGGTTTTTAACCAACCTTGTGCATCCAATAAGTTCATTTGTGTCATTGGTTGAACATTTAGGTCAATTTCGTCCTCCCTAGGCTTATTCTGGTCCAATTAGGGTTTTTAACCAACCTTGTGTATCCAATAAGTTCATTTGTGTCATTGGTGGAACATTTAGGTCATTTAAGTCCTCCCTAGTCTTATTCTTGTCGAATTAGGGTTTTTATGCAATCTTGTGCATCCAATAGGTGTGTTTGTGTCATTGGAGGAACATTTAGGTCAATTTCGTCCTCCCTAGTCTTATTCTTGTCCAATTAGGGTTTTTATGCAATCTTGTGCATCCAATAGGTGTGTTTGTGTCATTGGACGAACATTTAGGTCATTTTCGTCCTCCCTAGGCTTATTCTTGTCCAATTAGGGTTTTTAACCAATCTTATGCATCCTATAAGTTCATTTGTGTCATTGGATGAACATTTAGGTCATTTTCGTCCTCCCTAGTCTTATTCTTGTCCAATTAGGGTTTTAAGCAATCTTGTGCATCCAATATGTGTGTTTGTGTCATTGGATGAACATTTAGGTCATTTTCGTCCTCCCTAGGCTTATTCTTGTTCAATTAGGGTTTTTAACCAATCTTGTGCATCCAACAGGTGTGTTTGTGTCATTGGAGGAACATTTAGGTCATTTTCGTCCTCCCTAGTCTTTTTATTGTCCAATTAGGGTTTTTATGTAATCTTGTGCATCCAATAGGTGTGATTGTGTCATTGGACGAACATTTAGGTCATTTTCGTCCTCCCTAGGCTTATTCTAGTCCAATTAGGGTTTTTAACCAATCTTGTGCATCTAATATGTGTGTTTGTGTCATTGGATGAACATTTAGGTCATTTTCGTCCTCCCTATGCTTATTCTTGTCCAATTAGGGTTTTTAACCAATCTTGTGCATCCAATAAGTTCATTTGTGTCATTGGATGAACATTTTGGTCATTTTCGTCCTCCCTAGGCTTATTCTTGTCCAATTTGGGGTTTTAACAAATCATGTGCATCCAATAAGTTGATTTGTGTCATTGGATGAACATTTAGGTCATTTTCGTCCTCCCTAGGCTTATTCTTGTCCAATTAGTGTTTTTAACCAATCTTGTGTATCCAATAAGTTCATTTGTGTCATTGGATGAACATTTAGGTCATTTTCGTCCTCCCTAGACTTAATCTTGTCCAATTTGGGTTTTTATGCAATCTTGTGCATCCAATAGGTGAGTTTGTGTCATTGGACGAACATTTAGGTCATTTTCGTCCTCCCTAGGCTTATTCTTGTCCAATTAGGGTTTTTAATCAATCTTGTGCATCGAATAGGTGTGTTTGTGTCATTGGAGGAACATTTAGGTCATTTTCGTCCTCCCTAGTCTTATTATTGTCCAATTAGGGTTTTTATGTAATCTTGTGCATCCAATAGGTGTGATTGTGTCATTGGACGAACATTTAGGTCATTTTCGTCCTCCCTAGGCTTATTCTTGTCCAATTAGGGTTTTTAACCAATCTTGTGCATCCAATATGTGTGTTTGTGTCATTGGATGAACATTTAGGTCATTTTCGTCCTCCCTATGCTTATTCTTGTCCAATTAGGGTTTTTAACCAATCTTGTGCATCCAATAAGTTCATTTGTGTCATTGGATGAACATTTAGGTCATTTTCGTCCTCCCTAGGCTTATTCTTGTCCAATTTGGGTTTTTAACAAATCATGTGCATCCAATAAGTTGATTTGTGTCATTGGATGAACATTTAGGTCATTTTCGTCCTCCCTTGGCTTATTCTTGTCCAATTAGGGTTTTTAACCAATCTTGTGCTTCCAATATGTGTGTTTGTGTCATTGGATGAACATTTAGGTCATTTTCGTCCTCCCTAGGCTTATTCTTGTCCAATAAGGTTTTTAACCAATCTTGTGCATCCAATAAGTTCATTTGTGTCATTGGATGAACATTTAGGTCATTTTCGTCCTCCCTAGACTTAATCTTGTCCAATTTGGGTTTTTATGCAATCTTGTGCATCCAATAGGTGTGTTTGTGTCATTGGACGAACATTTAGGTCATTTTCGTCCTCCCTAGGCTTATTCTTGTCCAATTAGGGTTTTTAACCAATCTTGTGCATCGAATAGGTGTGTTTGTGTCATTGGAGGAACATTTAGGTCATTTTCGTCCTCCCTAGTCTTATTATTGTCCAATTAGGGTTTTTATGTAATCTTGTGCATCCAATAGGTGTGATTGTGTCATTGGACGAACATTTAGGTCATTTTCGTCCTCCCTAGGCTTATTCTTGTCCAATTAGGGTTTTTAACCAATCTTGTGCATCCAATATGTGTGTTTGTGTCATTGGATGAACATTTAGGTCATTTTCGTCCTTCCTATGCTTATTCTTGTCCAATTAGGGTTTTTAACCAATCTTGTGCATCCAATAAGTTCATTTGTGTCATTGGATGAACATTTAGGTAATTTTCGTCCTCCCTAGGCTTATTCTTGTCCAATTTGGGTTTTTAACCAATCATGTGCATCCAATAAGTTGATTTGTGTCGTTGGATGAACATTTAGGTCATTTTCGTCCTCCCTAGGCTTATTCTTGTCCAATTAGGGTTTTTAACCAATCTTGTGCATCCAATATGTGTGTTTGTGTCATTGGATGAACATTTAGGTCATTTTCATCCTCCCTAGGCTTATTCTTGTCCAATTAGGGTTTTTAACCAATCTTGTGCATCCAATAAGTTCATTTGTGTCATTGGATGAACATTTAGGTCATTTTCTTCCTCCCTAGGCTTATTCTTGTCCAATTAGGGTTTTTAACCAATCTTGTGCATCTAATAGGTGTGTTTGTGTCATTGGACGAACATTTAGGTCATTTTCGTCCTCCCTAGGCTTATTCTTGTCCAATTAGGGTTTTTAACCAATCTTGTGCATCCAATAAGTTCATTTGTGTCATTGGATGAACATTTAGGTCATTTTCGTCCTCCCTAGGCTTATTCTTGTCTAATTAGGGTTTTTAACCAATCTTGTGCATCCAATAAGTTCATTTGTGTCATTGGATGAACATTTAGGTCATTTACGTCCTCCCTAGGCTTATTCTTGTCCAATTAGGGTTTTTAACCTATCTTGTGCATCCAATAAGTTCATTTGTGTCATTGGATGAACATTTAGGTCATTTTCGTCCTCCCTAGGCTTGTTCTTGTCCAATTTGGATTTTTCTGCAATCCTGTGCATCCTATAGGTGTGTTTGTGTCATTGGACGAACATTTAGGTCATTTTCGTCCTCCCTAGGCTTATTCTTGTCCAATTAGGGTTTTTAGGCAATCCTGTGCATCCAATAGGTGTGTTTGTGTCATTGGACGAACATTTAGGTCATTTTCGTCCTCCCTAGGCTTATTCTTGTCCAATTAGGGTTTTTAACCAACCTTGTGCATCCAATAAGTTCATTTGTGTCATTGGTTGAACATTTAGGTCATTTTCGTACTCCCTAGTCTTATTCTTTTCCAATTAGGGTTTTTATGCAATCTTGTGCATCCAATAGGTGTGTTTGTGTCATTAGACGAACATTTAGGTCATTTTCGTCCTCCCTAGGCTTATTCTTGTCCAATTAGGGTTTTTAACCAATCTTGTGCATCCAATAGGTGTGTTTGTGTCATTGGATGAACATTTAGGTCATTTTCGTCCTCCCTAGGCTTATTTTTGTCCAATTAGGGTTTTTAACCAATCTTGTGCATCCAATAAGTTCATTTGTGTCATTGGATGAACATTTAGGTCATTTTCGTCCTCCCTAGGCTTATTCTTGTCCAATTAGGGTTTTAAGCAATCTTGTGCATCGAATATGTGTGTTTGTGTCATTGGATGAACATTTAGGTCATTTTCGTCCTCCCTATGCTTATTCTTGTCCAATTAGGGTTTTTAACCAATCTTGTGCATCCAATAAGTTCATTTGTGTCATTGGATGAACATTTAGGTCATTTTTGTCCTCCCTAGTCTTATTCTTGTCCAATTAGGGTTTTTATGCAATCTTGTGCATCCAATAGGTGTGTTTGTGTCATTGGATGAACATTTAGGTCATTTTCGTCCTCCTTAGACTTATTCTTGTCCAATTAGGGTTTTTAACCAATCTTGTGCATCCAATAAGTTCATTTGTGTCATTGGATGAACATTTAGGTCATTTTCGTCCTCCCTAGGCTTATTCTTGTCCAATTAGGGTTTTAAGCAATCTTGTGCATCGAATATGTGTGTTTGTGTCATTGGATGAACATTTAGGTCATTTTCGTCCTCCCTATGCTTATTCTTGTCCAATTAGGGTTTTTAACCAATCTTGTGCATCCAATAAGTTCATTTGTGTCATTGGATGAACATTTAGGTCATTTTTGTCCTCCCTAGTCTTATTCTTGTCCAATTAGGGTTTTTATGCAATCTTGTGCATCCAATAAGTTCATTTGTGTCATTGGATGAACATTTAGGTCATTTTCGTCCTCCCTAGGCTTATTCTTGTCCAATTAGGGTTTTTAACCAATCATGTGCGTCCGATAAGTTCATTTGTGTTATTGGATGAACATTTAGGTCATTTTCGTCCTCCCTAGGCTTATTCTTGTCCAATTAGGGTTTTTAACCAATCTTGTGCATCGAATAAGTTCATTTGTGTCATTGGATGAACATTTAGGTCATATTCGTCCTCCCTAGGCTTATTCTTGTCCAATTATGGTTTTTAGCCAATCTGGTGCATCCAATAAGTTCATTTGTGTCATTAGAGGAACATTTAGGTCATTTTCGTCCTCCCTAGGCTTATTCTTGTCCAATTAGGGTTTTTAACCAATCTTGTGTATCCAATAAGTTCATTTGTGTCATTGGATGAACATTTAGGTCATTTTCGTCCTCCCTAGGCTTATTCTTGTCCAATTAGGGTTTTTAACCAATCTTGTGCATCCAATAGGTGTGTTTGTGTCATTGGAGGAACATTTAGGTCATTTTTGTCCTCTCTAAGCTTATTCTTGTGCGATTAGGGTTTTTAACCAACCTTGTGCATCCAATAAGTTCATTTGTGTCGTTGTTTGAACATTTAGGTCATTTTCGTACTCCCTAGGCTTATTCTTGTCCAATTAGGGTTTTTAACCAACCTTGTGCATCCAATAAGTTCATTTGTGTCATTGGAGGAACATTTAGGTCATTTTCGTCCTCCCTAGGCTTATTCTTGTCCAATTAGGGTTTTTAACCAATCTTGTGCATCCAATAAGTTCATTTGTGTCATTGGATGAACATTTAGGTCATTTTCGTCCTCCCTAGTCTTATTCTTGTCCAATTAGGGTTTTTAACCAACCTTGTGCATCCAATAAGTTCATTTGTGTCATTGGTGGAACGTTTAGGTCATTTACGTCCTCCCTAGTCTTATTCTTGTCCAATTAGGGTTTTTATGCAATCTTGTGCATCCAATAGGTGTGTTTGTGTCATTGGAGGAACATTTAGGTCATTTTCGTCCTCCCTAGTCTTATTCTTGTCCAATTAGGGTTTTTATGCAATCTTGTGCATCCAATAGGTGTGTTTGTGTCATTGGACGAACATTTAGGTCATTTTCGTCCTCCCTAGGCTTATTCTTGTCCAATTAGGGTTTTTAACCAATCTTGTGCATCCAATAAGTTCATTTGTGTCATTGGATGAACATTTAGGTCATTTTTTTCCTCCCTAGGCTTATTCTGGTCTAATTAGGGTTTTTAACCAATCTTGTGCATCCAATAAGTTCATTTGTGTCATTGGATGAACATTTAGGTCATTTTCGTCCTCCCTAGTCTTATTCTTGTCCAATTAGGGTTTTTATGCAATCTTGTGCATCCAATTGGCGTGTTTGTGTCATTGGAGGAACATTTAGGTCATTTTCGTCCTCCCTAGTCTTATTCTTGTCCAATTAGGGTTTTTATGCAATCTTGTGCATCCAATAGGTGTGTTTGTGTCATTGGACGAACATTTAGGTCATTTTCGTCCTCCCTAGGCTTATTCTTGTCCAATTAGGGTTTTTAACCAACCTTGTGCATCCAATAAGTTCATTTGTGTCATTGGTTGAACATTTAGGTCAATTTCGTCCTCCCTAGGCTTATTCTGGTCCAATTAGGGTTTTTAACCAACCTTGTGTATCCAATAAGTTCATTTGTGTCATTGGTGGAACATTTAGGTCATTTAAGTCCTCCCTAGTCTTATTCTTGTCGAATTAGGGTTTTTATGCAATCTTGTGCATCCAATAGGTGTGTTTGTGTCATTGGAGGAACATTTAGGTCAATTTCGTCCTCCCTAGTCTTATTCTTGTCCAATTAGGGTTTTTATGCAATCTTGTGCATCCAATAGGTGTGTTTGTGTCATTGGACGAACATTTAGGTCATTTTCGTCCTCCCTAGGCTTATTCTTGTCCAATTAGGGTTTTTAACCAATAATGTGCATCCAATAAGTTCATTTGTGTCATTGGTTGAACATTTAGGTCATTTTCGTCCTCCCTAGGCTTATTCTTGTCCAATTAGGGTTTTTAACCAATCTTGTGCATCCAATAAGTTCATTTGTGTCATTGGATGAACATTTAGGTCATTTTCGTCCTCACTAGGCTTATTCTTGTCCAATTAGGGTTTTTAACCAATCTTGTGCATCCAATAAGTTCATTTGTGTCATTGGTTGAACATTTGGGTCATTTTCGTCCTCCCTAGTCTTATTCTTGTCCAATTAGGGTTTTTATGCAATCTTGTGCATCCAATAGGTGTGTTTGTGTCATTGGACGAACATTTAGGTCATTTTCGTCCTCCCTAGGCTTATTCTTGTCCAATTAGGGTTTTTAACCAACCTTGTGCATCCAATAAGTTCATTTGTGTCATTGGTTGAACATTTAGGTCATTTTCATCCTCCCTAGGCTTATTCTTGTCCTATTAGGGTTTTTAACCAATCTTGTGCATCGAATAAGTTCATTTGTGTCATTGGATGAACATTTAGGTCATTTTCGTCCTCCCTAGTCTTATTCTTGTCCAATTAGGGTTTTAAGCAATCTTGTGCATCCAATATGTGTGTTTGTGTCACTGGATGAACATTTAGGTCATTTTCGTCCTCCCTAGGCTTATTCTTGTTCAATTAGGGTTTTAACCAATCTTGTGCATCCAGTAGGTGTGTTTGTGTCATTGGAGGAACATTTAGGTCATTTTCGTCCTCCCTAGTCTTATTATTGTCCATTTAGGGTTTTTATGTAATCTTGTGCATCCAATAGGTGTGATTGTGTCATTGGACGAACATTTAGGTCATTTTCGTCCTCCCTAGGCTTATTCTTGTCCAATTAGGGTTTTTAACCAATCTTGTGCATCCAATATGTGTGTTTGTGTCATTGGATGAACATTTAGGTCATTTTCGTCCTCCCTATGCTTATTCTTGTCCAATTAGGGTTTTTAACCAATCTTGTGCATCCAATAAGTTCATTTGTGTCATTGGATGAACATTTAGGTCATTTCCGTCCTCCCTAGGCTTATTCTTGTCCAATTAGGGTTTTTAACCAACCTTGTGCATCCAATAAGTTCATTTGTGTCATTGGACGAACATTTAGGTCATTTTCGTCCTCCCTAGGCTTATTCTTGTCCAATTAGGGTTTTTAACCAATCTTGTGCATCCAATAGGTGTGTTTGTGTCATTGGAGGAACATTTAGGTCATTTTCGTGCTCCCTAGTCTTATTATTGTCCAATTAGGGTTTTTATTCAATCTTGTGCATCCAATAGGTTCATTTGTGTCATTGGACGAACATTTAGGTCATTTTCGTCCTCCCTAGGCTTATTCTTGTCCAATTAGGGTTTTTAACCAATCTTGTGCATCCAATAGGTGTGTTTGTGTCATTGGAGGAACATTTAGGTCATTTTCGTCGTCCCTAGTCTTATTCTTGTCCCATTAGGGTTTTTATGCAATCTTGTGCATCCAATAGGTGTGTTTGTGTCATTGGACGAACATTTAGGTCATTTTCGTCCTCCCTAGTCTTATTATTGTTCAATTAGGGTTTTTATGTAATCTTGTGCATCCAATAGGTGTGTTTGTGTCATTGGACGAACATTTAGGTCATTTTCGTCCTCCCTAGGCTTATTCTTGTCCAATTAGGGTTTTTATGCAATCTTGTGCATCCAATAGGTGTGTTTGTGTTATTGGACGATCATTTAAGTCATTTTCGTCCTCCCTAGGCTTATTCTTGTCCAATTAGGGTTTTTAGCCAATCTTGTGCATCCAATAAGTTCATTTGTGTCATTGGAGGAACATTTAGGTCATTTTCATCCTCCCTAGGCTTATTCTATTCCAATTAGGGTTTTTAGCCAATCTTGTGCATCCAATAAGTTCATTTGTGTCATTGGAGGAACATATAGGTCATTTTCGTCCTCCCTAGTCTTATTATTGTCCAATTAGGGTTTTTATGTAATCTTGTGCATCCAATAGGTGTGTTTGTGTCATTGGACGAACATTTAGGTCATTTTCGTCCTCCCTAGGCTTATTCTTGTCCAATTAGGGTTTTTATGCAATCTTGTGCATCCAATAGGTGTGTTTGTGTTATTGGACGATCATTTAAGTCATTTTCGTCCTCCCTAGGCTTATTCTTGTCCAATTAGGGTTTTTAGCCAATCTTGTGCATCCAATAAGTTCATTTGTGTCATTGGAGGAACATTTAGGTCATTTTCATCCTCCCTAGGCTTATTCTATTCCAATTAGGGTTTTTAGCCAATCTTGTGCATCCAATAAGTTCATTTGTGTCATTGGAGGAACATTGAGGTCATTTTCGTCCTCCCTAGTCTTATTATTGTCCAATTAGGGTTTTTATGTAATCTTGTGCATCCAATAGGTGTGTTTGTGTCATTGGACGAACATTTAGGTCATTTTCGTCCTCCCTAGGCTTATTCTTGTCCAATTAGGGTTTTTATGCAATCTTGTGCTTCCAATAGGTGTGTTTGTGTTATTGGACGAACATTTAGGTCATTTTCGTCCTCCCTAGGCTTATTCTTGTCCAATTAGGGTTTTTAGCCAATCTTGTGCATCCAATAAGTTCATTTGTGTCATTGGAGGAACATTTAGGTCATTTTCGTCCTCCCTATGCTTATTCTTGTCCAATTAGGGTTTTTAACCAATCTTGTGCATCCAATAAGTTCATTTGTGTCATTGGACCAACATTTAGGTCATTCTCGTCCTCCCTAGGCTTATTCTTGTCCAATTAGGGTTTTTAGCCAATCTTGTGCATCCAATAAGTTCATTTGTGTCATAGGAGGAACATTTAGGTCATTTTTGTCCTCCCTAGGCTTATTCTTGTCCAATTAGGGTTTTTAACAAATCTTGTGCATCCAATAAGTTCATTTCTGTCATTGGATGAACATTTAGGTAATTTTCGTCCTCCCTAGTCTTATTATTGTCCAACTAGGGTTTTTATGTAATCTTGTGCATCCAATAGGTGTGTTTGTGTCATTGGAGGAACATTTAGGTCATTTTTGTCCTCCCTAGGCTTATTCTTGTCCAATTAGGGTTTTTAGCCAATCTTGTGCATCCAATAAGTTCATTTGTGTCATTGGAGGAACATTTAGGTCATTTTCGTCCTCCCTAGGCTTATTCTATTCCAATTAGGGTTTTTAGACAATCTTGTGCATCCAATAAGTTCATTTGTGTCATAGGAGGAACATTTAGGTCATTTTCATCCTCCCTAGGCTTATTCTTGTCCAATTAGGGTTTTTATGCAATCTTGTGCATCCAATAGGTGTGTCTGTGTCATTGGATGAACATTTAGGTCATTTTCGTCCTCCCTAGGCTTATTCTTGTCCAATTAGGGTTTTTAACCAATCTTGTGCATCCAATAAGTTCATTTGTGTCATTGGATGAACATTTAGGTCATTTTCGTCCTCCCTAGACTTATTCTTGTCCAATTTGGGTTTTTATGCAATCTTGTGCATCCAATAGGTGTGTTTGTGTCATTGGACGAACATTTAGGTCATTTTCACCCTCCCTAGGCTTATTCTTGTCCAATTAGGGTTTTTAACCAATCTTGTGCATCCAATAGGTGTGTTTGTGTCATTGGAGGAACATTTAGGTCATTTTCATCCTCCCAAGTCTTATTATTGTCCAATTAGGGTTTTTATGTAATCTTGTGCATCCAATAGGTGTGTTTGTGTCATTGGACGAACATTTAGGTCATTTTCGTCCTCCCTAGGCTTATTCTTGTCCAATTAGGGTTTTTA
>JBBPBR010000090.1:0-79963 GCA_037974775.1 Cicer pinnatifidum
TCTTGTCCAATTAGGGTTTTTAACCAATCTTGTGCATCCAATAAGTTCATTTGTGTCATTGGATGAACATTTAGGTCATTTTTGTCCTCCATAGGCTTATTCTTGTCCAATTATGGTTTTTAACCAATCTTCTGCATCCAATAAGTTCATTTGTGTCATTGGATGAACATTTAAGTCATTTTCGTCCTCCCTAGGCTTATTCTTGTCCAATTAGGGTTTTTATGCAATCTTGTGCATCCAATACGTGTGTTTGGGTCATTGGAGGAACATTTAGGTCATTTTCGTCCTCCCTAGGCTTATTCTTGTCCAATTAGGGTTTTTAACCAACCTTGTGCATCCAATAGGTGTGTTTGTGTCATTGGACGAACATTTAGGTCATTTTCGTCCTCCCTAGTCTTATTATTGTCCAATTAGGGTTTTTATGTAATCTTGGGCATCCAATAGGTGTGTTTGTGTCATTAGACGAACATTTAGGTCATTTTCGTCCTCCCTAGGCTTATTCTTGTCCAATTAGGTTTTTTAACAAATCTTGTGCTTCCAATAAGTTCATTTGTGTCATTGGATGAACATTTAGGTCATTTTCGTCCTCCCTAGGCTTATTCTTGTCCAATTTGGGTTTTTAACCATTCATGTGCATCCAATAAGTCGATTTGTGTCATTGGATGAACATTTAGGTCATTTTCGTCCTCCCTAGGCTTATTCTTGTCCAATTTCGGTTTTTAACCAATCTTGTGCATCCAATATGTGTGTTTGTGTCATTGGATGAACATTTAGGTCATTTTCGTCCTCCCTAGTCTTATTCTTGTCCAATTAGGGTTTTTATGTAATCTTGTGCATCCAATAGGTGTGTTTGTGTCATTGGCCGAACATTTAGGTCATTTTCGTCCTCCCTAGGCATATTCTTGTCCAATTAGGCTTTTTAACCAACCTTGTGCATCCAATAAGTTCATTTGTGTCATTGGACGAACATTTAGGTCATTTTCGTCCTCCCTAGGCTTATTCTTGTTCAATTAGGGGTTTTAACCAATCTTGTGCATCCAATAGGTGTGTTTGTGTCGTTGGAGGAACATTTAGGTCATTTTCGTCCTCCCTAGGCATATTCTTGTCCAATTAGGCTTTTTAACCAACCTTGTGCATCCAATAAGTTCATTTGTGTCATTGGACGAACATTTAGGTCATTTTCGTCCTCCCTAGGCTTATTCTTGTCCAATTAGGGTTTTTAACCAATCTTGTGCATCCAATATGTGTGTTTGTGTCATTGGATGAACATTTAGGTCATTTTCGTCCTCCCTATGCTTATTCTTGTCCAATTAGGGTTTTTAACCAATCTTGTGCATCCAATAAGTTCATTTGTGTCATTGGATAAACATTTAGGTCATTTTTGTCCTCCTTAGGCTTATTCTTGTCCAATTTGGGTTTTTAACCAATCATGTGCATCCAATAAGTTGATTTGTGTCATTGGATGAACATTTAGGTCATTTTAGTCCTCCCTATGCTTATTCTTGTCCAATTAGGGTTTTTAACCAATCTTGTGCATCCAATATGTGTGTTTGTGTCATTGGACGAACATTTAGGTCATTTTCGTCCTCCCTAGGCTTATTCTTGTCCAATTAGGGTTTTTAACCAATCTTGTGCATCCAATAAGTTCATTTGTGTCATTGGATGAACATTTAGGTCATTTTCGTCCTCCCTAGTCTTATTCTTGTCCAATTAGGGTATCTATGCAATCTTGTGCATCCAATAGGTGTGTTTGTGTCATTGGACGAACATTTAGGTCATTTTCGTCCTCCCTAGGCTTATTCTTGTCCAATTAGGGTTTTTAACCAATCTTGTGCATCCAATAAGTTCATTTGTGTCATTGGATGAACATTTAGGTCATTTTTTTCCTCCCTAGGCTTATTCTTGTCTAATTAGGGTTTTTAACCAATTTTGTGCATCCAATAAGTTCATTTGTGTCATTGGATGAACATTTAGGTCATTTTCGTCCTCCCTAGTCTTATTCTTGTCCAATTAAGGTTTTAAGCAATCTTGTGCATCCAATATGTGTGTTTGTGTCATTGGATGAACATTTAGGTCATTTTCGTCCTCCCTATGCTTATTCTTGTCCAATTAGGGTTTTTAACCAATCTTGTGCTTACAATAAGTTCATTTGTGTCATTGGATGAACATTTAGGACATTTTCGTCCTCCCTAGGCTTATTCTTGTCCAATTAGGGTTTTTATGCAATCTTGTGCATCCAATAGGTGTGTTTGTGTCATTGGACGAACATTTAGGTCATTTTCGTCCTCCCTAGGCTTATTCTTGTCCAATTAGGGTTTTTAACCAATCTTGTGCATCCAATAAGTTCATTTGTGTCATTGGATGAACATTTAGGTCATTTTCGTCCTCCCTAGGCTTATTCTTGTCCAAGTAGGGTTTTTAACCAATCTTTTGCATCCAATAAGTTCATTTGTGTCATTGGATGAACATTTAGGTCATTTTCGTCCTCCCTAGGCTTATTCTTGTCCAATTAGGGTTTTTAACCAATCTTGTGCATCCAATAAGTTCATTTGTGTCATTGGATGCACATTTAGGTCATTTTCGTCCTCCCTAGTCTTATTCTTGTCCAATTAGCATTTCAAGCAATCTTGTGCATCCAATATGTGTGTTTGTGTCATTGGATGAACATTTAGGTCATTTTCGTCCTCCCTAGTCTTATTCTTGTCCTATTAGGATTTTTATGCAATCTTGTGCATCCAATAGGTGTGTTTCTGTCATTGGACGAACATTTAGGTCATTTTCGCCCTCCCTAGGCTTATTCTTGTCCAATTTGGGTTTTTAACCAATCTTGTGCATCCAATAAGTTCATTTGTGTCATTGGATGAACATTTAGGTCATTTTCGTCCTCCCTAGGCTTATTCTTGTCCAATTAGGGTTTTTAACCAATCTTGTGCATCCAATAAGTTCATTTGTGTCATTGGATGAACATTTAGGTCATTTTCGTCCTCCCTAGGCTTATTCTTGTCCAGTTAGGGTTTTTAACCAACCTTGTGCATCCAATAAGTTCATTTGTGTCATTGGAGGAACATTTAGGTCATTTTTCGTCCTCCCTAGTCTTATTCTTGTCCAATTCGGGTTTTTATGCAATCTTGTACATCCATTAGGTGTGTTTGTGTCATTGGACGAACATTTAGGTCATTTTCGTCCTCCCTAGGCTTATTCTTGTCCAATTAGGGTTTTTAACCAATCTTGTGCATCCAATAAGTTCATTTGTGTCATTGGATGAACATTTAGGTCATTTTCGTCCTCCCTAGGCTTATTCTTGTCCAATTAGGGTTATTAACCAATCCTGTGCATCCAATAGGTGTGTTTGTGTCATTGGATGAACATTTAGGTCATTTTCGTCCTCCCTAGGCTTATTCTTGTCCAATTAGGGTTTTTAACCAATCTTGTGCATCCAATAAGTTCATTTGTGTCATTGGATGAACATTTAGGTCATTTTCGTCATCCCTAGGCTTATTCTTGTCCAATTAGGGTTTCTAACCAATCTTGTGCATCCAATAGGTGTGTTTAGTCATTTGATGAACATTTAGGTCATTTTCGTCCTCCCTAGGATTATTCTTGTCCAATTAGTGTTTTTAACCAATCTTGTGCATCCAATAAGTTCATTTGTGTCATTGGATTAACATTTAGGTCATTTTCGTCCTCCCTAGGCTTATTCTTGTCCAATTAGGGTTTCTAACCAATCTAGTGCATCTAATAGGTGTGTTTGTGTCATTGGATGAACATTTAGGTCATTTTCGTCCTCCCTAGGCTTATTCTTGTCCAATTAGGGTTTTTAACCAATCTTGTGCATCCAATAAGTTCATTTGTGTCATTGGATGAACATTTAGGTCATTTTCGTCCTCCTTAGGCTTATTCTTGTCCAATTAGGGTTTCTAACCAATCTTGTGCATCCAATAGGTGTGTTTAGTCATTTGATGAACATTTAGGTTATTTTCGTCCTCCCTAGGCTTATTCTTGTCCAATTAGGGTTTTTAACCAATCTTGTGCATCCAATAAGTTCATTTGTGTCATTGGATTAACATTTAGGTCATTTTCGTCCTCCCTAGGCTTATTCTTGTCCAATTAGTTTTTCTAACCAATCTTGTGCATCCAATAGGTGTGTTTGTGTCATTGGATGAACATTTAGGTCATTTTCGTCCCCGCTAGGCTTATTCTTGTCCAATTAGGGTTTTTAACCAATCCTGTGCATCCAATAAGTTCATTTGTGTCATTGGATGAACATTTAGGTCATTTTCGTCCTCCCAAGGCTTATTCTTGTCCAATTAGGGTTTCTAACCAATCTTGTGCATCCAATAGGTGTGTTTGTGTCATTGGATGAACATTTAGTTTATTTTCGTCCTCCCTAGGCTTATTCTTGTCCAATTAGGGTTTTTAACCAATCTTGTGCATCCAATAGGTGTGTTTGTGTCATTGGATGAACATTTAGGTCATTTTCGTCCTCCCTAGGCTTATTCTTGTCCAATTAGGGTTTTTAGCCAATCTTGTGCATCCAATAAGTTCATTTGTGTCATTGGATGAACATATAGGTCATTTTCGTCCTCCCTAGGCTTATTCTTGTCCAATTAGGGTTTTTAACCAATCTTGTGCATCCAATAGGTTTGTTTGTGTCATTGGAGGAACATTTAGGTCATTTTCGTCCTCCCTAGTCTTGTTCTTGTCCAATTAGGGTTTTTATGCAATCTTGTGCATCCAATAGGTGTGTTTGTGTCATTGGACGAACATTTAGGTCATTTTCGTCCTCCCTAGGCTTATTCTTGTCCAATTAGGGTTTTTAACCAATCTTGTGCATCCAATAAGTTCATTTGTGTCATTGGATGAACATTTAGGTCATTTTCGTCCTCCCTAGGCTTATTCTTGTCCAATTAGGGTTTTTAACCAATCTTCTGCATCAAATAAGTTCATTTGTGTCATTGGATGAATATTTAGGTCATTTTCGTCCTCGCTAGTCTTATTCTTGACCAATTAGGGTTTTTATGCAATCTTGTGCATCCAATAGGTGTGTTTGTGTCATTGGACGAACATTTAGGTCATTTTCGTCCTCCCTAGGCTTATTCTTGTCCAATTAGGGTTTTTAACCAATCTTGTGCATCTTATAAGTTCATTTGTGTCATTGGATAAATATTTAGGTCATTTTCGTCCTCCCTAGTCTTATTCTTGACCAATTAGGGTTTTTATGCAATCTTGTGCATCCAATAGGTGTGTTTGTGTCATTGGACGAACATTTAGGTCATTTTCGTCCTCCCTAGGCTTATTCTTGTCCAATTAGGGTTTTTAACCAATCTTCTGCATCCAATAAGTTCATTTGTGTCATTGGATGAACATTTAGGTCATTTTCGTCCTCCCTAGGCTTATTCTTGTCCAATTAGAGTTTTTAACCAATCTTGTGCATCCAATAAGTTCATTTGTGTCATTGGATGAACATTTAGGTCATTTTCGTCCTCCCTAGTCTTATTCTTGTCGAATTAGGGTTTTTATGCAATCTTGTGCATCCAATAGGTGTGTTTGTGTCATTGGAGGATTATTTAGGTCATTTTCGTCCTCCCTAGGCTTATTCTTGGCCAATTAGGGTTTTTAACCAATCTTGTGCATCCAATAAGTTCATTTGTGTCATTGGATGAACATTTAGGTCATTTTCGTCCTGCCAAGTCTTATTCTTGTCCTATTAGGGTTTTTATGCAATCTTGTGCATCCAATAGGTGTGTTTGTGTCATTGGAGGAACATTTAGGTCATTTTCGTCCTCCCTAGTCTTATTCTTGTCCAATTAGGGTTTTTATGCAATCTTGTGCATCCAATAGGCGTGTTTGTGTCATTGGACGAACATTTAGGTCATTTTCGTCCTACCTAGGCTTATTCTTGTCCGATTAGGGTTTTTATGCAATCTTGTGCATCCAATAGGTGTGTTTGTGTCATTGGACGAACATTTAGGTCATTTTCGTCCTCCCTAGGCTTATTCTTGTCCAATTAGGGTTTTTAACCAATCTTGTGCATCCAATAAGTTCATTTGTGTCATTGGATGAACATTTAGGTCATTTTCGTCCTCCCTAGTCTTATTCTTGTCCAATTAGGGTTTTAAGCAATCTTGTGCATCCAATATGTGGGTTTGTGTCATTGGATGAACGTTTAGGTCATTTTCGTCCTCTCTATGCTTATTCTTGTCCAATTAGGGTTTTTAACCAATCTTGTGCATCCAATAAGTTCATTTGTGTCATTGGACGAACATTTAGGTCATTTTCGTCCTTCCTAGTCTTATTCTTGTCCAATTAGGGTTTTTATGCAATCTTGTGCATCCAATAGGTGTGTTTGTGTCATTGGACGAACATTTAGGTCATTTTCGTCCTCCCTAGGCTTATTCTTGTCCAATTAGGGTTTTTAACCAATCTTGTGCATCCAATAAGTTCATTTGTGTCATTGGATGAACATTTAGGTCATTTTCGTCCTCCCTAGTCTTATTCTTGTCCAATTAGGGTTTTTAACCAACCTTGTGCATCCAATAAGTTCATTTGTGTCATTGGTGGAACGTTTAGGTCATTTACGTCCTCCCTAGTCTTATTCTTGTCCAATTAGGGTTTTTATGCAATCTTGTGCATCCAATAGGTGTGTTTGTGTCATTGGAGGAACATTTAGGTCATTTTCGTCCTCCCTAGTCTTATTCTTGTCCAATTAGGGTTTTTATGCAATCTTGTGCATCCAATAGGTGTGTTTGTGTCATTGGACGAACATTTAGGTCATTTTCGTCCTCCCTAGGCTTATTCTTGTCCAATTAGGGTTTTTAACCAATCTTGTGCATCCAATAAGTTCATTTGTGTCATTGGATGAACATTTACGTCATTTTCGTCCTCCCTAGGCTTATTGTTGTCCAATTAGGGTTTTTAACCAATCTTGTGCATCCAATAGGTGTGTTTGTGTCATTGGATGAACATTTAGGTCATTTTCGTCCTCCCTAGGCTTATTCTTGTCCAATTAGGGTTTTTATGCAATCTTGTGCATCCAATAGGTGTGTTTGTGTTATTGGACGAACATTTAGGTCATTTTCGTCCTCCCTAGGCTTATTCTTGTCCAATTAGGGTATTTAGCCAATCTTGTGCATCCAATAAGTTCATTTGTGTCATTGGAGGAACATTTAGGTCATTTTCATCCTCCCTAGGCTTATTCTTGTCCAATTAGGGTTTTTATGCAATCTTGTGCATCCAATAGGTGTGTTTGTGTCATTGGATGAACATTTAGGTCATTTTCGTCCTCCCTAGGCTTATTCTTGTCCAATTAGGGTTTTTAAACCAATCTTGTGCATCCAATAAGTTCATTTGTGTCATTGGATGAACATTTAGGTCATTTTCGTCCTCCCTAGACTTATTCTTGTCCAATTTGGGTTTTTATGCAATCTTGTGCATCCAATAGGTGTGTTTGTGTCATTGGACGAACATTTAGGTCATTTTCGTCCTCCCTAGGCTTATTCTTGTCCAATTAGGGTTTTTAACCAATCTTGTGCATCCAATAGGTGTGTTTGTGTCATTGGAGGAACATTTAGGTCATTTTCGTCCTCCCTAGTCTTATTATTGTCCAATTAGGGTTTTTATGTAATCTTGTGCATCCAATAGGTGTGTTTGTGTCATTGGACGAACATTTAGGTCATTTTCGTCCTCCCTAGGCTTATTCTTGTCCAATTAGGGTTTTTATGCAATCTTGTGCTTCCAATAGGTGTGTTTGTGTTATTGGACGAACATTTAGGTCATTTTCGTCCTCCCTAGGCTTATTCTTGTCCAATTAGGGTTTTTAGCCAATCTTGTGCATCCAATAAGTTCATTTGTGTCATTGGAGGAACATTTAGGTCATTTTCGTCCTCCCTAGTATTATTCTTGTCCAATTAGGGTTTTTATGCAATCTTGTGCATCCAATAGGTGTGTTTGTGTCATTGGACGAACATTTAGGTCATTTTCGTCCTCCATAGGCTTATTCTTGTCCAATTAGGGTTTTTAACCAATCTTGTGCATCCAATAAGTTCATTTGTGTCATTGGACGAACATTTAGGTCATTTTCGTCCTCCCTAGGCTTATTCTTGTCCAATTAGGGTTTTTATGCAATCTTGGGCATCCAATTGGTGTGTTTGTGTCATTGGACGAACATTTAGGTCATTTTCGTCCTCCCTAGGCTTATTCTTGTCCAATTAGGGTTTTTATGCAATCTTGTGCATCCAATAGGTGTGTTTGTGTCATTGGACGAACATTTAGATCATTTTCGTCCTCCCTAGGCTTATTCTTGTCCAATTAGGGTTTTTAACCAATTATGTGCATCCAATAAGTTCATTTGTGTCATTGGAGGAACATTTAGGTCATTTTCGTCCTCCCTAGGCTTATTTTTGTCCAATTAGGGTTTTTAACCAATCTTCTGCATCCAGTAAGTTCTTTTGTGTCATTGGATGAACATTTAGGTCATTTTCGTCCTCCCTAGTCTTATTCTAGTCCAATTAGGGTTTTTAACAAATCTTGTGCATCCAATAAGTTCATTTGTGTCATTGGAGGAACATTTAGGTCATTTTCGTCCTCCCTAGTCTTATTCTTGTCCAATTAGGGTTTTTATGCAATCTTGTGCATCCAATATTTGAGTTTTTGTCATTGGATAAACATTTAGGTCATTTTCGTCCTCCCTAGGCTTATTCTTGTCCAATTAGGCGTTTTAACCAATCTTGTGCATCCAATAAGTTCATTTGTGTCATTAGACGAACATTTAGGTCATTTTCGTCCTCCATAGTCTTATTCTTGTCCAATAAGGGTTTTTAACCAATCATGTGCTTCCAATAAGTTGATTTGTGTCATTGGAGGAACATTTAGGTCATTTTCGTCCTCTCTAGGCTTATTCTTGTCCAATTTGGGTTTTTAGCCAATGTTGTGCATCCAATAAGTTCATTTGTGTCATTGGACGAACATTTAGGTCATTTTCGTCCTCCCTAGTCTTATTCTTGTCCAATTAGGGTTTTTATGCAATCTTGTGCATCCAATAGGTGTGTTTGTGTCATTGGACGAACATTTAGGTCATTTTCGTCCTCCCTAGGCTTATTCTTGTCCAATTAGGGTTTTTAACCAATCTTGTGCATCCAATAGGTGTGTTTGTGTCATTGGAGGAACATTTAGGTCATTTTCGTCCTCCCTAGTCTTATTCTTGTCCAATTAGGGTTTTTATGCAATCTTGTGCATCCAATAGGTGTGTTTGGGTCATTGGACCAACATTTAGGTCATTTTCGTCCTCCCTAGTCTTATTATTGTCTAATTAGGGTTTTTATGTAATCTTGGGCATCCAATAGGTGTGTTTGTGTCATTGGATGAACATTTAGGTCATTTTCGTCCTCCCTAGGCTTATTCTTGTCCAATTAAGGTTTTTATGCAATCTTGTGCATCCAATAGGTGTGTTTGTGTTATTGGACGAACATTTAGGTCATTTTCGTCCTCCCTAGGCTTATTCTTGTCCAATTAGGGTATTTAGCCAATCTTGTGCATCCAATAAGTTCATTTGTGTCATTGGAAGAACATTTAGGTCATTTTCATCCTCCCTAGGCTTATTCTTGTCCAATTAGGGTTTTTATGCAATCTTGTGCATCCAATAGGTGTGTTTGTGTCATTGGACGAACATTTAGGTCATTTTCGTCCTCCCTAGTCTTATTCTTGTCCAATTAGGATTTTTATGCAATCTAGTGCATCCAATAGGTGTGTTTGTGTCATTGGACGAACATTTAGGTCATTTTCGTCCTCCCTAGGCTTATTCTTGTCCAATTAGGGTTTTTAACCAATCTTGTGCATCCAATAAGTTCATTTGTGTCATTGGATGAACATTTAAGTCATTTTCGTCCTCCCTAGGCTTTTTCTTGTCCAATTAGGGTTTTTAACCAATCTTGTGCATCCAATAAGTTCATTTGTGTCATTGGATGAACATTTAGGTCATTTTCGTCTTCCCTAGGCTTATTCTTTTACAATTAGGGTTTTTAACCAATCTTGTGCATCCAATAAGTTCATTTGTGTCATTGGATGAACATTTCGGTCATTTTCGTCCTCACTAGGCTTATTCTTGTCCAATTAGGGTTTTTATGCAATCTTGTGCATCCAATTGGTGTGTTTGTGTCATTGGACGAACATTTAGGTCATTTTCGTCCTCCCTAGGCATATTCTTGTCCGATTAGGGTTTTTAACCAATCTTGTTCATCCAATAAGTTCATTTGTGTCATTGGATGAACATTTAGGTCATTTTCGTCCTCCCTAGGCTTATTCTTGTCCAATTAGGGTTTTTAACCAATCTTGTGCATCCAATAAGTTCATTTGTGTCATTGGGTGAACATTTAGGTCATTTTCTTCCTCCCTAGGCTTATTCTTGTCCAATTAGGGTTTTTAACCAATCTTGTGCATCCAATAAGTTCATTCGTGTCATTGGATGAACATTTAGGTCATTTTCTTCTTCCCTAGGCTTATTCTTGTCCAATTAGGGTTTTTAACCAATCTTGTGCATCCAATAGGTGTGTTTGTGTCATTGGACGAACATTTAGGTCATTTTCGTCCTCCCTAGGCTTATTCTTGTCCAATTAGGGTTTTTAACCAATCTTGTGCATCCAATAAGTTCATTTGTGTCATTGGATGAACATTTAGGTCATTTTCGTCCTCCCAAGTCTTATTCTTGTCCTATTAGGTGTGTTTGTGTCATTGGATGAACATTTAGGTCATTTTCGTCCTCCCTAGTTTTATTCTTATCAAATTAGGGTTTTTATGCAATCTTGTGCATCCAATAGGTGTGTTTGTGTCATTGGACGAACATTTAGGTCATTTTCGTCCTCCCTAGGCTTATTCTTGTCCAATTAGGGTTTTTAACCAATCTTGTGCATCCAATAAGTTCATTTGTGTCATTGGATGAACATTTAGGTCATTTTCGTCCTCCCAAGTCTTATTCTTGTCCAATTAGGGTTTTTATGCAATCTTGTGCATCCAATATGTGGGTTTGTGTCATTGGATGAACATTTAGGTCATTTTCGTCCTCCCTATGCTTATTCTTGTCCAATTAGGGTTTTTAACCAATCTTGTGCATCCAATAAGTTCATTTGTGTCATTGGATGAACATTTAGGTCATTTTCGTCCTCCCTAGTCTTATTCTTGTCCAATTAGGGTTTTATGCAATCTTGTGCATCCAATAGGTGTGTTTGTGTCATTGGACGAACATTTAGGTCATTTTCGTCCTCCCTAGGCTGATTCTTGTCCAATTAGGGTTTTTAACCAATCTTGTGCATCCAATAAGTTCATTTGTGTCATTGGATGAACATTTAGGTCATTTTCGTCCTCCCTAGGCTTATTCTTGTCCAATTAGGGTTTTTATGCAATCTTGTGCATCCAATAGGTGTGTTTGTGTCATTGGACGAACATTTAGGTCATTTTCGTCCTCCCTAGGCTTATTCTTGTCCAATTAGGGTTTTTAACCAATCTTGTGCATCCAATAAGTTCATTTGTGTCATTGGATGAACATTTAGGTCATTTTCGTCATCCCTAGTCGTATTCTTGTCCAATTAGGCTTTTAAGCAATCTTGTGCATCCAATATGTGTGTTTGTGTCATTGGATCAACATTTAGGTCATTTTCGTCCTCCCTATGCTTATTCTTGTCCAATTAGGGTTTTTAACCAATCTTGTGCATCCAATAAGTTCATTTGTGTCATTGGATGAACATTTAGGTCATTTACGTCCTCCCTATGCTTATTCTTGTCCAATTAGGGTTTTTATGCAATCTTGTGCATCCAATAGGTGTGTTTGTGTCATTGGACGAACATTTAGGTCATTTTCGTCCTCCCTAGGCTTATTCTTGTCCAATTAGGGTTTTTAACCAATCTTGTGCATCCAATAAGTTCATTTGTGTCATTGGATGAACATTTAGGTCATTTTCGTCCTCCCTAGTCTTATTCTTATCCAATTAGGGTTTTTAACCAATCTTGTGCATCCAATAAGTTCATTTGTGTCATTGGATGAACATTTAAGTCATTTTCGTCCTCCCTAGTCTTATTCTTGTCCAATTAGGGTTTTTATGCAATCTTGTGCATCCAATAGGTGTGTTTGTGTCATTGGAGGAACATTTAGGTCATTTTCGTCCTCCCTAGTCTTATTCTTGTCCAATTAGGGATTTTATGCAATCTTGTGCATCCAACAGGTGTGTTTGTGTCATTGGACGAACATTTAGGTCATTTTCGTCCTCCCTAGGCTTATTCTTGTCCAATTAGGGTTTTTAACCAATCTTGTGCATCCAATAAGTTCATTTGTGTCATTGGATGAACATTTAGGTCATTTTCGTCCTCCCTAGTCTTATTCTTGTCCAATTAGGGTTTTTATGCAATCTTGTGCATCCAATAGGTGTGTTTGTGTCATTGGAGGAACATTTAGGTCATTTTCGTCCTCATAGTCTTATTCTTGTCCAATTAGGGTTTTTATGCAATCTTGTGCATCCAATAGGTGTGTTTGTGTCATTGGACGAACATTTAGGTCATTTTCGTCCTCCCTAGGCTTATTCTTGTCCAATTAGGGTTTTTAACCAATCTTGTGCATCCAATAAGTTCATTTGTGTCATTGGATGAACATTTAGGTCATTTTCGTCCTCCTTAGGCTTATTCTTGTCCAATTAGCGTTTTTAACCAATCTTGTGCATCCAATAAGTTCATTTGTGTCATTGGATGAACATTTAGGTCATTTTCGTCCTCCCTAGTCTTATTCTTGTCCAATTAGGGTTTTTATGCAATCTTGTGCATCCAATAGGTGTGTTTGTGTCATTGGACGAACATTTAAGTCATTTTCGCCCTCCCTAGGTTTATTCTTGTCCAATTAGGGTTTTTAACCAATCGTGTGCATCCAATAAGTTGATTTGTGTCATTGGATGAACATTTAGGTCATTTTCGTCCTCCCTAGGCTTATTCTTGTTCAATTAGGGTTTTTAACCAATCTTGTGCATCCAATAAGTTCATTTGTGTCATTGGATGAACATTTAGGTCATTTTCATCCTCCCTAGGCTTATTTTTGTCCAATTAGGGTTTTTAGCCAATCTTGTGCATCCAATAAGTTCACTTGTGTCATTGGAGGAACATTTAGGTCATTTTCGTCCTCCCTAGTCCTATTCTTGTCCAATTAGGGTTTTTATGCAATCTTGTGCATCCAATAGGTGTGTTTGTGTCATTGGACGAACATTTAGGTCATTTTCGTCCTCCCTAGGCTTATTCTTGTCCAATTAGGGTTTTTAACCAATCTTGTGCATCCAATAGGTGTGTTTGTGTCATTGGAGGAACATTTAGGTCATTTTCGTCGTCCCTAGTCTTATTCTTGTCCCATTAGGGTTTTTATGCAATCTTGTGCATCCAATAGGTGTGTTTGTGTCATTGGACGAACATTTAGGTCATTTTCGTCCTCCCTAGTCTTATTATTGTTCAATTAGGGTTTTTATGTAATCTTGTGCATCCAATAGGTGTGTTTGTGTCATTGGACGAACATTTAGGTCATTTTTGTCCTCCCTAGGCTTATTCTTGTCCAATTAGGGTTTTTATGCAATCTTGTGCATCCAATAGGTGTGTTTGTGTTATTGGACGAACATTTAGGTCATTTTCGTCCTCCCTAGGCTTATTCTTGTCCAATTAGGGTATTTAGCCAATCTTGTGCATCCAATAAGTTCATTTGTGTCATTGGAGGAACATTTAGGTCATTTTCATCCTCCCTAGGCTTATTCTTGTCCAATTAGGGTTTTTATGCAATCTTGTGCATCCAATAGGTGTGTTTGTGTCATTGGACAAACATTTAGGTCATTTTCGTCCTCCCTAGGCTTTTTCTTGTCCAATTAGGGTTTTTATGCAATCTTGTGCATCCAATAGGTGTGTTTGTGTTATTGGACGAACATTTAGGTCATTTTCGTCCTCCCTAGGCTTATTCTTGTCCAATTAGGGTATTTAGCCAATCTTGTGCATCCAATAAGTTCATTTGTGTCATTGGAGGAACATTTAGGTCATTTTCATCCTCCCTAGGCTTATTCTTGTCCAATTAGGGTTTTTATGCAATCTTGTGCATCCAATAGGTGTGTTTGTGTCAATGGACGAACATTTAGGTCATTCTCGTCCTCCCTAGGCTTATTCTTATCCAATTAGGGTTTTTAGCCAATCTTGTGCATCCAATAAATTCATTTGTGTCATTGGAGGAACATTTAGGTCATTTTCGTCCTCCCTAGGCTTAATCTTGTCCAATTAGGGTTTTTAACCAATCTTGTGCATCCAATAAGTTCATTTGTGTCATTGGATGAACATTTAGGTCATTTTTGTCCTCCATAGGCTTATTCTTGTCCAATTATGGTTTTTAACCAATCTTCTGCATCCAATAAGTTCATTTGTGTCATTGGATGAACATTTAAGTCATTTTCGTCCTCCCTAGGCTTATTCTTGTCCAATTAGGGTTTTTATGCAATCTTGTGCATCCAATATGTGTGTTTGTGTCATTGGACGAACATTTAGGTCATTTTCGTCCTCCCTAGGCTTATTCTTGTCCAATTAGGGTTTTTAACCAATCTTGTGCATCCAATAGGTGTTTGTGTCATTGAACGAACATTTAGGTCATTTTCGTCCTCCCAAGGCTTATTCTTGTACAATTAGGGTTTTTAACCAATCTTGTGCATCCAATAGGTGTGTTTGTGTCATTGGAGGAACATTTAGGTCATTTTCGTCCTCCCTAGTCTTATTATTGTCCAATTAGGGTTTTTATGTAATCTTGTGCATCCAATAGGTGTTTTTGTGTCATTGGACGAACATTTAGGTCATTTTCGCCCTCCCTAGGCTTATTCTTGTCCAATTAGGGTTTTTATGCAATCTTGTGCATCCAATAGGTGTGTTTGTGTCATTGGATGAACATTTAGGTCATTTTTGTCCTCCCTAGGCTTATTCTAGTCCAAATAGGGTTTTTAGCCAATCTTGTGCATCCAATAAGTTCATTTGTGTCATTGGAAGAACATTTAGGTCATTTTCGTCCTCCCTAGTATTTTTCTTGTCCAATTAGGGTTTTTATGCAATCTTGTGCATCCAATAGGTGTGTTTGTGTCATTGGATGAACATTTAGGTCATTTTCGTCCTCCCTAGGCTTATTCTTGTCCAATTAGGGTTTTTAACCAATCTTGTGCATCCAATAGGTGTGTTTGTGTCATTGGAGGAACATTTAGGTCATTTTCGTCCTCCCTAGTCTTATTCTTGTCCAATTAGGGTTTTTATGCAATCTTGTGCATCCAATAGGTGTGTTTGTGTCATTGGACGAACATTTAGGTCATTTTCGTCCTCCCTAGTCTTATTATTGTTCAATTAGGGTTTTTATGTAATCTTGTGCATCCAATAGGTGTGTTTGTGTCATTGGACGAACATTTAGGTCATTTTCGTCCTCCCTAGGCTTATTCTTGTCCAATTAGGGTTTTTATGCAATCTTGTGCATCCAATAGGTGTGTTTGTGTTATTGGACGAACATTTAGGTCATTTTCGTCCTCCCTAGGCTTATTCTTGTCCAATTAGGGTATTTAGCCAATCTTGTGCATCCAATAAGTTCATTTGTGTCATTGGAAGAACATTTAGGTCATTTTCATCCTCCCTAGGCTTATTCTTGTCCAATTAGGGTTTTTATGCAATCTTGTGCATCCAATAGGTGTGTTTGTGTCATTGGACGAACATTTAGGTCATTCTCGTCCTCCCTAGGCTTATTCTTGTCCAATTAGGGTTTTTAGCCAATCTTGTGCATCCAATAAATTCATTTGTGTCATTGGAGGAACATTTAGGTCATTTTCGTCCTCCCTAGGCTTATTCTTGTCCAATTAGGGTTTTTAACCAATCTTGTGCATCCAATAAGTTCATTTGTGTCATTGGATGAACATTTAGGTCATTTTTGTCCTCCATAGGCTTATTCTTGTCCAATTATGGTTTTTAACCAATCTTCTGCATCCAATAAGTTCATTTGTGTCATTGGATGAACATTTAAGTCATTTTCGTCCTCCCTAGGCTTATTCTTGTCCAATTAGGGTTTTTATGCAATCTTGTGCATCCAATACGTGTGTTTGGGTCATTGGAGGAACATTTAGGTCATTTTCGTCCTCCCTAGGCTTATTCTTGTCCAATTAGGGTTTTTAACCAACCTTGTGCATCCAATTGGTGTGTTTGTGTCATTGGACGAACATTTAGGTCATTTTCGTCCTCCCTAGTCTTATTATTGTCCAATTAGGGTTTTTATGTAATCTTGGGCATCCAATAGGTGTGTTTGTGTCATTAGACGAACATTTAGGTCATTTTCGTCCTCCCTAGGCTTATTCTTGTCCAATTAGGTTTTTTAACAAATCTTGTGCTTCCAATAAGTTCATTTGTGTCATTGGATGAACATTTAGGTCATTTTCGTCCTCCCTAGGCTTATTCTTGTCCAATTTGGGTTTTTAACCATTCATGTGCATCCAATAAGTCGATTTGTGTCATTGGATGAACATTTAGGTCATTTTCGTCCTCCCTAGGCTTATTCTTGTCCAATTTCGGTTTTTAACCAATCTTGTGCATCCAATATGTGTGTTTGTGTCATTGGATGAACATTTAGGTCATTTTCGTCCTCCCTAGTCTTATTCTTGTCCAATTAGGGTTTTTATGTAATCTTGTGCATCCAATAGGTGTGTTTGTGTCATTGGCCGAACATTTAGGTCATTTTCGTCCTCCCTAGGCATATTCTTGTCCAATTAGGCTTTTTAACCAACCTTGTGCATCCAATAAGTTCATTTGTGTCATTGGACGAACATTTAGGTCATTTTCGTCCTCCCTAGGCTTATTCTTGTTCAATTAGGGGTTTTAACCAATCTTGTGCATCCAATAGGTGTGTTTGTGTCTTTGGAGGAACATTTAGGTCATTTTCGTCCTCCCTAGGCATATTCTTGTCCAATTAGGCTTTTTAACCAACCTTGTGCATCCAATAAGTTCATTTGTGTCATTGGACGAACATTTAGGTCATTTTCGTCCTCCCTAGGCTTATTCTTGTCCAATTAGGGTTTTTAACCAATCTTGTGCATCCAATATGTGTGTTTGTGTCATTGGATGAACATTTAGGTCATTTTCGTCCTCCCTATGCTTATTCTTGTCCAATTAGGGTTTTTAACCAATCTTGTGCATCCAATAAGTTCATTTGTGTCATTGGATAAACATTTAGGTCATTTTTGTCCTCCTTAGGCTTATTCTTGTCCAATTTGGGTTTTTAACCAATCATGTGCATCCAATAAGTTGATTTGTGTCATTGGATGAACATTTAGGTCATTTTAGTCCTCCCTATGCTTATTCTTGTCCAATTAGGGTTTTTAACCAATCTTGTGCATCCAATATGTGTGTTTGTGTCATTGGACGAACATTTAGGTCATTTTCGTCCTCCCTAGGCTTATTCTTGTCCAATTAGGGTTTTTAACCAATCTTGTGCATCCAATAAGTTCATTTGTGTCATTGGATGAACATTTAGGTCATTTTCGTCCTCCCTAGTCTTATTCTTGTCCAATTAGGGTATCTATGCAATCTTGTGCATCCAATAGGTGTGTTTGTGTCATTGGACGAACATTTAGGTCATTTTCGTCCTCCCTAGGCTTATTCTTGTCCAATTAGGGTTTTTAACCAATCTTGTGCATCCAATAAGTTCATTTGTGTCATTGGATGAACATTTAGGTCATTTTCGTCCTCCCTAGTCTTATTCTTGTCCAATTAGGGTTTTTATGCAATCTTGTGCATCCAGTAGGTGTGTTTGTGTCATTGGACGAACATTTAGGTCATTTTCGTCATCCCTAGGCTTATTCTTGTCCGATTAGGGTTTTTAACCAATCTTGTGCATTCAATAAGTTCATTTGTGTCATTGGATGAACATTTAGGTCATTTTCGTCCTCCCTAGGCTTATTCTTGTCCAATAAGGGTTTTTATGCAATCTTGTGCATCCAATAGGTGTGTTTGTGTCATTGGACGAACATTTAGGTCATTTTCGTCCTCCCTAGGCTTATTCTTGTCCAATTAGGGTTTTTAACCAATCTTGTGCATCCAATAAGTTCATTTGTGTCATTGGATGAACATTTAGGTCATTTTCGTCCTCCCTAGTCTTATTCTTTTCCAATTAGGGTTTTTATGCAATCTTGAGCATCCAATAGGTGTGTTTGTGTCATTGGACGAACATTTAGGTCATTTTCGTCCTCCCTAGGCTTATTCTTGTCCAATTAGGGTTTTTAACCAATCTTGTGCATCCAATAAGTTCATTTGTGTCATTGGATGAACATTTAGGTCATTTTCGTCTTCCCTAGGCTTATTCTCGTCCAATTAGGGTTTTTAACCAATCTTGTGCATCCAATAGGTGTGTTTGTGTCATTGGATAAACATTTAGGTCATTTTCGTCCTCCCTAGTTTTATTCTTGTCCGATTAGGGTTTTAATGTAATCTTGTGCATCCAATAGGTGTGTTTGTGTCATTGGACGAACATTTAGGTCATTTTCGTCCTCCCTAGGCTTATTCTTGTCCAATTAGGGTTTTTAACCAATCTTGTGCATCCAATAAGTTCATTTGTGTCATTGGATGAACATTTAGGTCATTTTCGTCCTCCCTAGGCTTATTCTTGTCCAATTAGGGTTTTTAACCAATCTTGTGCATCCAATAAGTTCATTTGTGTCATTGGATGAACATTTAGGTCATTTTCGTCCTCCCTAGTCTTATTCTTGTCGAATTAGGGTTTTTATGCAATCTTGTGCATCCAATAGGTGTGTTTGTGTCATTGGAGGAACATTTAGGTCATTTTCGTCCTCTCTAGTTTTATTCTTATCCAATTAGGGTTTTTATGCAATCTTGTGCATCCAATAGGTGTGTTTGTGTCATTGGACGAACATTTAGGTCATTTTCGTCCTCCCTAGGCTTATTCTTGTCCAATTAGGGTTTTTAACCAATCTTGTGCATCCAATAAGTTCATTTGTGTCATTGGATGAACATTTAGGTCATTTTCGTCCTCCCTAGGCTTATTCTTGTCCAATTAGGGTTTTTATGCAATCTTGTGTATCCAATAGGTGTGTTTGTGTCGTTGGACGAACATTTAGGTCATTTTCGTCTTCCCTAGGCTTATTCTTGTCGAATTAGGGTTTTTTATGCAATCTTGTGCATCCAATTGGTGTGTTTGTGTCATTGGACGAACATTTAGGTCATTTTCGTCCTCCCTAGGCTTATTCTTGTCCAATTAGGGTTTTTAACCAATCTTGTGCATCCAATAAGTTCATTTGTGTCATTGGATGAACATTTAGGTCATTTTCGTCCTCCCTAGGCTTATTCTTGTCCAATTAGAGTTTTTAACCAATCTTGTGCATCCAATAAGTTCATTTGTGTCATTGGACGAACATTTAGGTCATTTTCGTCCTCCCTAGTCTTATTCTTGTCCAATTAGGGTTTTTATGCAATCTTGTGCATCCAATATGTGTGTTTGTGTCATTGGATGAACATTTAGGTCATTTTCGTCCTCCCTAGGCATATTATTGTCCATTTAGGGTTTTTAACCAATCTTGTGCATCCAATAAGTTCATTTGTGTCATTGGACGAACATTTAGGTCATTTTCGTCCTCCCTAGGCTTATTCTTGTCCAATTAGTGTTTTTAACCAATCATGTGCATGCAATAAGTTGATTTGTTTGATTGGATGAACATTTAGGTCATTTTCGTCCTCCCTAGGCTTATTCTTGTCCAATTAGGGTTTTTAACCAATCTTGTGCTTCCAATAAGTTCATTTGTGTCATTGGATGAACATTTAGGTCATTTTCGTCCTCCCTAGGCTTATTCTTGTCCAGTTTGGGTTTTTAACCAATCATGTGCATCCAATAAGTTGATTTCTGTCATTGGATGAACATTTAGGTCATTTTCGTCCTCCCTAGGCTTATTCTTGTCCAATTAGGGTTTTTAACCAATCTTGTGCATCCAATAGGTGTGTTTGTGTCATTGGACGAACATTTAGGTCATTTTCGTCCTCCCTAGGCTTATTCTTGTCCAATTAGGGTTTTTAACCAATCTTGTGCATCCAATAGGTGTGTTTGTGTCATTGGAGGAACATTTAGGTCATTTTCGTCCTCCCTATGCTTATTCTTGTCCAATTAGGGTTTTTATCCAACCTTGTGCATCCAATAAGTTCATTTGTGTCATTGGATGAACATTTAGGTCATTTTCGTCCTCCCTATGCTTATTCTTGTCCAATTAGGGTTTTTAGCCAATCTTGTGCATCCAATAAGTTCATTTGTGACATTGGAGGAACATTTAGGTCCTTTTCGTCCTCCCTAGGCTTATTCTTGTCCAATTAGGGTTTTTAACCAATCTTGTGCATCCAATAGGTGTGTTTGTGTCATTGGACGAACATTTAGGTCATTTTCGTCCTCCCTAGGCTTATTCTTGTCCAATTAGGGTTTTTAACCAATCTTGTGCATCCAATAGGTGTGTTTGTGTCATTGGAGGAACATTTAGGTCATTTTCGTCGTCCCTAGTCTTATTCTTGTCCCATTAGGGTTTTTATGCAATCTTGTGCATCCAATAGGTGTGTTTGTGTCATTGGACGAACATTTAGGTCATTTTCGTCCTCCCTAGTCTTATTATTGTTCAATTAGGGTTTTTATGTAATCTTGTGCATCCAATAGGTGTGTTTGTGTCATTGGACGAACATTTAGGTCATTTTTGTCCTCCCTAGGCTTATTCTTGTCCAATTAGGGTTTTTATGCAATCTTGTGCATCCAATAGGTGTGTTTGTGTTATTGGACGAACATTTAGGTCATTTTCGTCCTCCCTAGGCTTATTCTTGTCCAATTAGGGTATTTAGCCAATCTTGTGCATCCAATAAGTTCATTTGTGTCATTGGAGGAACATTTAGGTCATTTTCATCCTCCCTAGGCTTATTCTTGTCCAATTAGGGTTTTTATGCAATCTTGTGCATCCAATAGGTGTGTTTGTGTCATTGGACAAACATTTAGGTCATTTTCGTCCTCCCTAGGCTTTTTCTTGTCCAATTAGGGTTTTTATGCAATCTTGTGCATCCAATAGGTGTGTTTGTGTTATTGGACGAACATTTAGGTCATTTTCGTCCTCCCTAGGCTTATTCTTGTCCAATTAGGGTATTTAGCCAATCTTGTGCATCCAATAAGTTCATTTGTGTCATTGGAGGAACATTTAGGTCATTTTCATCCTCCCTAGGCTTATTCTTGTCCAATTAGGGTTTTTATGCAATCTTGTGCATCCAATAGGTGTGTTTGTGTCAATGGACGAACATTTAGGTCATTCTCGTCCTCCCTAGGCTTATTCTTATCCAATTAGGGTTTTTAGCCAATCTTGTGCATCCAATAAATTCATTTGTGTCATTGGAGGAACATTTAGGTCATTTTCGTCCTCCCTAGGCTTAATCTTGTCCAATTAGGGTTTTTAACCAATCTTGTGCATCCAATAAGTTCATTTGTGTCATTGGATGAACATTTAGGTCATTTTTGTCCTCCATAGGCTTATTCTTGTCCAATTATGGTTTTTAACCAATCTTCTGCATCCAATAAGTTCATTTGTGTCATTGGATGAACATTTAAGTCATTTTCGTCCTCCCTAGGCTTATTCTTGTCCAATTAGGGTTTTTATGCAATCTTGTGCATCCAATATGTGTGTTTGTGTCATTGGAGGAACATTTAGGTCATTTTCGTCCTCCCTAGGCTTATTCTTGTCCAATTAGGGTTTTTAACCAACCTTGTGCATCCAATAGGTGTGTTTGTGTCATTGGACGAACATTTAGGTCATTTTCGTCCTCCCTAGTCTTATTATTGTCCAATTAGGGTTTTTATGTAATCTTGGGCATCTAATAGGTGTGTTTGTGTCATTGGATGAACATTTAGGTCATTTTCGTCCTCCCTAGGCTTATTCTTGTCCAATTAGGGTTTTTATGCAATCTTGTGCATCCAATAGGTGTGTTTGTGTTATTGGACGAACATTTAGGTCATTTTCGTCCTCCCTAGGCTTATTCTTGTCCAATTAGGGTATTTAGCCAATCTTGTGCATCCAATAAGTTCATTTGTGTCATTGGAAGAACATTTAGGTCATTTTCATCCTCCCTAGGCTTATTCTTGTCCAATTAGGGTTTTTATGCAATCTTGTGCATCCAATAGGTGTGTTTGTGTCATTGGACGAACATTTAGGTCATTCTCGTCCTCCCTAGGCTTATTCTTGTCCAATTAGGGTTTTTAGCCAATCTTGTGCATCCAATAAATTCATTTGTGTCATTGGAGGAACATTTAGGTCATTTTCGTCCTCCCTAGGCTTATTCTTGTCCAATTAGGGTTTTTAACCAATCTTGTGCATCCAATAAGTTCATTTGTGTCATTGGTTGAACATTTAGGTCATTTTTGTCCTCCATAGGCTTATTCTTGTCCAATTATGGTTTTTAACCAATCTTCTGCATCCAATAAGTTCATTTGTGTCATTGGATGAACATTTAAGTCATTTTCGTCCTCCCTAGGCTTATTCTTGTCCAATTAGGGTTTTTATGCAATCTTGTGCATCCAATACGTGTGTTTGGGTCATTGGAGGAACATTTAGGTCATTTTCGTCCTCCCTAGGCTTATTCTTGTCCAATTAGGGTTTTTAACCAACCTTGTGCATCCAATTGGTGTGTTTGTGTCATTGGACGAACATTTAGGTCATTTTCGTCCTCCCTAGTCTTATTATTGTCCAATTAGGGTTTTTATGTAATCTTGGGCATCCAATAGGTGTGTTTGTGTCATTAGACGAACATTTAGGTCATTTTCGTCCTCCCTAGGCTTATTCTTGTCCAATTAGGTTTTTTAACAAATCTTGTGCTTCCAATAAGTTCATTTGTGTCATTGGATGAACATTTAGGTCATTTTCGTCCTCCCTAGGCTTATTCTTGTCCAATTTGGGTTTTTAACCATTCATGTGCATCCAATAAGTCGATTTGTGTCATTGGATGAACATTTAGGTCATTTTCGTCCTCCCTAGGCTTATTCTTGTCCAATTTCGGTTTTTAACCAATCTTGTGCATCCAATATGTGTGTTTGTGTCATTGGATGAACATTTAGGTCATTTTCGTCCTCCCTAGTCTTATTCTTGTCCAATTAGGGTTTTTATGTAATCTTGTGCATCCAATAGGTGTGTTTGTGTCATTGGCCGAACATTTAGGTCATTTTCGTCCTCCCTAGGCATATTCTTGTCCAATTAGGCTTTTTAACCAACCTTGTGCATCCAATAAGTTCATTTGTGTCATTGGACGAACATTTAGGTCATTTTCGTCCTCCCTAGGCTTATTCTTGTTCAATTAGGGGTTTTAACCAATCTTGTGCATCCAATAGGTGTGTTTGTGTCTTTGGAGGAACATTTAGGTCATTTTCGTCCTCCCTAGGCATATTCTTGTCCAATTAGGCTTTTTAACCAACCTTGTGCATCCAATAAGTTCATTTGTGTCATTGGACGAACATTTAGGTCATTTTCGTCCTCCCTAGGCTTATTCTTGTCCAATTAGGGTTTTTAACCAATCTTGTGCATCCAATATGTGTGTTTGTGTCATTGGATGAACATTTAGGTCATTTTCGTCCTCCCTATGCTTATTCTTGTCCAATTAGGGTTTTTAACCAATCTTGTGCATCCAATAAGTTCATTTGTGTCATTGGATAAACATTTAGGTCATTTTTGTCCTCCTTAGGCTTATTCTTGTCCAATTTGGGTTTTTAACCAATCATGTGCATCCAATAAGTTGATTTGTGTCATTGGATGAACATTTAGGTCATTTTAGTCCTCCCTATGCTTATTCTTGTCCAATTAGGGTTTTTAACCAATCTTGTGCATCCAATATGTGTGTTTGTGTCATTGGACGAACATTTAGGTCATTTTCGTCCTCCCTAGGCTTATTCTTGTCCAATTAGGGTTTTTAACCAATCTTGTGCATCCAATAAGTTCATTTGTGTCATTGGATGAACATTTAGGTCATTTTCGTCCTCCCTAGGCTTATTCTTGTTCAATTAGGGTTTTTAGCCAATCTTGTGCATCCAATTAGTTCATTTGTGTCATTGGAGGAACATTTAGGTCATTTTCATCCTTCCTAGGCTTATTCTTGTCCAATTAGGGTTTTTATGCAATCTTGTGCATCCAATAGGTGTGTTTGTGTCATTGGACGAACATTTAGGTCATTCTCGTCCTCCCTAGGCTTATTCTTGTCCAATTAGGGTTTTTAGCCAATCTTGTGCATCCAATAAGTTCATTTGTGTCATTGGAGGAACATTTAGGTCATTTTCGTCCTCCCTAGGCTTATTCTTGTCCAATTAGGGTTTTTAACCAATCTTGTGCATCCAACAAGTTCATTTGTGTCGTTGGATGAACATTTAGGTCATTTTTGTCCTCCCTAGGCTTATTCTTGTCCAATTAGGGTTTTTAGCCAATCTTGTGCATCCAATATGTGTGTTTGTGTCATTGGATGAACATTTAGGTCATTTTCGTCCTCCCTATGCTTATTCTTGTCCAATTAGGGTTTTTAACCAATCTTGTGCATCCAATAAGTTCATTTGTGTCATTGGATGAACATTTAGGTCATTTTTGTCCTCCCTAGACTTATTCTTGTCCAACTTGGGTTTTTATGCAATCTTGTGCATCCAATAGGTGTTTGTGTCATTGGACGAACATTTAGGTCATTTTCGTCCTCCCTAGGCTTATTCTTGTAAAATTAGGGTTTTTAACCAATCTTGTGCATCCAATAGGTGTGTTTGTGTCATTGGAGGAACATTTAGGTCATTTTCGTCCTCCCTAGTCTTATTATTGTCCAATTAGGGTTTTTATGTAATCTTGTGCATCCAATAGGTGTGTTTGTGTCATTGGACGAACATTTAGGTCATTTTCGCCTTCCCTAGGCTTATTCTTGTCCAATTAGGGTTTTTATGCAATCTTGTGCATCCATTAGGTGTGTTTGTGTTATTGGACTAACATTTAGGTCATTTTCGTCCTCCCTAGGCTTATTCTTGACCAATTAGGGTTTTTAGCCAATCTTGTGCATCCAATAAGTTCATTTGTGTCATTGGAGGAACATTTAGGTCATTTTCATCCTCCCTAGGCTTATTCTTGTCCAATTTGGGTTTTTATGCAATCTTGTGCATCCAATAGGTGTGTTAGTGTCATTGGACGAGCATTTAGGTCATTCTCGTCCTCCCTAGGCTTATTCTTGTCCAATTAGGGTTTTTAGCCAATCTTGTGCATCCAATAAGTTCATTTGTGTCATTGGAGGATCATTTAGGTCATTTTCGTCCTCCCTAGGCTTATTCTTGTCCAATTAGGGTTTTTAACCAATCTTGTGCATCCAATAAGTTCATTTGTGTCATTGGATGAACATTTAGGTCATTTTCGTCCTCCCTAGGCTTATTCTTGTCCAATTAGAGTTTTTAACCAATCTTGTGCATCCAATAGGTGTGTTTGTGTCATTGGAGGAACATTTAGGTCATTTTCGTCCTCCCTAGTCTTATTCTTGTCCAATTAGGGTTTTTATGCAATCTTGTGCATCCAATTGGTGTGTTTGTGTCATTGGAGGAACATTTAGGTCATTTTCGTCCTCCCTAGGCTTATTCTTGTCCAATTAGGGTTTTTATGCAATCTTGTGCATCCAATAGGTGTGTTTGTGTCATTGGACGAACATTTAGGTCATTCTCGTCCTCCCTAGGCTTATTCTTGTCCAATTAGGGTTTTTAGCCAATCTTGTGCATCCAATAAATTCATTTGTGTCATTGGAGGAACATTTAGGTCATTTTCGTCCTCCCTAGGCTTATTCTTGTCCAATTAGGGTTTTTAACCAATCTTGTGCATCCAATAAGTTCATTTGTGTCATTGGATGAACATTTAGGTCATTTTCGTCCTTCCTAGTCTTATTCTTGTCCAATTAGGGTTTTTAACCAACCTTGTGCATCCAATAAGTTCATTTGTGTCATTGGTGGAACATTTAGGTCATTTACGTCCTCCCTAGTCTTATTCTTGTCCAATTAGGGTTTTTATGCAATCTTGTGCATCCAATAGGTGTGTTTGTGTCATTGGAGGAACATTTAGGTCATTTTCGTCCTCCCTAGTCTTATTCTTGTCGAATTAGGGTTTTTATGCAGACTTGTGCATCCAATAGGTGTGTTTGTGTCATTGGAAGAACATTTAGGTCATTTTCGTCCTCCCTAGGCTTATTCTTGTCCGATTAGGGTTTTTAACCAATCTTGTGCATTCAATAAGTTCATTTGTGTCATTGGATGAACATTTAGGTCATTTTCGTCCTCCCTAGTCTTATTCTTGTCCAATTAGGGTTTTAAGCAATCTTGTGCATCCAATATGTGGGTTTGTGTCATTGGATGAACGTTTAGGTCATTTTCGTCCTCCCTATGCTTATTCTTGTCCCATTAGCGTTTTTAACCAATCTTGTGCATCCAATAAGTTCATTTGTGTCATTGGATGAACATTTAGGTCATTTTCGTCCTCCCTAGTCTTATTCTTGTCCAATTAGGGTTTTTATGCAATCTTGTGCATCCAATAGGTGTGTTTGTGTCATTGGAGGAACATTTAGGTCATTTTCGTCCTCGCTAGTCTTATTCTTGTCCAATTAGGGTTTTTATGCAATCTTGTGCATCCAATAGGTGTGTTTGTGTCATTGGAAGAACATTTAGGTCATTTTCGTCCTCCCTAGGCTTATTCTTGTCCGATTAGGGTTTTTAACCAATCTTGTGCATTCAATAAGTTCATTTGTGTCATTGGATGAACATTTAGGTCATTTTCGTCCTCCCTAGTCTTATTCTTGTCCAATTAGGGTTTTAAGCAATCTTGTGCATCCAATATGTGGGTTTGTGTCATTGGATGAATGTTTAGGTCATTTTCGTCCTCCCTATGCTTATTCTTGTCCAATTAGGGTTTTTAACCAATCTTGTGCATCCAATAAGTTCATTTGTGTCCTTGGATGAACATTTAGGTCATTTTCGTCCTCCCTAGTCTTATTCTTGTCCAATTAGGGTTTTTATGCAATCTTGTGCGTCCAATAGGTGTGTTTGTCTCATTGGACGAACATTTAGGTCATTTTCGTCCTCCCTTGGCTTATTGTTGTCCAATTAGGGTTTTTAACCAATCTTGTGCATCCAATAAGTTCATTTGTGTCATTGGATGAACATTTAGGTCATTTTCGTCCTCCCTAGTCTTATTCTTGTCCAATTAGGGTTTTTATGCAATCTTGTGCATCCAATAGGTGTGTTTGTGTCATTGGAGGAACATTTAGGTCTTTTTCGTCCTCCATAGTCTTATTCTTGTCCAATTAGGGTTTTAACCAATCTTGTGCATCCAATATGTGGGTTTGTGTCATTGGATGAACATTTAGGTCATTTTCGTCCTCCCTATGCTTATTCTTGTCCAATTAGGGTTTTTAACCAATCTTGTGCATCCAATAAGTTCATTTGTGTCATTGGATGAACATTTAGGTCATTTTCGTCCTCCCTAGGCTTATTCTTGTCCAATTAGGGTTTTTAACCAATCTTGTGCATCCAATAAGTTCATTTGTGTCATTGGATGAACATTTAGGTCATTTTCGTCCTCCCTAGCCTTATTCTTGTCTAATTAGGGTTTTTAACCAATCATGTGCATCCAATAAGTTCATTTGTGTCATTGGATGAACATTTAGGTCATTTTCGTCCTCCCTAGGCTTATTCTTGTCCAATTAGGGTTTTTAACCAATCTTGTGCATCCAATAAGTTCATTTGTGTCATTGGATGAATATTTAGGTCATTTTCCTCCTCCCTAGGCTTATTCTTGTCCAATTAGGGTTTTGTATGCAATCTTGTGCGTCCAATAGGTGTGTTTGTGTCGTTGGACGAACATTTAGGTCATTTTCGTCCTCCCTAGGCTTATTCTTGTCCAATTAGGGTTTTTATGCAATCTTGTGCATCCAATAGGTGTGTTTGTGTCATTGGACGAACATTTAGGTCATTTTCGTCCTCCCTAGTCTTATTATTGTCCAATTAGGGTTTTTATGTAATCTTGGGCATCCAATAGGTGTGTTTGTGTCATTGGATGAACATTTAGGTCATTTTCGTCCTCCCTAGGCTTATTCTTGTCCAATTAGGGTTTTTATGCAATCTTGTGCATCCAATAGGTGTGTTTGTGTTATTGGACGAACATTTAGGTCATTTTCGTCCTCCCTAGGCTTATTCTTGTCCAATTAGGGTATTTAGCCAATCTTGTGCATCCAATAAGTTCATTTGTGTCATTGGAAGAACATTTAGGTCATTTTCATCCTCCCTAGGCTTATTCTTGTCCAATTAGGGTTTTTATGCAATCTTGTGCATCCAATAGGTGTGTTTGTGTCATTGGACGAACATTTAGGTCATTCTCGTCCTCCCTAGGCTTATTCTTGTCCAATTAGGGTTTTTAGCCAATCTTGTGCATCCAATAAATTCATTTGTGTTATTGGAGGAACATTTAGGTCATTTTCGTCCTCCCTAGGCTTATTCTTGTCCAATTAGGGTTTTTAACCAATCTTGTGCATCCAATAAGTTCATTTGTGTCATTGGATGAACATTTAGGTCATTTTTTGTCCTCCATAGGCTTATTCTTGTCCAATTATGGTTTTTAACCAATCTTCTGCATCCAATAAGTTCATTTGTGTCATTGGATGAACATTTAAGTCATTTTCGTCCTCCCTAGGCTTATTCTTGTCCAATTAGGGTTTTTATGCAATCTTGTGCATCCAATATGTGTGTTTGTGTCATTGGAGGAACATTTAGGTCATTTTCGTCCTCCCTAGGCTTATTCTTGTCCAATTAGGGTTTTTAACCAACCTTGTGCATCCAATAGGTGTGTTTGTGTCATTGGACGAACATTTACGTCATTTTCGTCCTCCCTAGTCTTATTATTGTCCAATTAGGGTTTTTATGTAATCTTGGGCATCCAATAGGTGTGTTTGTGTCATTAGACGAACATTTAGGTCATTTTCGTCCTCTCTAAGCTTAATGTTGTACAATTAGTGTTTTTTACCAATCATGGGCATCCAATAAGTTGATTTGTTTCATTGGATGAACATTTAGGTCATTTTCGTCCTCCCTAGGCTTATTCTTGTCCAATTAGGTTTTTTAACAAATCTTGTGCTTCCAATAAGTTCATTTGTGTCATTGGATGAACATTTAGGTCATTTTCGTCCTCCCTAGGCTTATTCTTGTCCAATTTGGGTTTTTAACCATTCATGTGCATCCAATAAGTCGATTTGTGTCATTGGATGAACATTTAGGTCATTTTCGTCCTCCCTAGGCTTATTCTTGTCCAATTTCGGTTTTGAACCAATCTTGTGCATCCAATATGTGTGTTTGTGTCATTGGATGAACATTTAGGTCATTTTCGTCCTCCCTAGTCTTATTCTTGTCCAATTAGGGTTTTTATGTAATCTTGTGCATCCAATAGGTGTGTTTGTGTCATTGGACGAACATTTAGGTCATTTTCGTCCTCCCTAGGCTTATTCTTGTTCAATTAGGGGTTTTAACCAATCTTGTGCATCCAATAGGTGTGTTTGTGTCGTTGGAGGAACATTTAGGTCATTTTCGTCCTCCCTAGGCACATTCTTGTCCAATTAGGCTTTTTAACCAACCTTGTGCATCCAATAAGTTCATTTGTGTCATTGGACGAACATTTAGGTCATTTTCGTCCTCCATAGGCTTATTCTTGTCCAATTAGGGTTTTTAACCAATCTTGTGCATCCAATATGTGTGTTTGTGTCATTGGATGAACATTTAGGTCATTTTCGTCCTCCCTATGCTTATTCTTGTCCAATTAGGGTTTTTAACCAATCTTGTGCATCCAATAAGTTCATTTGTGTCATTGGATAAACATTTAGGTCATTTTTGTCCTCCTTAGGCTTATTCTTGTCCAATTTGGGTTTTTAACCAATCATGTGCATCCAATAAGTTGATTTGTGTCATTGGATGAACATTTAGGTCATTTTAGTCCTCCCTATGCTTATTCTTGTCCAATTAGGGTTTTTAACCAATCTTGTGCATCCAATATGTGTGTTTGTGTCATTGGACGAACATTTAGGTCATTTTCGTCCTCCCTAGGCTTATTCTTGTCCAATTAGGGTTTTTAACCAATCTTGTGCATCCAATAAGTTCATTTGTGTCATTGGATGAACATTTAGGTCATTTTCGTCCTCCCTAGTCTTATTCTTGTCCAATTAGGGTATCTATGCAATCTTGTGCATCCAATAGGTGTGTTTGTGTCATTGGACGAACATTTAGGTCATTTTCGTCCTCCCTAGGCTTATTCTTGTCCAATTAGGGTTTTTAACCAATCTTGTGCATCCAATAAGTTCATTTGTGTCATTGGATGAACATTTAGGTCATTTTTTTCCTCCCTAGGCTTATTCTTGTCTAATTAGGGTTTTTAACCAATTTTGTGCATCCAATAAGTTCATTTGTGTCATTGGATGAACATTTAGGTCATTTTCGTCCTCCCTAGTCTTATTCTTGTCCAATTAAGGTTTTAAGCAATCTTGTGCATCCAATATGTGTGTTTGTGTCATTGGATGAACATTTAGGTCATTTTCGTCCTCCCTATGCTTATTCTTGTCCAATTAGGGTTTTTAACCAATCTTGTGCTTACAATAAGTTCATTTGTGTCATTGGATGAACATTTAGGACATTTTCGTCCTCCCTAGGCTTATTCTTGTCCAATTAGGGTTTTTATGCAATCTTGTGCATCCAATAGGTGTGTTTGTGTCATTGGACGAACATTTAGGTCATTTTCGTCCTCCCTAGGCTTATTCTTGTCCAATTAGGGTTTTTAACCAATCTTGTGCATCCAATAAGTTCATTTGTGTCATTGGATGAACATTTAGGTCATTTTCGTCCTCCCTAGGCTTATTCTTGTCCAAGTAGGGTTTTTAACCAATCTTTTGCATCCAATAAGTTCATTTGTGTCATTGGATGAACATTTAGGTCATTTTCGTCCTCCCTAGGCTTATTCTTGTCCAATTAGGGTTTTTAACCAATCTTGTGCATCCAATAAGTTCATTTGTGTCATTGGATGCACATTTAGGTCATTTTCGTCCTCCCTAGTCTTATTCTTGTCCAATTAGCATTTCAAGCAATCTTGTGCATCCAATATGTGTGTTTGTGTCATTGGATGAACATTTAGGTCATTTTCGTCCTCCCTAGTCTTATTCTTGTCCTATTAGGATTTTTATGCAATCTTGTGCATCCAATAGGTGTGTTTCTGTCATTGGACGAACATTTAGGTCATTTTCGCCCTCCCTAGGCTTATTCTTGTCCAATTTGGGTTTTTAACCAATCTTGTGCATCCAATAAGTTCATTTGTGTCATTGGATGAACATTTAGGTCATTTTCGTCCTCCCTAGGCTTATTCTTGTCCAATTAGGGTTTTTAACCAATCTTGTGCATCCAATAAGTTCATTTGTGTCATTGGATGAACATTTAGGTCATTTTCGTCCTCCTTAGGCTTATTCTTGTCCAATTAAGGTTTTTAAGCAATCTTGTGCATCCAATAAGTTCATTTGTGTCATTGGATGAACATTTAGGTCATTTTTGTCCCCCCTAGGCTTATTCTTGTCCAATTAGGGTTTTTAACCAAGCTTGTGCATCCAATAAGTTCATTTGTGTCATTGGATGAACATTTAGGTCATTTTCGTCCTCCCTAGGCTTATTCTTGTCCAATAAGGGTTTTTAACCAATCTTGTGCATCCAATAAGTTCATTTGTGTCATTGGATGAACATTTAGGTCATTTTCGTCCTCCCTAGGCTAATTCTTGTCCAATTAGGGCTTTTAAGCAATCTTGTGCATCCAAAAGGTGTGTTTGTGTCATTGGATGAACATTTAGGTCATTTTCGTCCTCCCTAGGCTTATTCTTGTCCAATTAGGGTTTTTAACCAATCTTGTGCATCCAATAAGTTCATTTGTGTCATTGGATGAACATTTAGGTCATTTTCGTCCTCCTTAGGCTTATTCTTGTCCAATTAGGGTTTTTAAGCAATCTTGTGCATCCAATAAAATCATTTGTATCATTGGATGAACATTTAGGTCATTTTCGTCCCCCCAAGGCTTATTCTTGTCCAATTAGGGTTTTTAACCAATCTTGGGCATCCAATAAGTTCATTTGTGTCATTGGATGAACATTTAGGTCATTTTCGTCCTCCCTAGGCTTATTCTTGTGCAATAAGGGTTTTTAACCAATCTTGTGCATCCAATAAGTTCATTTGTGTCATTGGATGAACATTTAGGTCATTTTCGTCCTCCCTAGGCTTATTCTTGTCCAATTAGGGTTTTTAAGCAATCTTGTGCATCCAATAGGTTGATTTGTGTCATTGGATGAACATTTAGGTCATTTTCGTCCTCCCAAGGCTTATTCTTGTCCAATAAGGGTTTTTAACCAATCTTGTGCATCCAATAAGTTCATTTGTGTCATTGGATGAACATTTAGGTCATTTTCGTCCTCCCTAGGCTTATTCTTGTCCAATTAGGGTTTTTATGCAATCTTGTGCATCCAATTGGTGTGTTTGTGTAATTGGACGAACATTTAGGTCATTTTCGTCCTCCCTAGGCTTATTCTTGTCCAATTAGGGTTTTTAACCAATCTTGTGCATCCAATAAGTTCATTTGTGTCATTGGATGAACATTTAGGTCATTTTCGTCCTCCCTAGTCTTATTCTTGTCCAATTAGGGTTTTTAACCAACCTTGTGCATCCAATAAGTTCATTTGTGTCATTGGTGGAACGTTTAGGTCATTTACGTCCTCCCTAGTCTTATTCTTGTCCAATTAGGGTTTTTATGCAATCTTGTGCATCCAATAGGTGTGTTTGTGTCATTGGAGGAACATTTAGGTCATTTTCGTCCTCCCTAGTCTTATTCTTGTCCAATTAGGGTTTTTATGCAATCTTGTGCATCCAATAGGTGTGTTTGTGTCATTGGACGAACATTTAGGTCATTTTCGTCCTCCCTAGGCTTATTCTTGTCCAATTAGGGTTTTTAACCAATCTTGTGCATCCAATAAGTTCATTTGTGTCATTGGATGAACATTTAGGTAATTTTCGTCGTCCTTAGTCTTATTCTTGTCGAATTAGGTTTTTATGCAATCTTGTGCATCCAATAGGTGTGTTTGTGTCATTGGAGGAACATTTAGGTCATTTTCGTCCTCCCTAGTCTTATTCTTGTCCAATTAGGGTTTTTATGCAATCTTGTGCATCCAATAGGTGTGTTTGTGTCATTGGAAGAACATTTAAGTCATTTTCGTCCTCCTTAGGCTTATTCTTGTCCAATTAGTGTTTTTAACCAATCTTGTGCATCCAATAAGTTCATTTGTGTCATTGGATGAACATTTAGGTCATTTTCGTCCTCCCTAGGCTTATTCTTGTCCAATTAGGGTTTTTATCCAATCTTGTGCATCCAATAGGTGTGTTTGTGTCATTGGAGGAACATTTAGGTCATTTTCGTCCTCCCTAGTCTTATTATTGTCCAATTAGGGTTTTTATGCAATCTTGTGCATCCAATAGGTGTGTTTGTGTTATTGGACGAACATTTAGGTCATTTTCGTCCTCCCTAGGCTTATTCTTGTCCAATTAGGGTTTTTAGCCAATCTTGTGCATCCAATAAGTTCATTTGTGTCATTGGATGAACATTTAGGTAATTTTCGTCCTCCCAAGTCTTATTATTGTCCAATTAGAGTTTTTATGTAATCTTGTGCATCCAATAGGTGTGTTTGTGTCATTGGATGAACATTTAGGTCATTTTAGTCCTCCCTAAGCTTATTCTTGTCCAATTAGGGTTTTTAACCAATCTTGTGCATCCAATAGGTGTGTTTGTGTCATTGGAGGAACATTTAGGTCATTTTCGTCCTCCCTAGTCTTATTATTGTCCAATTAGGGTTTTTATGCAATCTTGTGCATCCAATAGGTGTGTTTGTGTTATTGGACGAACATTTAGGTCATTTTCGTCCTCCCTAGGCTTATTCTTGTCCAATTAGGGTTTTTAGCCAATCTTGTGCATCCAATAAGTTCATTTGTGTCATTGGAGGAACATTTAGGTCATTTTCGTCCTCCCTAAGCTTATTCTTGTCCAATTAGGGTTTTTAACCAATCTTGTGCATCCAATAAGTTCATTTGTGTCATTGGACCAACATTTAGGTCATTCTCGTCCTCCCTAGGCTTATTTTTGTCGAATTAGGGTTTTTAGCCAATCTTGTGCATCCAATAAGTTCATTTGTGTCATTGGAGGAACATTTAGGTCATTTTCGTCCTCCCTAGGCTTATTCTTGTCCAATTAGGGTTTTTAACCAATCTTGTGCATCCAATAAGTTCATTTGTGTCATTGGATGAACATTTAGGTAATTTTCGTCCTCCCTAGTCTTATTATTGTCCAATTAGGGTTTTTATGTAATCTTGTGCATCCAATAGGTGTGTTTGTGTCATTGGATGAACATTTAGGTCATTTTTGTCCTCCCTAGGCTTATTCTTGTCCAATTAGGGTTTTTAGCCAATCTTGTGCATCCAATAAGTTCATTTGTGTCATTGGAGGAACATTTACGTCATTTTCGTCCTCCCTAGGCTTATTCTTGTCCAATTAGGGTTTTTATGCAATCTTGTGCATCCAATAGGTGTGTTTGTGTCATTGGACGAACATTTAGGTCATTTTCGTCCTCCCTAGGCTTATTCTTGTCCAATTAGGGTTTTTAACCAACCTTGTGCATCCAATAAGTTCATTTGTGTCATTGGTTGAACATTTAGGTCATTTTCATCCTCCCTAGGCTTATTCTTGTCCTATTAGGGTTTTTAACCAATCTTGTGCATCGAATAAGTTCATTTGTGTCATTGGATGAACATTTAGGTCATTTTCGTCCTCCCTAGTCTTATTCTTGTCCAATTAGGGTTTTAAGCAATCTTGTGCATCCAATATGTGTGTTTGTGTCACTGGATGAACATTTAGGTCATTTTCGTCCTCCCTAGGCTTATTCTTGTTCAATTAGGGTTTTAACCAATCTTGTGCATCCAGTAGGTGTGTTTGTGTCATTGGAGGAACATTTAGGTCATTTTCGTCCTCCCTAGTCTTATTATTGTCCATTTAGGGTTTTTATGTAATCTTGTGCATCCAATAGGTGTGATTGTGTCATTGGACGAACATTTAGGTCATTTTCGTCCTCCCTAGGCTTATTCTTGTCCAATTAGGGTTTTTAACCAATCTTGTGCATCCAATATGTGTGTTTGTGTCATTGGATGAACATTTAGGTCATTTTCGTCCTCCCTATGCTTATTCTTGTCCAATTAGGGTTTTTAACCAATCTTGTGCATCCAATAAGTTCATTTGTGTCATTGGATGAACATTTAGGTCATTTTCATCCTCCCTAGACTTATTCTTGTCCAATTTGGGTTTTTATGCAATCTTATGCATCCAATAGGTGTGTTTGTGTCATTGGACGAACATTTAGGTCATTTTCGTCCTCCCTAGGCTTATTCTTGTCCAATTAGGGTTTTTATGCAATCTTGTGCATCCAATAGGTGTGTTTGTGTTATTGGACGAACATTTAGGTCATTTTCGTCCTCCCTAGGCTTATTCTTGTCCAATTAGGGTATTTAGCCAATCTTGTGCATCCAATAAGTTCATTTGTGTCATTGGAAGAACATTTAGGTCATTTTCATCCTCCCTAGGCTTATTCTTGTCCAATTAGGGTTTTTATGCAATCTTGTGCATCCAATAGGTGTGTTTGTGTCATTGGACGAACATTTAGGTCATTCTCGTCCTCCCTAGGCTTATTCTTGTCCAATTAGGGTTTTTAGCCAATCTTGTGCATCCAATAAATTCATTGGTGTCATTGGAGGAACATTTAGGTCATTTTCGTCCTCCATAGGCTTATTCTTGTCCAATTAGGGTTTTTAACCAATCTTGTGCATCCAATAAGTTCATTTGTGTCATTGGATGAACATTTAGGTCATTTTTGTCCTCCATAGGCTTATTCTTGTCCAATTATGGTTTTTAACCAATCTTCTGCATCCAATAAGTTCATTTGTGTCATTAGATGAACATTTAAGTCATTTTCGTCCTCCCTAGGCTTATTCTTGTCCAATTAGGGTTTTTATGCAATCTTGTGCATCCAATATGTGTGTTTGTGTCATTGGAGGAACATTTAGGTCATTTTCGTCCTCCCTAGGCTTATTCTTGTCCAATTAGGGTTTTTAACCAACCTTGTGCATCCAATAGGTGTGTTTGTGTCATTGGACGAACATTTAGGTCATTTTCGTCCTCCCTAGTCTTATTATTGTCCAATTAGGGTTTTTATGTAATCTTGGGCATCTAATAGGTGTGTTTGTGTCATTGGATGATCATTTAGGTCATTTTCGTCCTCCCTAGGCTTATTCTTGTCCAATTAGGGTTTTTATGCAATCTTGTGCATCCAATAGGTGTGTTTGTGTTATTGGACGAACATTTAGGTCATTTTCGTCCTCCCTAGGCTTATTCTTGTCCAATTAGGGTATTTAGCCAATCTTGTGCATCCAATAAGTTCATTTGTGTCATTGGAAGAACATTTAGGTCATTTTCATCCTCCCTAGGCTTATTCTTGTCCAATTAGGGTTTTTATGCAATCTTGTGCATCCAATAGGTGTGTTTGTGTCATTGGACGAACATTTAGGTCATTCTCGTCCTCCCTAGGCTTATTCTTGTCCAATTAGGGTTTTTAGCCAATCTTGTGCATCCAATAAATTCATTTGTGTCATTGGAGGAACATTTAGGTCATTTTCGTCCTCCCTAGGCTTATTCTTGTCCAATTAGGGTTTTTAACCAATCTTGTGCATCCAATAAGTTCATTTGTGTCATTGGATGAACATTTAGGTCATTTTTGTCCTCCATAGGCTTATTCTTGTCCAATTATGGTTTTTAACCAATCTTCTGCATCCAATAAGTTCATTTGTGTCATTGGATGAACATTTAAGTCATTTTCGTCCTCCCTAGGCTTATTCTTGTCCAATTAGGGTTTTTATGCAATCTTGTGCATCCAATACGTGTGTTTGGGTCATTGGAGGAACATTTAGGTCATTTTCGTCCTCCCTAGGCTTATTCTTGTCCAATTAGGGTTTTTAACCAACCTTGTGCATCCAATTGGTGTGTTTGTGTCATTGGACGAACATTTAGGTCATTTTCGTCCTCCCTAGTCTTATTATTGTCCAATTAGGGTTTTTATGTAATCTTGGGCATCCAATAGGTGTGTTTGTGTCATTAGACGAACATTTAGGTCATTTTCGTCCTCCCTAGGCTTATTCTTGTCCAATTAGGTTTTTTAACAAATCTTGTGCTTCCAATAAGTTCATTTGTGTCATTGGATGAACATTTAGGTCATTTTCGTCCTCCCTAGGCTTATTCTTGTCCAATTTGGGTTTTTAACCATTCATGTGCATCCAATAAGTCGATTTGTGTCATTGGATGAACATTTAGGTCATTTTCGTCCTCCCTAGGCTTATTCTTGTCCAATTTCGGTTTTTAACCAATCTTGTGCATCCAATATGTGTGTTTGTGTCATTGGATGAACATTTAGGTCATTTTCGTCCTCCCTAGTCTTATTCTTGTCCAATTAGGGTTTTTATGTAATCTTGTGCATCCAATAGGTGTGTTTGTGTCATTGGCCGAACATTTAGGTCATTTTCGTCCTCCCTAGGCATATTCTTGTCCAATTAGGCTTTTTAACCAACCTTGTGCATCCAATAAGTTCATTTGTGTCATTGGACGAACATTTAGGTCATTTTCGTCCTCCCTAGGCTTATTCTTGTTCAATTAGGGGTTTTAACCAATCTTGTGCATCCAATAGGTGTGTTTGTGTCTTTGGAGGAACATTTAGGTCATTTTCGTCCTCCCTAGGCATATTCTTGTCCAATTAGGCTTTTTAACCAACCTTGTGCATCCAATAAGTTCATTTGTGTCATTGGACGAACATTTAGGTCATTTTCGTCCTCCCTAGGCTTATTCTTGTCCAATTAGGGTTTTTAACCAATCTTGTGCATCCAATATGTGTGTTTGTGTCATTGGATGAACATTTAGGTCATTTTCGTCCTCCCTATGCTTATTCTTGTCCAATTAGGGTTTTTAACCAATCTTGTGCATCCAATAAGTTCATTTGTGTCATTGGATAAACATTTAGGTCATTTTCGTCCTCCCTATTCTTATTCTTGTCCAATTAGGGTTTTTATGCAATCTTGTGCATCCAATAGGTGTGTTTGTGTCATTGGACGAACATTTAGGTCATTTTCGTCCTCCCTAGGCTTATTCTTGTCCAATTAGGGTTTTTAACCAATCTTGTGCATCCAATAAGTTCATTTGTGTCATTGGATGAACATTTAGGTCATTTTCGTCCTCCTTAGTCTTATTCTTGTCGAATTAGGGTTTTTATGCAATCTTGTGCATCCAATAGGTGTGTTTGTGTCATTGGAGCAACATTTAGGTCATTTTCGTCCTCCCTAGTCTTATTCTTGTCCAATTAGGGTTTTTATGCAATCTTGTGCATCCAATAGGTGTGTTTGTGTCATTGGAGGAACATTTAGGTCATTTTCGTCCTCCCTAGTCTTATTAATGTCCAATTAGGGTTTTTATGCAATCTTGTGCATCCAATAGGTGTGTTTGTGTCATTGGACGAACATTTAGGTCATTTTCGTCCTCCCTAGGCTTATTCTTGTCCAATTAGGGTTTTTAACCAATCTTGTGCATCCAATAAGTTCATTTGTGTCATTGGATGAACATTTAGGTCATTTTCGTCCTCCTTAGGCTTATTCTTGTCCAATTAGCGTTTTTAACCAATCTTGTGCATCCAATAAGTTCATTTGTGTCATTGGATGAACATTTAGGTCATTTTCGTCCTCCCTAGTCTTATTCTTGTCCAATTAGGGTTTTTATGCAATCTTGTGCATCCAATAGGTGTGTTTGTGTCATTGGACGAACATTTAGGTCATTTTCGTCGTCCCTAGGCTTATTCTTGTCCAATTACGGTTTTTAACCAACATTGTGCATCCAATAAGTTAATTTGTGTCATTGGATGAACATTTAGGTCATTTTCGTCCTCCCTAGGCTTATTCTTGTCCAATTAGGGTTTTTAGCCAATCTTGTGCATCCAATAAGTTCATTTGTGTCATTGGAGGAACATTTAGGTCATTTTCATCCTCCCTAGTCTTATTCTTGTCCAATTAGGGTTTTTATGCAATCTTGTGCATCCAATAGGTGTGTTTGTGTCATTGGACGAACATTTAGGTCATTCTCGTCCTCCCTAGGCTTATTCTTGTCCAATTAGGGTTTTTAGCCAATCTTGTGCATCCAATAAGTTCATTTGTGTCATTGGAGGAACATTTAGGTCATTTTCGTCCTCCCTAGTCTTATTCTTGTCCAATTAGGGTTTTAATGCAATCTTGTGCATCCAATAGGTGTGTTTGTGTCATTGGACGAACATTTAGGTCATTTTCGTCGTCCCTAGGCTTATTCTTGTCCAATTAGGGCTTTTAACCAATCTTGTGCATCCAATAGGTGTGTTTGTGTCATTGGTGGAACATTTAGGTCATTTTCGTCCTCCCTAGTCTTATTATTGTCCAATTAGGGTTTTTATGTAATCTTGTGCATCCAATAGGTGTGTTTGTGTCATTGGACGAACATTTAGGTCATTTTCGTCCTCCCTAGGCTTATTCTTGTCCAATTAGGGTTTTTATGCAATCTTGTGCATCCAATAGGTGTGTTTGTGTTATTGGACGAACATTTAGGTCATTTTCGTCCTCCCTAGGCTTATTCTTGTCCAATTAGGGTTTTTAGCCAATCTTGTTCATCCAATAAGTTCATTTGTGTCATTGGATGAACATTTAGGTCATTTTCGTCCTCCCTAGGCTTATTCTTGTCCAATTAGGGTTTTTAACCAATCTTGTGCATCCAATAGGTGTGTTTGTGTCATTGGAGGAATATTTAGGTCATTTTCGTCCTCCCTAGGCTTATTTTTGTCTAAATAGGGTTTTTAACCAATCATGTGTATCCAATAAGTTGATTTGTGTCATTGGACGAACATTTAGGTCATTTTCGTCCTCCCTAGGCTTATTCTTGTCCAATTAGGGTTTTTAACCAATCTTGTGCATCCAATATGTGTGTTTGTGTCGTTGGACGAACATTTAGGTCATTTTCGTCCTCCCTAGGCTTATTCTTGTCTAATTAGGGTTTTTAACCAATCTTGTGCATCCAATAAGTTGATTTGTGTCATTGGATGAACATTTAGGTCATTTTCGTCCTCCCTAGGCTTATTCTTGTCCAATTAGGGTTTTTAGCCAATCTTGTGCATTCAATAAGTTCATTTGTGTCATTGGAGGAACATTTAAGTCATTTTCGTCCTCCCTAGTCTTATTCTTGTCCAATTAGGGTTTTTATGCAATCTTGTGCATCCAATAGGTGTGTTTGTGTCATTGGACGAACATTTAGGTCATTTTCGTCCTCCCTAGGCTTATTCTTGTCCAATTAGGGTTTTTAACCAATCTTGTGCATCCAATAGGTGTGTTTGTGTCATTGGAGGAACATTTAGGTCATTTTCGTCCTACCTAGACTTATTCTTGTCCAATTAGGGATTTTATGCAATCTTGTGCATCCAATAGGTGTGTTTGTGTCATTGGACGAACATTTAGGTCATTTTCGTCCTCCCTAGGCTTATTCTTGTCCAATTAGGGTTTTTAACCAATCTTGTGCATCCAATAGGTGTGTTTGTGTCATTGGACGAACATTTAGGTCATTTTCGTCCTCCCTAGTCTTATTCTTGTCCAATTAGGGATTTTATGCAATCTTGTGCATCCAATAGGTGTGTTTGTGTCATTGGACGAACATTTTGGTCATTTTCGTCCTCCCTAGGCTTATTCTTGTCCAATTAGGGTTTTTAACCAATCTTGTGCATCCAATAAGTTCATTTGTGTCATTGGATGAACATTTAGGTCATTTTCGTCCTCCCTATTCTTATTCTTGTCCAATTAGGGTTTTTATGCAATCTTGTGCATCCAATAGGTGTGTTTGTGTCATTGGAGGAACATTTAGGTCATTTTCGTCCTCCCTAGGCTTATTCTTGTCCAATTAGGGTTTTTAACCAATCTTGTGCTTCCAATAAGTTCATTTGTGTCATTGGATGAACATTTAGGTCATTTTCGTCCTCCCTTGGCTTATTCTTGTCCAATTTGGGTTTTTAACCAATCTTGTGCATCCAATAAGTTCATTTGTGTCATTGGACGAACATTTAGGTCATTTTCGTCCTCCCTAGGCTTATTCTTGTCCAATTAGTGTTTTTAACCAATCATGTGCATCCAATAAGTTCATTTGTCATTGGCTGAACATTTAGGTCATTTTCGTCCTCCCTATGCTTATTCTTGTGCATCCAATAAGTTCATTTGTGACATTGGATGAACATTTAGGTCATTTTCGTCCTCCCTAGTCTTATTCTTGTCCAATTAGGTTTTTTATGCAATCTTGTGCATCCAATAGGTGTGTTTGTGTCATTGGACGAACATTTAGGTCATTTTCGTCCTCCCTAGGCTTATTCTTGTCCAATTAGGGTTTTTAACCAATCTTGTGCATCCAATATGTGTGTTTGTGTCATTGGATGAACATTTAGGTCATTTTCGTCCTCCCTATGCTTATTCTTGTCCAATTAGGGTTTTTAACCAATCTTGTGCATCCAATAAGTTCATTTGTGTCATTGGATAAACATTTAGGTCATTTTTGTCCTCCTTAGGCTTATTCTTGTCCAATTTGGGTTTTTAACCAATCATGTGCATCCAATAAGTTGATTTGTGTCATTGGATGAACATTTAGGTCATTTTAGTCCTCCCTATGCTTATTCTTGTCCAATTAGGGTTTTTAACCAATCTTGTGCATCCAATATGTGTGTTTGTGTCATTGGACGAACATTTAGGTCATTTTCGTCCTCCCTAGGCTTATTCTTGTCCAATTAGGGTTTTTATGCAATCTTGTGCATCCAATAGGTGTGTTTGTGTTATTGGACGAACATTTAGGTCATTTTCGTCCTCCCTAGTCTTATTATTGTCCAATTAGGGTTTTTATGTAATCTTGGGCATCCAATAGGTGTGTTTGTGTCATTAGACGAACATTTAGGTCATTTTCGTCCTCCCTAGGCTTATTCTTGTCCAATTAGGTTTTTTAACAAATCTTGTGCTTCCAATAAGTTCATTTGTGTCATTGGATGAACATTTAGGTCATTTTCGTCCTCCCTAGGCTTATTCTTGTCCAATTTGGGTTTTTAACCATTCATGTGCATCCAATAAGTCGATTTGTGTCATTGGATGAACATTTAGGTCATTTTCGTCCTCCCTAGGCTTATTCTTGTCCAATTTCGGTTTTTAACCAATCTTGTGCATCCAATATGTGTGTTTGTGTCATTGGATGAACATTTAGGTCATTTTCGTCCTCCCTAGTCTTATTCTTGTCCAATTAGGGTTTTTATGTAATCTTGTGCATCCAATAGGTGTGTTTGTGTCATTGGCCGAACATTTAGGTCATTTTCGTCCTCCCTAGGCATATTCTTGTCCAATTAGGCTTTTTAACCTACCTTGTGCATCCAATAAGTTCATTTGTGTCATTGGACGAACATTTAGGTCATTTTCGTCCTCCCTAGGCTTATTCTTGTCCAATTAGGGTTTTTAACCAATCTTGTGCATCCAATATGTGTGTTTGTGTCATTGGATGAACATTTAGGTCATTTTCGTCCTCCCTATGCTTATTCTTGTCCAATTAGGGTTTTTAACCAATCTTGTGCATCCAATAAGTTCATTTGTGTCATTGGATAAACATTTAGGTCATTTTTGTCCTCCTTAGGCTTATTCTTGTCCAATTTGGGTTTTTAACCAATCATGTGCATCCAATAAGTTGATTTGTGTCATTGGATGAACATTTAGGTCATTTTAGTCCTCCCTATGCTTATTCTTGTCCAATTAGGGTTTTTAACCAATCTTGTGCATCCAATATGTGTGTTTGTGTCATTGGATGAACATTTAGGTCATTTTCGTCCTCCCTATGCTTATTCTTGTCCAATTAGGGTTTTTAACCAATCTTGTGCATCCAATAAGTTCATTTGTGTCATTGGATGAACATTTAGGTCATTTTCGTCCTCCCTAGTCTTATTCATGTCCAATTTGGGTTTTTATGCGATCTTGTGCATCCAATAGGTGTGTTTGTGTCATTGGACGAACATTTAGGTCATTTTCGTCGTCCCTAGGCTTATTCTTGTCCAATTAGGGTTTTTATGCAATCTTGTGCATCCAATAGGTGTGTTTGTGTCATTGGACGAACATTTAGGTCATTTTCGTCCTCCCTAGGCTTATTCTTGTCCAATTAGGTTTTTTATGCAGTCTTGTGCATCCAATAGGTGTGTTTGTGTTATTGGACGAACATTTAGGTCATTTTCGTCCTCCCTAGGCTTATTCTTGTCCAATTAGGGTTTTTAGCCAATCTTGTGCATCCAATAAGTTCATTTGTGTCATTGGAGGAACATTTAGGTCATTTTCACCCTCCCTAGGCTTATTCTTGTCCAATTAGGGTTTTTATGCAATCTTGTGCATCCAATAGGTGTGTTTGTGTCATTGGACGAACATTTAGGTCATTCTCGTCCTCCCTAGACTTATTCTTGTCCAATTAGGGTTTTTAGCCAATCTTGTGCATCCAATAAGTTCATTTGTGTCATTGGAGGAACATTTAGGTCATTTTCGTCCTCCCTAGTATTATTCTTGTCCAATTAGGGTTTTTATGCAATCTTGTGCATCCAATAGGTGTGTTTGTGTCATTGGACGAACATTTAGGTCATTTTCGTCCTCCCTAGGCTTATTCTTGTCCAATTAGGGTTTTTAACCAATCTTGTGCATCCAATAGGTGTGTTTGTGTCATTGGAGGAACATTTAGGTCATTTTCGTCCTCCCTAGTCTTATTCTTGTCCAATTAGGGTTTTTTTGCAATCATGTGCATCCAATAGGTGTGTTTGTGTCATTGGACGAACATTTAGGTCATTTTCGTCCTCCCTAGTCTTATTATTGTCCAATTAGGGTTTTTTCGTAATCTTGTGCATCCAATAGGTGTGTTTGTGTCATTGGACGAACATTTAGGTCATTTTCGTCCTCCCTAGGCTTATTCTTGTCCAATTAGGGTTTTTATGCAATCTTGTGCATCCAATAGGTGTGTTTGTGTTATTGGACGAACATTTAGGTCATTTTCGTCCTCCCAAGGCTTATTCTTGTCCAATTAGGGTATTTAGCAAATCTTGTGCATCCAATAAGTTCATTTGTGTCATTGGAGGAACATTTAGGTCATTTTCATCCTCCCTAGGCTTATTCTTGTCCAATTAGGGTTTTTATGCAATCTTGTGCATCCAATAGGTGTGTTTGTGTCATTGGACAAACATTTAGGTCATTCTCGTCCTCCCTAGGCTTATTCTTGTCCAATTAGGATTTTTAGCCAATCTTGTGCATCCAATAAATTCATTTGTGTCATTGGAGGAACATTTTGGTCATTTTCGTCCTCCCTAGGCTTATTCTTGTCCAATTAGGGTTTTTAACCAATCTTGTGCATCCAATAAGTTCATTTGTGTCATTGGATGAACATTTAGGTCATTTTTGTCCTCCATAGGCTTATTCTTGTCCAATTATGGTTTTTAACCAATCTTCTGCATCCAATAAGTTCATTTGTGTCATTGGATTAACATTTAAGTCATTTTCGTCCTCCCTAGGCTTATTCTTGTCCAATTAGGGTTTTTATGGAATCTTGTGCATCCAATATGTGTGTTTGTGTCACTGGATGAACAATTAGGTCATTTTCGTCCTCCCTAGGCTTATTCTTGTCCAATTAGGGTTTTTAACCAACCTTGTGCATCCAATAAGTTAATTTGTGTCATTGGTTGAACATTTAGTTCATTGTCGTCCTCCCTAGTCTTATTCTTGTCCAATTAGAGTTTTTAACCAATCTTGTGCATCCAATAAGTTCATTTGTGTCATTAGACGAACATTTAGGTCATTTTCGTCCTCCCTAGGCATATTCTTGTCCAATTAGGCTTTTTAACCAACCTTGTGCATCCAATAAGTTCATTTGTGTCATTGGATGAACATTTAGGTCATTTTCGTCCTCCCTAGGCTTATTCTTGTTCAATTAGGGTTTTTAACCAATCTTGTGCATCCAATAGGTGTGTTTGTGTCATTGGAGGAACATTTAGGTCATTTTCGTCCTCCCTAGTCTTGTTATTGTCCAATTAGGGTTTTTTTTGTAATCTTGTGCATCCAATAGGTGTGATTGTGTCATTGGACAAACATTTAGGTCATTTTCGTCCTCCCTAGGTTTATTCTTGTCCAATTAGGGTTTTTAACCAATCTTGTGCATCCAATATGTGTGTTTGTGTCATTGGATGAACATTTAGGTCGTTTTCGTCCTCCCTATGCTTATTCTTGTCCAATTAGGGTTTTTAACCAATCTTGTGCATCCAATAAGTTCATTTGTGTCATTGGATAAACATTTAGGTCATTTTCGTCCTCCCTAGGCTTATTCATGTCCAATTTGGGTTTTTAACCAATCATGTGCATCCAATAAGTTGATTTGTGTCATTGGATGAACATTTAGGTCATTTTAGTCCTCCCTAGGCTTATTCTATTCCAATTAGGGTTTTTAACCAATCTTGTGCATCCAATATGTGTGTTTGTGTCATTGGATGAACATTTAAGTCATTTTCGTCCTCCCTATGCTTATTCTTGTCCAATTAGGGTTGTTAACCAATCTTGTGCATCCAATAAGTTCATTTGTGTCATTGGATGAACATTTAGGTCATTTTCGTCCTCCCTAGTCTTATTCATGTCCAATTTGGGTTTTTATGGAATCTTGTGCATCCAATAGGTGTGTTTGTGTCATTGGACGAACATTTAGGTCATTTTCGTCCTCCCTAGGCTTATTCTTGTCCAATTAGGGTTTTTAACCAATCTTGTGCATCCAATAAGTTCATTTGTGTCATTGGATGAACATTTAGGTCATTTTCGTCCTCCCTAGGCTTATTCTTGTTCAATTAGGGTTTTTAGCCAATCTTGTGCATCCAATAAGTTCATTTGTGTCATTGGAGGAACATTTAGGTCATTTTCATCCTCCCTATGCTTATTCTTGTCCAATTAGGGTTTTTATGCAATCTTGTGCATCCAATAGGTGTGTTTGTGTCATTGGACGAACATTTAGGTCATTTTCGTCCTCCCTAGGCTTATTCTTGTCCAATTAGGGTTTTTATGCAATCTTGAGCATCCAATAGGTGTGTTTGTGTCATTGGATGAACATTTAGGTCATTTTCGTCCTCCCTAGGCTTATTCTTGTCCAATTAGGGTTTTTAACCAATCTTGTGCATCCAATAAGTTCATTTGTGTCATTGGATGAACATTTAGGTCATTTTCGTCCTCCCTAGGCTTATTCTTGTCCAATTAGGGTTTTTAACCAATCTTGTGCATCCAATAAGTTCATTTGTGTCATTGGATGAACATTTAGGTCATTTTCGTCCTCCCTAGGCTTATTCTTGTCCAATTAGGCTTTTTAGCCAATCTTGTGCATCTAATAAGTTCATTTGTGTCATTGGAGGAACATTTAGGTCATTTTCGTCCTCCTTAGGCTTATTCTTGTCCAATTAGGGTTTTTAACCAATCTTGTGCATCAAATAAGTTCATTTGTGTCATTGGATGAACATTTAGGTCATTTTCGTCTTCCCTAGGCTTATTCTTGTCCAATTAGGGTTTTTAACCAATCTTGTGCATCCAATAGGTGTGTTTGTGTCATTGGAAAAACATTTAGGTCATTTTCGTCCTCCCTAGTCTTATTCTTGTCCAATTAGGGTTTTTATGTAATCTTGTGCATCCAATAGGTGTGTTTGTGTCATTGGACAAACATTTAGGTTATTTTCGTCCTCCCTAGGCTTATTCTTGTCCAATTAGGGGTTTTAACCAATCTTGTGCATCCAATAAGTTCATTTGTGTCATTAGACGAACATTTAAGTCATTTTCGTCCTCCCTAGGCTTATTCTTGTCCAATTAGCGTTTTTAACCAATCATGTGCATCCAATAAGTTGCTTTGTGTCATTGGATGAACATTTAGGTCATTTTCGTCCTCCCTAGGCTTATTCTTGTCCAATTAGGGTTTTTAACCAATCTTGTGCATCCAATAGGTGTGTTTGTGTCATTGGATGAACATTTAGGTCATTTTCGTCCTCCCTAGGCTTATTCTTGGCCAATTAGGGTTTCTAACCAATCTTTTGCATCCAATAGGTGTATTTGTGTCATTGGATGAACATTTAGGTCATTTTCGTCCTCCCTAGGCTTATTCTTGTCCAATTAGGGTTTTTAACCAATCTTGTGCATCCAATAGGTGTGTTTGTGTCATTGGATGAACATTTAGGTCATTTTCGTCCTCCCTAGGCTTATTCTTGTCCAATTAGGGTTTTTAACCAATCTTGTGCATCCAATAAGTTCATTTGTGTCATTGGATGAACATTTAGGTCATTTTCGTCCTCCCAAGACTTATTCTTGTCCAATTAGGGTTTTTAACCAATCTTGTGCATCCAATAAGTTCATTTGTGTCATTGGATAAACATTTAGGTCATTTTCGTCCACCCTAGGCTTATTCTTGTCCAATTAGGGTTTTTAACCAATCTTGTGCATCCAATAAGTTCATTTGTGTCATTGGATGAACATTTAGGTCATTTTCGTCCTCCCAAGGCTTATTCTTGTCCAATTAGGGTTTTTAACCAATCTTGTGCATCCATTAGGTGTGTTTGTGTCATTGGATGAACATTTAGGTCATTTTCGTACTCCCTAGGCTTATTCTTGTTCAATTAGGGTTTCTAACCAATCTTGTGCATCCAATAGGTGTATTTGTGTCATTGGATGAACATTTAGGTCATTTTCGTACTCCCTAGGCTTATTCTTGTTCAATTAGGGTTTTTAACCAATCTTTTGCATCCAATAGGTGTGTTTGTGTCATTGGATGAACATTTAGGTCATTTTCGTCCTCCCTAGGCTTATTCTTGTCCAATTAGGGTTTTTAACCAATCTTGTGCATCCAATAAGTTCATTTGTGTCATTGGATAAACATTTAGGTCATTTTCGTCCACCCTAGGCTTATTCTTGTCCAATTAGGGATTTTAACCAATCTTGTGCATCCAATAAGTTCATTTGTGTCATTGGATGAACATTTAGGTCATTTTCGTCCTCCCTAGGCTTATTCTTGTCCAATTAGGGTTTTTAACCAATCTTGTGCATCCAATAAGTTCATTTGTGTCATTGGATGAACATTTAGGTCATTTTCTTCCTCCCTAGGCTTATTCTTGTTCAATTATGGTTTTTAACCAATCTTGTGCATCCAATAGGTGTGTTTGTGTCATTGGACGAACATTTAGGTCATTTTCGTCCTCCCTAGGCTTATTCTTGTCCAATTAGGGTTTTTATGCAATCTTGTGCATCCAATAGGTGTGTTTGTGTTATTGGACGAACATTTAGGTCATTTTCGTCCTCCCTAGGCTTATTCTTGTCCAATTAGGGTTTTTATGCAATCTTGTGCATCCAATAGGTGTGTTTGTGTCATTGGACGAACATTTAGGTCATTTTCGTCATCCCTAGTCTTATTTTTGTCCAATTAGGGTTTTAAGCAATCTTGTGCATCCAATATGTGTGTTTGTGTCATTGGATGAACATTTAGGTCATTTTCGTCCTCCCTATGCTTATTCTTGTCCAATTAGGGTTTTTAACCAATCTTGTGCATCCAATAAGTTCATTTGTGTCATTGGATGAACAGTTAGGTCATTTACGTCCTCCCTAGGCTTATTCTTGTCCAATTAGGGTTTTTAACCAATCTTGTGCATCCAATAAGTTCATTTGTGTCATTGGACGAACATTTAGGTCATTTTCGTCCTCCCTAGGCTTATTCTTGTCCAATTAGGGTTTTTAACCAATCTTGTGCATCCAATAAGTTCATTTGTGTCATTGGATGAAAATTTAGGTCATTTTCGACATCCCTAGTCTTATTCTTATCCAATTAGGGTTTTAGGCAATCTTGTGCATCCAATATGTGTGTTTGTGTCATTGGATGAACATTTAGGTCATTTTCGTCCTCCCTATGCTTATTCTTGTCCAATTAGGGTTTTTAACCAATCTTGTGCATCCAATAAGTTCATTTGTGTCATTGGATGAACAGTTAGGTCATTTACGTCCTCCCTAGGCTTATTCTTGTCCAATTAGGGTTTTTAACCAATCTTGTGCATCCAATAAGTTCATTTGTGTCATTGGATGAACATTTAGGTTATTTTCGTCATCCCTAGTCTTATTCTTGTCCAATTAGGGTTTTAAGCAATCTTGTGCATCCAATATGTGTGTTTGTGTCATTGGATGAACATTTAGGTCATTTTCGTCCTCCCTATGCTTATTCTTGTCCAATTAGGGTTTTTAACCAATCTTGTGCATCCAATAAGTTCATTTGTGTCATTGAATGAACATTTAGGTCATTTACGTCCTCCCTAGGCTTATTCTTGTCCAATTAGGGTTTTTAACCAATCTTGTGCATCCAATAAGTTCATTTGTGTCATTGGATGAACATTTAGGTCATTTTCGTCCTCCCTACGCTTATTCTTGTCCAATTAGGGTTTTTAACCAATCGGTGTGTTTGTGTCATTGGACGAACATTTAGGTCATTTTCGTCCTCCCTAGGCTTATTCTTGTTCAATTAGGGTTTTTAACCAATCTTGTGCATCCAATAAGTTCATTTGTGTCATTGGATGAACATTTAGGTCATTTTCGTCCTCCCTAGACTTAATCTTGTCCAATTTGGGTTTTTATGCAATCTTGTGCATCCAATAGGTGTGTTTGTGTCATTGGAGGAACATTTAGGTCATTTTCGTCCTCCCTATTGGACGAACATTTAGGTCATTTTCGTCCTCCCTTGGCTTATTCTTGTCCAATTAGGGTTTTTACGCAATCTTGTGCATCCAATAGGTGTGTTTGTGTCATTGGACGAACATTTAGGTCATTTTGGTCCTCCCTAGGCTTATTCTTGTCCAATTAGGGTTTTTAACCAATCTTGTGCATCCAATAGGTATGTTTGTGTCATTGGAGGAACATTTAGGTCATTTTCGTCCTCCCTATGCTTATTCTTGTCCAATTAGGGTTTTTAACCAATCTTGTGCATCCAATAAGTTCATTTGTGTCATTGGATAAACATTTAGGTCATTTTCGTCCTCCCTAGGCTTATTCATGTCCAATTTGGGTTTTTAACCAATCATGTGCATCCAATAAGTTGATTTGTGTCATTGGATGAACATTTAGGTCATTTTAGTCCTCCCTAGGCTTATTCTTGTCCAATTAGGGTTTTTAACCAATCTTGTGCATCCAATAAGTTCATTTGTGTCATTGGATGAACATTTAGGTCATTTTCGTCCTCCCTAGGCTTATTCTTGTTCAATTAGGGTTTTTAGCCAATCTTGTGCATCCAATAAGTTCATTTGTGTCATTGGAGGAACATTTAGGTCATTTTCATCCTCCCTAGGCTTATTCTTGTCCAATTAGGGTTTTTATGCAATCTTGTGCATCCAATAGGTGTGTTTGTGTCATTAGACGAAAATTTAGGTCATTCTCGTCCTCCCTAGGCTTATTCTTGTCCAATTAGGGTTTTTAGCCAATCTTGTGCATCCAATAAGTTCATTTGTGTCATTGGAGGAACATTTAGGTCATTTTCGTCCTCCCTAGTCTTATTCTTGTCCAATTAGGGTTTTTATGCAATCTTGTGCATCCAATAGGTGTGTTTGTGTCATTGGACGAACATTTAGGTCATTTTCGTCGTCCCTAGGCTTATTCTTGTCAAATTAGGGTTTTTAACCAATCTTGTGCATCCAATAGGTGTGTTTGTGTCATTGGTGGAACATTTAGGTCATTTTCGTCCTCCCTAGTCTTATTATTGTCCAATTAGGGTTTTTATGTAATCTTTTGCATCCAATAGGTGTGTTTGTGTCATTGGACGAACATTTAGGTCATTTTCGTCCTCCCTAGGCTTATTCTTGTCCAATTAGGGTTTTTATGCAATCTTGTGCATCCAATAGGTGTGTTTGTGTTATTGGACGAACATTTAGGTCATTTTCGTCCTCCCTAGGCTTATTCTTGTCCAATTAGGGTTTTTAGCCAATCTTGTCCATCCAATAAGTTCATTTGTGTCATTGGATGAACATTTAGGTCATTTTCGTCCTCCCTAGGCTTATTCTTGTCCAATTAGGGTTTTTAACCAATCTTGTGCATCCAATAGGTGTGTTTGTGTCATTGGAGGAACATTTAGGTCATTTTCGTCCTCCCTAGACTTAATCTTGTCCAATTTGGGTTTTTATGCAATCTTGTGCATCCAATAGGTGTGTTTGTGTCATTGGACGAACATTTAGGTCATTTTCGTCCTCCCTAGGCTTATTCTTGTCCAATTAGGGTTTTTAACCAATCTTGTGCATCCAATAGGTGTGTTTGTGTCATTGGACGAACATTAAGGTCATTTTCGTCCTCCCTAGGCTTATTCTTGTCCAATTAGGGTTTTTAACAAACCTTGTGCATCCAATAAGTTCATTTGTGTCATTGGACGAACATTTAGGTCATTTACGTCCTCCCTATGCTTATTCTTGTCCAATTAGGGTTTTTAACCAATCTTGTGCATCCAATAAGTTCATTTGTGTCATTGGATGAACATTTAGGTCATTTTCGTCCTCCCTAGTCTTATTCTTGTCCAATTAGGATTTTTAACCAATCTTATGACTCCAATAGGTGTGTTTGTGTCATTGTAGGAACATTTAGGTCATTTTCGTACTCCCTAGTTTTATTCTTGTCCAATTAGGGTTTTTATGCAATCTTGTGCATCCAATAGGTGTGTTTGTGTCATTGGACGAACATTTAGGTCATTTTGGTCCTCCCTAGGCTTATTCTTGTCCAATTAGGGTTTTTAACCAATCTTGTGCATCCAATAAGTTCATTTGTGTCATTGGATGAACATTTAGGTCATTTTCGTCCTCCCTAGTCTTATTCTTGTCCAATTAGGGTTTTTAACCAACATTGTGCATCCAATAAGTTCATTTGTGTCATTGGTGGAACGTTTAGGTCATTTACGTCCTCCCTAGTCTTATTCTTGTCCAATTAGGGTTTTTATGCAATCTTGTGCATCCAATAGGTGTGTTTGTGTCATTGGAGGAACATTTAGGTCATTTTCGTCCTCCCTAGTCTTATTCTTGTCCAATTAGGGTTTTTATGCAATCTTGTGCATCCAATAGGTGTGTTTGTGTCATTGGACGAACATTTAGGTCATTTTCGTCCTCCCTAGGCTTATTCTTGTCCAATTAGGGTTTTTAACCAATCTTGTGCATCCAATAAGTTCATTTGTGTCATTGGATGAACATTTAGGTCATTTTCGTCCTCCCTAGGCTTATTCTTGTTCAATTAGGGTTTTTAGCCAATCTTGTGCATCCAATTAGTTCATTTGTGTCATTGGAGGAACATTTAGGTCATTTTCATCCTTCCTAGGCTTATTCTTGTCCAATTAGGGTTTTTATGCAATCTTGTGCATCCAATAGGTGTGTTTGTGTCATTGGACGAACATTTAGGTCATTCTCGTCCTCCCTAGGCTTATTCTTGTCCAATTAGGGTTTTTAGCCAATCTTGTGCATCCAATAAGTTCATTTGTGTCATTGGAGGAACATTTAGGTCATTTTCGTCCTCCCTAGTCTTATTCTTGTCCAATTAGGGTTTTAATGCAATCTTGTGCATCCAATAGGTGTGTTTGTGTCATTGGACGAACATTTAGGTCATTTTCGTCGTCCCTAGGCTTATTCTTGTCCAATTAGGGCTTTTAACCAATCTTGTGCATCCAATAGGTGTGTTTGTGTCATTGGTGGAACATTTAGGTCATTTTCGTCCTCCCTAGTCTTATTATTGTCCAATTAGGGTTTTTATGTAATCTTGTGCATCCAATAGGTGTGTTTGTGTCATTGGACGAACATTTAGGTCATTTTCGTCCTCCCTAGGCTTATTCTTGTCCAATTAGGGTTTTTATGCAATCTTGTGCATCCAATAGGTGTGTTTGTGTTATTGGACGAACATTTAGGTCATTTTCGTCCTCCCTAGGCTTATTCTTGTCCAATTAGGGTTTTTAGCCAATCTTGTGCATCCAATAGGTGTGATTGTGTCATTGGACGAACATTTAGGTCATTTTCGTCCTCCCTCGGCTTATTCTTGTCCAATTAGGGTTTTTAACCAATCTTGTGCATCCAATATGTGTGTTTGTGTCATTGGATGAACATTTAGGTCATTTTCGTCCTCCCTATGCTTATTCTTGTCCAATTAGGGTTTTTAACCAATCTTGTGCATCCAATAGGTGTGTTTGTGTCATTGGAGGAACATTTAGGTCGTTTTCGTCCTCAATAGTCTTATTCTTGTCGAATTTGGGTTTTTAACCAATCATGTGCATCCAATAAGTTGATTTGTGTCATTGGATGAACATTTAGGTCATTTTCGTCCTCCCTAGGCTTATTCTTGTCCAATTAGGGTTTTTATGCAATCTTGTGCATCCAATAGGTGTGTTTGTGTCATTGGACGAACATTTAGGTCATTTTCGTCCTCCCTAGGCTTATTCTTGTCCAATTAGGGTTTTTAACCAATCTTGTGCATCCAATAAATTCATTTGTGTTATTGGATGAACATTTAGGTCATTTTCGTCCTCCCTAGTCTTATTCTTGTCCAATTAGGGTTTTTATGCAATCTTGTGCATCCAATAGGTGTGTTTGTGTCATTGGAGGAACATTTAGGTCATTTTCGTCCTCCCTAGTCTTATTCTTGTCCAATTAGGGTTTTTATGCAATCTTGTGCATCCAATAGGTGTGTTTGTGTCATTGGACGAACATTTAGGTCATTTTAGTCCTCCCTGGTCTTATTCTTGTCCAATTAGGGTTTTTAACCAATCTTGTGCATCCAATAAGTTCATTTGTGTCAGTAGACGAACATTTAGGTCATTTTCGACCTCCCTAGGCTTATTCTTGTCCAATTAGGGATTTTAGCCAATCTTGTGCAACCAATAAGTTCATTTGTGTCATTGGAGGAACATTTAGGTCATTTTCGTCCTCCCTAGTCTTATTCTTGTCCAATTAGGGTTTTTATGCAATCTTGTGCATCCAATAGGTGTGTTTGTGTCATTGGACGAACATTTAGGTCATTTTCGTCCTCCCTAGGCTTATTCTTGTCTAATTACGGGTTTTAACCAATCTTGTGCATCCAATAAGTGCATTTGTGTCATTGGATGGACATTTAGGTCATTTTCGTCTTACCTAGGCTTATTCTTGTCCAATTAGGGTTTTTAACCAATCTTGTGCATCCAATAAGTTCATTTGTGTCAGTAGACGAACATTTAGGTCATTTTCGTCCTCCCTAGGCTTATTCTTGTCCAATTAGGGTTTTTAACCAATCTTGTGCATCCAATAGGTGTGTTTGTGTCATTGGAGGAACATTTAGGTCATTTTCGTCCTCCCTAGTCTTATTCTTGTCCAATTAGGGTTTTTATGCAATCTTGTGCATCCAATAGGTGTGTTTGTGTCATTGGACGAACATTTAGGTCATTTTCGTCGTCCCTAGGCTTATTCTTGTCCAATTAGGGTTTTTAACCAACCTTGTGCGTCCAATAAGTTCATTTGTGTCATTGGAGAAACATTTAGGTCATTTTCGTCCACCCTAGTCTTATTCTTGTCCAATTAGGGATTTTATGCAATCTTGTGCATCCAATATGTGTGTTTGTGTCATTGGATGAACATTTAGGTCATTTTCGTCCTCCCTATGCTTATTCTTGTCCAATTAGGGTTTTTAACCAATCTTGTGCATCCAATAAGTTCATTTGTGTCATTGGATGAACAGTTAGGTCATTTACGTCCTCCCTAGGCTTATTCTTGTCCAATTAGGGTTTTTAACCAATCTTGTGCATCCAATAAGTTCATTTGTGTCATTGGACGAACATTTAGGTCATTTTCGTCCTCCCTAGGCTTATTCTTGTCCAATTAGGGTTTTTAACCAATCTTGTGCATCCAATAAGTTCATTTGTGTCATTGGATGAAAATTTAGGTCATTTTCGACATCCCTAGTCTTATTCTTATCCAATTAGGGTTTTAGGCAATCTTGTGCATCCAATATGTGTGTTTGTGTCATTGGATGAACATTTAGGTCATTTTCGTCCTCCCTATGCTTATTCTTGTCCAATTAGGGTTTTTAACCAATCTTGTGCATCCAATAAGTTCATTTGTGTCATTGGATGAACAGTTAGGTCATTTACGTCCTCCCTAGGCTTATTCTTGTCCAATTAGGGTTTTTAACCAATCTTGTGCATCCAATAAGTTCATTTGTGTCATTGGATGAACATTTAGGTTATTTTCGTCATCCCTAGTCTTATTCTTGTCCAATTAGGGTTTTAAGCAATCTTGTGCATCCAATATGTGTGTTTGTGTCATTGGATGAACATTTAGGTCATTTTCGTCCTCCCTATGCTTATTCTTGTCCAATTAGGGTTTTTAACCAATCTTGTGCATCCAATAAGTTCATTTGTGTCATTGAATGAACATTTAGGTCATTTACGTCCTCCCTAGGCTTATTCTTGTCCAATTAGGGTTTTTAACCAATCTTGTGCATCCAATAAGTTCATTTGTGTCATTGGATGAACATTTAGGTCATTTTCGTCCTCCCTAGACTTATTCTTGTCCAATTTGGGTTTTTATGCAATCTTGTGCATCCAATTGGTGTGTTTGTGTCATTGGACGAACATTTAGGTCATTTTCGTCCTCCCTAGGCTTATTCTTGTCCAATTAGGGTTTTTAACCAATCTTGTGCATCCAATAGGTGTGTTTGTGTCATTGGAGGAACATTTAGGTCATTTTCGTCCTCCCTAGTCTTATTATTGTCCAATTAGGGTTTTTATGTAATCTTGTGCATCCAATAGGTGTGTTTGTGTCATTGGACGAACATTTAGGTCATTTTCGTCCTCCTAGGCTTATTCTTGTCCAATTAGGGTTTTTAACCAATCTTGTGCATCCAATATGTGTGTTTGTGTCATTGGATGAACATTTAGGTCATTTTCGTCCTCCCTATGCTTATTCTTGTCCAATTAGGGTTTTTAACCAATCTTGTGCATCCAATAAGTTCATTTGTGTCATTGGATGAACATTTAGGTCATTTTCATCCTCCCTAGACTTATTCTTGTCCAATTTGGGTTTTTATGCAATCTTATGCATCCAATAGGTGTGTTTGTGTCATTGGACGAACATTTAGGTCATTTTCGTCCTCCCTAGGCTTATTCTTGTCCAATTAGGGTTTTTATGCAATCTTGTGCATCCAATAGGTGTGTTTGTGTTATTGGACGAACATTTAGGTCATTTTCGTCCTCCCAAGGCTTATTCTTGTCCAATTAGGGTATTTAGCAAATCTTGTGCATCCAATAAGTTCATTTGTGTCATTTGAGGAACATTTAGGTCATTTTCATCCTCCCTAGGCTTATTCTTGTCCAATTAGGGTTTTTATGCAATCTTGTGCATCCAATAGGTGTGTTTGTGTCATTGGACAAACATTTAGGTCATTCTCGTCCTCCCTAGGCTTATTCTTGTCCAATTAGGGTTTTTAGCCAATCTTGTGCATCCCATAAATTCATTTGTGTCATTGGAGGAACATTTAGGTCATTTTCGTCCTCCCTAGGCTTATTCTTGTCCAATTAGGGTTTTTAACCAATCTTGTGCATCCAATAAGTTCATTTGTGTCATTGGATGAACATTTAGGTCATTTTTGTCCTCCATAGGCTTATTCTTGTCCAATTATGGTTTTTAACTAATCTTCTGCATCCAATAAGTTCATTTGTGTCATTGGATGAACATTTAAGTCATTTTCGTCCTCCCTAGGCTTATTCTTGTCCAATTAGGGTTTTTATGCAATCTTGTGCATCCAATATGTGTGTTTGTGTCACTGGATGAACAATTAGGTCATTTTCGTCCTCCCTAGGCTTATTCTTGTCCAATTAGGGTTTTTAACCAACCTTGTGCATCCAATAAGTTAATTTGTGTCATTGGTTGAACATTTAGGTCATTTTCGTCCTCCCTAGTCTTATTCTTGTCCAATTAGGGTTTTTAACCAATCTTGTGCATCCAATAAGTTCATTTGTGTCATTAGACGAACATTTATGTCATTTTCGTCCTCCCTAGGCATATTCTTGTCCAATTAGGCTTTTTAACCAACCTTGTGCATCCAATAAGTTCATTTGTGTCATTGGATGAACATTTAGGTCATTTTCGTCCTCCCTAGGCTTATTCTTGTTCAATTAGGGTTTTTAACCAATCTTGTGCATCCAATAGGTGTGTTTGTGTCATTGGAGGAACATTTAGGTCATTTTCGTCCTCCCTAGTCTTATTATTGTCCAATTAGGGTTTTTTTTGTAATCTTGTGCATCCAATAGGTGTGATTGTGTCATTGGACGAACATTTAGGTCATTTTCGTCCTCCCTAGGCTTATTCTTGTCCAATTAGGGTTTTTAACCAATCTTGTGCATCCAATATGTGTGTTTGTGTCATTGGATGAACATTTAGGTCGTTTTCGTCCTCCCTATGCTTATTCTTGTCCAATTAGGGTTTTTAACCAATCTTGTGCATCCAATAAGTTCATTTGTGTCATTGCATAAACATTTAGGTCATTTTCGTCCTCCCTAGGCTTATTCATGTCCAATTTGGGTTTTTAACCAATCATGTGCATCCAATAAGTTGATTTGTGTCATTGGATGAACATTTAGGTCATTTTAGTCCTCCCTAGGCTTATTCTTGTCCAATTAGGGTTTTTAACCAATCTTGTGCAACCAATATGTGTGTTTGTGTCATTGGATGAACATTTAGGTCATTTTCGTCCTCCCCATGCTTATTCTTGTCCAATTAGGGTTGTTAACCAATCTTGTGCATCCAATAAGTTCATTTGTGTCATTGGATGAACATTTAGGTCATTTTCGTCCTCCCTAGTCTTATTCATGTCCAATTTGGGTTTTTATGGAATCTTGTGCATCCAATAGGTGTGTTTGTGTCATTGGACGAACAATTAGGTCATTTTCGTCCTCCCTAGGCTTATTCTTGTCCAATTAGGGTTTTTAACCAATCTTGTGCATCCAATAAGTTCATTTGTGTCATTGGATGAACATTTAGGTCATTTTCGTCCTCCCTAGGCTTATTCTTGTCCAATTAGGGTTTTTAACCAATCTTGTGCATCCAATAGGTGTGTTTGTGTCATTGGATGAACATTTAGGTCATTTTCGTCCTCCCTAGGCTTATTCTTGTCCAATTAGGGTTTCTAACCAATCTTGTGCATCCAATAGGTGTGTTTGTGTCATTAGATTAACATTTAGGTCATTTTCGTCCTCCCTAGGCTTATTCTTGTCCAATTAGGGTTTTTAACCAATCTTGTGCATCCAATAAGTTCATTTGTGTCATTGGATGAACATTTAGGTCATTTTCGTCCTCCCAAGGCTTATTCTTGTCCAATTAGGGTTTCTAACCAATCTTGTGCATCCAATAGGTGGGTTTGTGTCGTTGGATGAACATTTAGGTCATTTTCGTCCTCCCTAGGCTTATTCTTGTCCAATTAGGGTTTTTAACCAATCTTGTGCATCCAATAAGTTCATTTGTATCATTGGATTAACATTTAGGTCATTTTCCTCCTTCCTAGGCTTATTCTTGTCCAATTAGGGTTTCTAACCAATCTTGTGCATCCAATAGGTGTGTTTGTGTCATTGGATGAACATTTAGGTTATTTTCGTCCTCCCTAGTTTTATTCTTGTCCAATTAGGGTTTTAAGAAATCTTGTGCATCCAATAAGTTCATTTGTGTCATTGGATTAATATTTAGGTCATTTTCATCCTCCCTAGGCTTATTCTTGTCCAATTAGGGTTTTTAACCAATCTTGTGCATCCAATAAGTTCATTTGTGTCATTGGATGAACATTTAGGTCATTTTCGTCCTCCCAAGGCTTATTCTTGTCCAATTAGGGTTTCTAAACAATCTTGTGCATCCAATAGGTGTGTTTGTGTCATTTGATGAACATTTAGGTCATTTTCGTCCTCCCTAGGCTTATTCTTGTCCAATTAGGGTTTCTAACCAATCTTGTGCATCCAATAGGTGTGTTTGTGTCATTGGATGAACATTTAGGTCATTTTCGTCCTCCGTAGGCTTATTGTTGTCCAATTAGGGTTTTTAACCAATCTTGTGCATCCAATAAGTTCAATTGTGTCATTGGATGAACATTTAGGTCATTTTCGTCCTCCCTAGGCTTATTCTTGTCCAATTAGGGTTTTTAACCAATCTTGTGCATCCAATATGTGTGTTTGTGTCATTGGATGAACATTTAGGTCATTTTCGTCCTCCCTAGGCTTATTCTTGTCCAATTAGGGTTTTTAACCAATCTTGTGCATCCAATAAGTTCATTTGTGTCATTGGATGAACATTTAGGTCATTTTCGTCCTCCCTAGACTTATTCTTGTCCAATTTGAGTTTTTATGCAATCTTGTGCATCCAATAGGTGTGATTGTGTCATTGGACGAACATTTAGGTCATTTTCGTCCTCCCTAGGCTTATTCTTGTCCAATTAGGGTTTTTAACCAATCTTGTGCATCCAATATGTGTGTTTGTGTCATTGGATGAACATTTAGGTCATTTTCGTCCTCCCTAGGCTTATTTTTGTTCAATTAGGGTTTTTAACCAATCTTGTGCATCCAATAGGTGTGTTTGTGTCATTGGAGGAACATTTAGGTCATTTTCGTCCTCCCTAGTCTTATTATTGTCCAATTAGGGTTTTTATGTAATCTTGTGCATCCAATAGGTGTGTTTGTGTCATTGGACGAACATTTAGGTCATTTTCGTCCTCCTAGGCTTATTCTTGTCCAATTAGGGTTTTTAACCAATCTTGTGCATCCAATATGTGTGTTTGTGTCATTGGATGAACATTTAGGTCATTTTCGTCCTCCCTATGCTTATTCTTGTCCAATTAGGGTTTTTAACCAATCTTGTGCATCCAATAAGTTCATTTGTGTCATTGGATAAACATTTAGGTCATTTTTGTCCTCCTTAGGCTTATTCTTGTCCAATTTGGGTTTTTAACCAATCATGTGCATCCAATAAGTTGATTTGTGTCATTGGATGAACATTTAGGTCATTTTAGTCCTCCCTATGCTTATTCTTGTCCAATTAGGGTTTTTAACCAATCTTGTGCATCCAATATGTGTGTTTGTGTCATTGGACGAACATTTAGGTCATTTTCGTCCTCCCTAGGCTTATTCTTGTCCAATTAGGGTTTTTAACCAATCTTGTGCATCCAATATGTGTGTTTGTGTCATTGGATGAACATTTAGGTCATTTTCGTCCTCCCTATGCTTATTCTTGTCCAATTAGGGTTTTTAACCAATCTTATGCATCCAATAAGTTCATTTGTGTCATTGGATGAACATTTAGGTCATTTGCGTCCTCCCTAGGCTTATTCTTGTCGAATTTGGGTTTTTAACCAATCATGTGCATCCAATAAGTTGATTTGTGTCATTGGATGAACATTTAGGTCATTTTCGTCCTCCCTAGGCTTATTCTTGTCCAATTAAGGTTTTTAACCAATCTTGTGCATCCAATATGTGTGTTTGTGTCATTGGATGAACATTTAGGTCATTTTCGTCCTCCCTAGGCTTATTCTTGTCCAATTAGGGTTTTTAACCAATCTTGTGCATCCAATAGGTGTGTTTGTGTCATTGGACGAACATTTAGGTCATTTTCGTCCTCCCTAGGCTTATTCTTGTCCAATTAGGGTTTTTAACCAATCTTGTGCATCCAATAGGTGTGTTTGTGTCATTGGAGGAACATTTAGGTCATTTTCGTCCTCCCTAGTCTTATTCTTGTCCAATTAGGGTTTTTATGCAATCTTGTGCATCCAAAAGGTGTGTTTGTGTCATTGGATGAACATTTAGGTCATTTTCGTCCTCCCTAGGCTTATTCTTGTCCAATTAGGGTTTTTAACCAATCTTGTGCATCCAATAAGTTCATTTGTGTCATTGGATGAACATTTAGGTCATTTTCATTCTCCCTAGGCTTATTCTTGTCCAATTAGGGTTTTTAACCAATCTTGTGCATCCAATAGGTGTGTTTGTGTCATTGGATGAACATTTAGGTCATTTTCGTCCTCCCTAGGCTTATTCTTGTCCAATTAGGGTTTCTAACCAATCTTTTGCATCCAATAGGTGTATTTGTGTCATTGGATGAACATTTAGGTCATTTTCGTCCTCCGTAGGCTTATTCTTGTCCAATTAGGGTTTTTAAGCAATCTTGTGCATCCAATAAGTTCATTTGTGTCATTGGATGAACATTTAGGTCATTTTCGTCCTCCCTAGGCTTATTCTTGTCCAATTAGGGTTTTTAACCAATCTTGTGCATCCAATATGTGTGTTTGTGTCATTGGATGAACATTTAGGTCATTTTCGTCCTCCCTAGGCTTATTCTTGTCCAATTAGGGTTTTTAACTAATCTTGTGCATCCAATAAGTTCATTTGTGTCATTGGATAAACATTTAGGTCATTTTCGTCCACCCTAGGCTTATTCTTGTCCAATTAGGGTTTTTAACCAATCTTGTGCATCCAATAAGTTCATTTGTGTCATTGGATGAACATTTAGGTCATTTTCGTCCTCCCAAGGCTTATTGTTGTCCAATTAGGGTTTTTAACCAATCTTGTGCATCCAATAGGTGTGTTTGTGTCATTGGATGAACATTCAGGTCATTTTCGTCCTCCCTAGGCTTATTCTTGTCAAATTAGGGTTTCTAACCAATCTTTTGCATCCAATAGGTGTATTTGTGTCATTGGATGAACATTTAGGTCATTTTCGTCCTCCCTAGGCTTATTCTTGTCCAATTAGGGTTTTTAAGCAATCGTGTGCATCCAATAAGTTCATTTGTGTCATTGGATGAACATTTAGGTCATTTTCGTCCTGCCTAGGCTTATTCTTGTCCAATTAGGGTTTATAAGCAATCTTGTGCATCCAATAAGTTCATTTGTGTCATTGGATGAACATTTTGGTCATTTTCGTCCTCCCTAGGCTTATTCTTGTCCAATTAGGGTTTCTAACCAATCTTGTGCATCCAATAAGTTCATTTGTGTCATTGGATGAACATTTAGGTCATTTTCGTCCTCCCTAGGCTTATTCTTGTCCAATTAGGGTTTTTAACCAATCTTGTGCATCCAATAGGTGTGTTTGTGTCATTGGAGGAACATTTAGGTCATTTTCGTCCTCCCTAGTCTCATTATTGTCCAATTAGGGTTTTTATGCAATCTTGTGCATCCAATAGGTGTGTTCGTATCATTGGACGAACATTTAGGTCATTTTTGTCCTCCCTAGGCTTATTCTTGTCCAATTAGGGTTTTTAACCAACCTTGTGCATCCAATAAGTTCATTTGTGTCATTGGTTGAACATTTAGGTCATTTTCATCCTCCCTAGGCTTATTCTTGTCCAATTAGGGTTTTTAACCAATCTTGTGCATCCAATAAGTTCATTTGTGTCATTGGATGAACATTTAGGTCATTTTCGTCCTCCCTAGACTTATTCTTGTCCAATTTGGGTTTTTATGCAATCTTGTGCATCCAATAGGTGTGTTTGTGTCATTGGACGAACATTTAGGTCATTTTCGTCCTCCCTAGGCTTATTCTTGTCCAATTAGGGTTTTTAACCAATCTTGTGCATCCAATAGGTTTGTTTGAGTCATTGGAGGAATATTTAGGTCATTTTCGTCCTCCCTAGTCTTATTATTGTCCAATTAGGGTTTTTAACCAATCTTGTGCATCCAATAAGTTCATTTGTGTCATTGGATAAACATTTAGGTCATTTTCGTCCTCCCTAGGCTTATTCATGTCCAATTTGGGTTTTTAACCAATCATGTGCATCCAATAAGTTGATTTGTGTCATTGGATGAACATTTAGGTCATTTTAGTCCTCCCTAGGCTTATTCTTGTCCAATTAGGGTTTTTAACCAATCTTGTGCATCCAATAAGTTCATTTGTGTCATTGGATGAACATTTAGGTCATTTTCGTCCTCCCTAGGCTTATTCTTGTTCAATTAGGGTTTTTAGCCAATCTTGTGCATCCAATAAGTTCATTTGTGTCATTGGAGGAACATTTAGGTCATTTTCATCCTCCCTAGGCTTATTCTTGTCCAATTAGGGTTTTTATGCAATCTTGTGCATCCAATAGGTGTGTTTGTGTCATTGGACGAAAATTTAGGTCATTCTCGTCCTCCCTAGGCTTATTCTTGTCCAATTAGGGTTTTTAGCCAATCTTGTGCATCCAATAAGTTCATTTGTGTCATTGGAGGAACATTTAGGTCATTTTCGTCCTCCCTAGTCTTATTCTTATCCAATTAGGGTTTTTATGCAATCTTGTGCATCCAATAGGTGTGTTTGTGTCATTGGACGAACATTTAGGTCATTTTCGTCGTCCCTAGGCTTATTCTTGTCCAATTAGGGTTTTTAACCAATCTTGTGCATCCAATAGGTGTGTTTGTGTCATTGGTGGAAAATTTAGGTCATTTTCGTCCTCCCTAGTCTTATTATTGTCCAATTAGGGTTTTTATGTAATCTTGTGCATCCAATAGGTGTGTTTGTGTCATTGGACGAACATTTAGGTCATTTTCGTCCTCCCTAGGCTTATTCTTGTCCAATTAGGGTTTTTATGCAATCTTGTGCATCCAATAGGTGTGTTTGTGTCATTGGACGAACATTTAGGTGATTTTCGTCCTCCCTAGGCTTATTCTTGTCCGATTAAGGTTTTTAACAAATCTTGTGCATCCAATAAGTTCATTTGTGTCATTGGATGAACATTTAGGTCATTTTCGTCCTCCCTAGGCTTATTCTTGTCCAATTAGGGTTTTTAACCAATCTTGTGCATCCAATAAGTTCATTTGTGTCATTGGATGAACATTTAGGTCATTTTCTTCCTCGCTAGGCTTATTCTTGTCCAATTAGGGTTTTTAAGCAATCTTGTGCATCTAATAAGTTCATTTGTGTCATTGGATGAACATTTAGGTCATTTTCATCCTCCCTTGGCTTATTCTTGTCCAATTAGGGTTTTTAACCAATCTTGTGCATCCAATAGGTGTGTTTGTGTCATTGGATGAACATTTAGGTCATTTTCGTCCTCCCTAGGCTTATTCTTGTCCAATTAGGGTTTTTGACCAATCTTGTGCATCCAATAAGTTCATTTGTGTCATTGGATGAACATTTAGGTCATTTTCGTCCTCCCTAGTCTTATTCTTGTCCAATTAGGGTTTTAAGCAATCTTGTGCATCCAATATGTGTGTTTGTGTCATTGGATGAACATTTAGGTCATTTTCGTCCTCACTAGGCTTATTCTTGTTCAATTAGGGTTTTTAACCAATCTTGTGCATCCAATAAGTTCATTTGTGTCATTGGATGAACATTTAGGTCATTTTCGTCCTCCCTAGTCTTATTATTGTCCAATTAGTGTTTTTATGTAATCTTGTGCATCCAATAGGTGTGTTTGTGTTATTGGACGAACATTTAGGTCATTTTCGTCCTCCCTAAGCTTATTCTTGTCCAATTAGGGTTTTTAGCCAATCTTGTGCATCCAATAAGTTCATTTGTGTCATTAAATGAACATTTAGGTCATTTTCGTCCTCCCTAGGCTTATTCTTGTCCAATTATGGTTTTTAACCAATCTTGTGCATCCAATAGGTGTGTTTGTGTCATTGGAGGAACATTTAGGTCATTTTCGTCCTCCCTAGTCTTATTCTTGTCCAATTAGGGTTTTTATGCAATCTTGTGCATCCAATAGGTGTGTTTGTGTCATTGGACGAACATTTAGGTCATTTTCGTCCTCGCTAGTCTTATTCTTGTCCAATTAGGGTTTTTATGCAATCTTGTGCATCCAATAGGTGTGTTTGTGTCATTGGACGAACATTTAGGTCATTCTCGTCCTCCCTAGTCTTATTCTTGTCCAATTAGGGTTTTTATGCAATCTTGTGCATCCAATAGGTGTGTTTGTGTCATTGGATGAACATTTAGGTCATTTTCGTCATCCCTAGGCTTATTCTTGTCCAATTAGGGTTTTTAACCAATCTTGTGCATCCAATAAGTTCATTTGTGTCATTGGATGAACATTTAGGTGATTTTCGTCCTCCCTGGGCTTATTCTTGTCCAATTAGGGTTTTTAACTAATCTTGTGCATCCAATAAGTTCATTTGTGTCATTGGATGAACATTTAGGTCATTTTCGTCCTCCCTAGTCTTATTCTTGTCCAATTAGGGTTTTAAGCAATCTTGTGCATCCAATATGTGTGTTTGTGTCATTGGATGAACATTTAGGTCATTTTCGTCCTCCCTAGGCTTATTCTTGTTCAATTAGGGTTTTTAACCAATCTTGTGCATCCAATAGGTGTGTTTGTGTCATTGGAGGAACATTTAGGTCATTTTCGTCCTCCCTAGTCTTATTATTGTCCAATTAGGGTTTTTTTTGTAATCTTGTGCATCCAATAGGTGTGATTGTGTCATTGGACGAACATTTAGGTCATTTTCGTCCTCCCTAGGCTTATTCTTGTCCAATTAGGGTTTTTAACCAATCTTGTGCATCCAATATGTGTGTTTGTGTCATTGGATGAACATTTAGGTCGTTTTCGTCCTCCCTATGCTTATTCTTGTCCAATTAGGGTTTTTAACCAATCTTGTGCATCCAATAAGTTCATTTGTGTCATTGCATAAACATTTAGGTCATTTTCGTCCTCCCTAGGCTTATTCATGTCCAATTTGGGTTTTTAACCAATCATGTGCATCCAATAAGTTGATTTGTGTCATTGGATGAACATTTAGGTCATTTTAGTCCTCCCTAGGCTTATTCTTGTCCAATTAGGGTTTTTAACCAATCTTGTGCAACCAATATGTGTGTTTGTGTCATTGGAGGAACATTTAGGTCATTTTCGTCCTCCCCATGCTTATTCTTGTCCAATTAGGGTTGTTAACCAATCTTGTGCATCCAATAAGTTCATTTGTGTCATTGGATGAACATTTAGGTCATTTTCGTCCTCCCTAGTCTTATTCATGTCCAATTTGGGTTTTTATGGAATCTTGTGCATCCAATAGGTGTGTTTGTGTCATTGGACGAACAATTAGGTCATTTTCGTCCTCCCTAGGCTTATTCTTGTCCAATTAGGGTTTTTAACCAATCTTGTGCATCCAATAAGTTCATTTGTGTCATTGGATGAACATTTAGGTCATTTTCGTCCTCCCTAGGCTTATTCTTGTCCAATTAGGGTTTTTAACCAATCTTGTGCATCCAATAAGTTCATTTGTGTCATTGGATGAACATTTTGGTCATTTTCGTCCTCCCTAGGCTTATTCTTTTCCAATTAGGGTTTTGATGCAATCTTGTGCATCCAATAGGTGTGTTTGTGTCCTTGGACGAACATTTAGGTCATTTTCGTCCTCCCTAGTCTTATTCTTGTCCAATTAGGGTTTTTATGCAATCTTGTGCATCCAATAGGTGTGTTTGTGTCATTGGAGGAACATTTAGGTCACTTTCGTCCTCCCTAGTCTTATTCTTGTCCAATTACGGTTTTTATGCAATCTTGTGCATCCAATAGGTGTGTTTGTGTCATTGGAGGAACATTTAGGTCATTTTCGTCCTCCCTAGTCTTATTCTTGTCCAATTAGGGTTTTTATGCAATCTTGTGCATCCAATAGGTGTGTTTGTGTCATTGGACGAACATTTAGGTCATTTTCGTCATCCCTAGGCTTATTCTTGTCCAATTAGGGTTTTTAACCAATCATGTGCATCCAATAAGTTCATTTGTGTCATTGGATGAACATTTAGGTCATGTTTTTCCTCCCTAGGCTTATTCTTGTCCAATTAGGGTTTTTAACCAATCTTGTGCATCCAATAAGTTCATTTGTGTCATTCGATGATCATTTAGGTCATTTTCGTCCTCCCTAGTCTTATTCTTGTCCAATTAGGGTTTTTATGCAATCTTGTGCATCCAATAGGTGTGTTTGTGTCATTGGAGGAACATTTAGGTCATTTTCGTCCTCCCTAGTCTTATTCTTGTCCAATTAGGGTTTTTATGCAATCTTGTGCATCCAATAGGTGTGTTTGTGTCATTGGAGGAACATTGAGGTCATTTTCGTCCTCCCTAGTCTTATTCTTGTCGAATTAGGGTTTTTATGCAATGTTGTGCATCCAAAAGGTGTGTTTCTGTCATTGGAGGAACATTTAGGTCATTTTCGTCCTCCCTAGTCTTATTCTTGTCCAATTAGGGTTTTTATGCAATCTTGTGCATCCAATAGGTGTGTTTGTGTCATTGGAGGAACATTTAGGTCATTTTCGTCCTCCCTAGTCTTATTCTTGTCCAATTAGGGTTTTTATGCAATCTTGTGCATCCAATAGGTGTGTTTGTGTCATTGGACGAACATTTAGGTCATTTTCATCCTCCCTAGGCTTATCCTTGTCCAAGTAGGGTTTTTAACCAATCTTGTGCATCCAATAAGTTCATTTGTGTCATTGGATGAACATTTAGGTCATTTTCGACATCCCTAGTCTTATTCTTGTCCAATTAGGGTTTTAAGCAATCTTGTGCATCCAATATGTGTGTTTGTGTCATTGGAGGAACATTTAGGTCATTTTCGTCCTCCCTAGTCTTATTCTTGTCCAATTAGGGTTTTTATGCAATCTTGTGCATCCAATAGGTGTGTTTGTGTCATTGGAGGAACATTTAGGTCATTTTCGTCCTCCCTAGTCTTATTCTTGTCGAATTAGGGTTTTTATGCAATGTTGTGCATCCAATAGGTGTGTTTGTGTCATTGGACGAACATTTAGGTCATTTTCGTCCTCCCTAGGCTTATCCTTGTCCAAGTAGGGTTTTTAACCAATCTTGTGCATCCAATAAGTTCATTTGTGTCATTGGATGAACATTTAGGTCATTTTCGTCATCCCTAGTCTTATTCTTGTCCAATTAGGGTTTTAAGCAATCTTGTGCATCCAATATGTGTGTTTGTGTCATTGGAGGAACATTTAGGTCATTTTCGTCCTCCCTAGTCTTATTCTTGTCCAATTAGGGTTTTTATACAATCTTGTGCATCCAATAGGTGTGTTTGTGTCATTGGACGAACATTTAGGTCATTTTCGTCCTCCCTAGGCTTATTCTTGTCCAAGTAGGGTTTTTAACCAATCTTGTGCATCCAATAAGTTCATTTGTATCATTGGATGAACATTTAGGTCATTTTAGTCCTCCCTAGTCTTATTCTTGTCCAATTAGGGTTTTTATGCAATCTTGTGCATCCAATAGATGTGTTGGTGTCATTGGAGGAACATTTAGGTCATTTTCGTCCTCCCTAGTCTTATTCTTGTCCAATTAGGGTTTTTATACAATCTTGTGCATCCAATAGGTGTGTTTGTGTCATTGGACGAACATTTAGGTCATTTTCGTCCTCCCTAGGCTTATTCTTGTCCAAGTAGGGTTTTTAACCAATCTTGTGCATCCAATAAGTTCATTTGTGTCATTGGACGAACATTTAGGTCATTTTCATCCTCCCTAGTCTTATTCTTGTCGCATTAGGGTTTTTATGCAATCTTGTGCATCCAATAGGTGTGTTTGTGTCATTGGACGAACATTTAGGTCATTTTCGTCCTCCCTAGGCTTATTCTTGTCCAATTAGGGTTTTTAACCAATCTTGTGCATCCAATAGGTGTGTTTGTGTCATTGGAGGAACATTTAGGTCATTTTGGTCATCCCTAGTCTTATTCTTGTCCAATTAGGGTTTTTATGGAATCTTGTGCATCCAATAGGTGTGTTTGTGTCATTGGAGGAACATTTAGGTCATTTTCGTCATCCCTAGGTATTATTCTTGTCCAATTAGGGTTTTTAACCAATCTTGTGCATCGAATAAGTTCATTTGTGTCATTGGATGAACATTTAGGTCATTTTCGTCCTCCCTAGTCTTATTCTTGTCCAATTAGGGTTTTTATGCAATCTTGTGCATCCAATAGGTGTGTTTGTGTCATTGGACGAACATTTAGGTCATTTTCGTCCTCCCTAGGCTTATTCTTGTCCTATTAGGGTTTTTTACCAATCTTGTGCATCCAATAAGTTCATTTGTGTCATTGGATGAACATTTAGGTCATTTTCGTCCTCCCTAGTCTTATTCTTGTCCAATTAGGGTTTTTATGCAATCTTGTGCATCCAATAGGTGTGTTTGTGTCATTGGAGGAACATTTAGGTCATTTTCGTCCTCCCTAGTCTTATTCTTGTCCAATTAAGATTTTTATGCAATCTTGTGCATCCAATATGTTCATTTGTGTCATTGGATGAACATTTAGGTCATTTTCGTCCTCCCTAGGCTTATTCTTGTCCAATTAGGGTTTTTAACCAATCTTGTGCATCCAATAAGTTCATTTGTGTCATTGGATGAACATATAGGTCATTTTCGTCCTCCCTAGGCCTATTCTTGTCCAATTAAGGTTTTTAACCAATCTTGTGCATCCAATAGGTGTGTTTGTTTCATTGGATGAACATTTAGGTCATTTTCGTCCTCCCTAGGCTTATTCTTGTCCAATTAGGGTTTCTAACCAATCTTGTGCATCCAATAGGTGTATTTGTGTAATTGGATGAACATTTAGGTCATTTTCGTCCTCCCTAGGCTTATTCTTGTCCAATTAGGGATTTTAAGCAATCTTGTGCATCCAATAAGTTCATTTGTGTCATTGGATGAACATTTAGGTCATTTTCGTCCTCCCTAGGCTTATTCTTGTCCAATTAGGGTTTTTAACCAATCTTGTGCATCCAATAAGATCATTTGTGTCATTGGATGAACATTTAGGTCATTTTCGTCCTCCGTAGTCTTATTCTTGTCCAATTAGGGTTTTAAGCAATCTTGTGCATCCAATATGTGTGTTTGTATCATTGGACGAACATTTAGGTCATTTTCGTCCTCCCTAGGCTTATTCTTGTCCAATTAGGGTTTTTAACCAATCTTGTGCATCCAATAAGTTCATTTGTGTCATTGGATGAACATTTAGGTCATTTTCATCCTCCCTAGGCTTATTCTTGTCCAATTAGGGTTTTTAACCAATCTTGTGCATCAAATAAGTTCATTTGTGTCATTGGATGAACATTTAGGTCATTTTTGTCCTCCCTAGGCTTATTCTTGTCCAATTAGGGATTTTATGCAATCTTGTGCATCCAATAGGTGTGTTTGTGTCATTGGACGAACATTTAGGTCATTTTCGTCCTCGCTAGGCTTAATCTTGTCCAATTAGGGTTTTTATGCAATCTTGTGCATCCAATAGGTGTGTTTGTGTCATTGGAGGAACATTTAGGTCATTTTCGTCCTCCCTAGTCTTATTCTTGTCCAATTAGGGTTTTTATGCAATCTTGTGCATCCAATAGGTGTGTTTGTGTCATTGGACGAACATTTAGGTCATTTTCGTCCTCCCTAGGCTTATTCGTGTCCAATTAGGGTTTTTAACCAATCTTGTGCTTCCAATAAGTTCATTTGTGTCATTGGATGAACATTTAGGTCATTTTCGTCCTCCCTAGGCTTATTCTTGTCCAATTAGGGTTTTTAACCAATCTTGTGCATCAAATAAGTTCATTTGTGTCATTGGATGAACATTTAGGTCATTTTCGTCCTCCCTAGGCTTATTCTTGTCCAATTAGGGATTTTATGCAATCTTGTGCATCCAACAGGTGTGTTTGTGTCATTGGACAAACATTTAGGTCATTTTCGTCCTCCGTAGGCTTATTCTTGTCCAATTATGGTTTTTAACCAATCTTGTGCATCCAATAAGTTCATTTGTGTCATTGGATGAACATTTAGGTCATTTTCGTCCTCCCTAGGCTTATTCTTGTCCAATTAGGGTTTTTAATCAACCTTGTGCATCCAATAAGTTCATTTGTGTCATTGGAGGGACATTTAGGTCATTTTCGTCCTCCCTAGTCTTATATTTGTCCAATTAGGGTTTTTATGCAATCTTGTGCATCCAATTGGTGTGTTTGTGTCATTGGACGAACATTTAGGTCATTTTCGTCCTCCCTAGGCTAATTCTTGTCCAATTAGGGTTTTTAACCAATCTTGTGCATCCAATAAGTTCATTTGTGGCATTGGATGAACATTTAGGTCATTTTCGTCCTCCCTAGTCTTATTCTTGTCCAATTAGGGTTTTAAGCAATCTTGTGCATCCAATATGTGTGTTTGTGTCATTGGATGAACATTTAGGTCATTTTCGTCCTCCCTAGGCTTATTCTTGTTCAATTAGGGTTTTTAACCAATCTTGTGCATCCAATAGGTGTGTTTGTGTCATTGGAGGAACATTTAGGTCATTTTCGTCCTCCCTAGTCTTATTATTGTCCAATTAGGGTTTTTTTTGTAATCTTGTGCATCCAATAGGTGTGATTGTGTCATTGGACGAACATTTAGGTCATTTTCGTCCTCCCTAGGCTTATTCTTGTCCAATTAGGGTTTTTAACCAATCTTGTGCATCCAATATGTGTGTTTGTGTCATTGGATGAACATTTAGGTCGTTTTCGTCCTCCCTATGCTTATTCTTGTCCAATTAGGGTTTTTAACCAATCTTGTGCATCCAATAAGTTCATTTGTGTCATTGCATAAACATTTAGGTCATTTTCGTCCTCCCTAGGCTTATTCATGTCCAATTTGGGTTTTTAACCAATCATGTGCATCCAATAAGTTGATTTGTGTCATTGGATGAACATTTAGGTCATTTTAGTCCTCCCTAGGCTTATTCTTGTCCAATTAGGGTTTTTAACCAATCTTGTGCATCCAATAAGTTCATTTGTGTCATTGGATGAACATTTAGGTCATTTTCGTCCTCCCTAGGCTTATTCTTGTTCAATTAGGGTTTTTAGCCAATCTTGTGCATCCAATAAGTTCATTTGTGTCATTGGATGAACATTTAGGTCATTTTCGTCCTCCCTAGACTTATTCTTGTCCAATTAGGGTTTTTAACCAATCTTGTGCATCCAATATGTGTGTTTGTGTCATTGGATGAACATTTAGGCCATTTTCGTCCTCCCTAGGCTTATTCTTGTCCAATTAGGGTTTTTAACCAATCTTGTGCATCCAATAAGTTCATTTGTGTCATTGGATGAACATTTAGGTCATTTTCGTCCTCCCTAGACTTATTCTTGTCCAATTTGGGTTTTTATGCAATCTTGTGCATCCAATTGGTGTGTTTGTGTCATTGGACGAACATTTAGGTCATTTTCGTCCTCCCTAGGCTTATTCTTGTCCAATTAGGGTTTTTAACCAATCTTGTGCATCCAATAGGTGTGTTTGTGTCATTGGAGGAACATTTAGGTCATTTTCGTCCTCCCTAGTCTTATTATTGTCCAATTAGGGTTTTTATGTAATCTTGTGCATCCAATAGGTGTGTTTGTGTCATTGGACGAACATTTAGGTCATTTTCGTCCTCCTAGGCTTATTCTTGTCCAATTAGGGTTTTTAACCAATCTTGTGCATCCAATATGTGTGTTTGTGTCATTGGATGAACATTTAGGTCATTTTCGTCCTCCCTATGCTTATTCTTGTCCAATTAGGGTTTTTAACCAATCTTGTGCATCCAATAAGTTCATTTGTGTCATTGGATGAACATTTAGGTCATTTTCATCCTCCCTAGACTTATTCTTGTCCAATTTGGGTTTTTATGCAATCTTATGCATCCAATAGGTGTGTTTGTGTCATTGGACGAACATTTAGGTCATTTTCGTCCTCCCTAGGCTTATTCTTGTCCAATTAGGGTTTTTATGCAATCTTGTGCATCCAATAGGTGTGTTTGTGTTATTGGACGAACATTTAGGTCATTTTCGTCCTCCCAAGGCTTATTCTTGTCCAATTAGGGTATTTAGCAAATCTTGTGCATCCAATAAGTTCATTTGTGTCATTTGAGGAACATTTAGGTCATTTTCATCCTCCCTAGGCTTATTCTTGTCCAATTAGGGTTTTTATGCAATCTTGTGCATCCAATAGGTGTGTTTGTTTCATTGGACAAACATTTAGGTCATTCTCGTCCTCCCTAGGCTTATTCTTGTCCAATTAGGGTTTTTAGCCAATCTTGTGCATCCCATAAATTCATTTGTGTCATTGGAGGAACATTTAGGTCATTTTCGTCCTCCCTAGGCTTATTCTTGTCCAATTAGGGTTTTTAACCAATCTTGTGCATCCAATAAGTTCATTTGTGTCATTGGATGAACATTTAGGTCATTTTTGTCCTCCGTAGGCTTATTCTTGTCCAATTATGGTTTTTAACTAATCTTCTGCATCCAATAAGTTCATTTGTGTCATTGGATGAACATTTAAGTCATTTTCGTCCTCCCTAGGCTTATTCTTGTCCAATTAGGGTTTTTATGCAATCTTGTGCATCCAATATGTGTGTTTGTGTCACTGGATGAACAATTAGGTCATTTTCGTCCTCCCTAGGCTTATTCTTGTCCAATTAGGGTTTTTAACCAACCTTGTGCATCCAATAAGTTCATTTGTGTCATTGGTTGAACATTTAGGTCATTTTCGTCCTCCCTAGTCTTATTCTTGTCCAATTAGGGTTTTTAACCAATCTTGTGCATCCAATAAGTTCATTTGTGTCATTGGATGAACATTTAGGTCATTTTCGTCCTCCCTAGTCTTATTCTTGTCCAATTAAGGTTTTTTTGCAATCTTGTGCATCCAATAGGTGTGTTTGTGTCATTGGAGGAACATTTAGGTCATTTTCGTCCTCCCTAGTCTTATTCTTGTCCAATTAGGGTTTTTATGCAATCTTGTGCATCCAATAGGTGTGTTTGTGTCAGTGGACGAACATTTAGGTCATTTTCGTCCTCCCTAGGCTTATTCTTGTCCAATTAGGGTTTTTAACCAATCTTGTGCATCCAATAAGTTCATTTGTGTCATTGGATGAACATTTAGGTCATTTTCGTCCTCCCTAGTCTTATTCTTGTCCAATTAGGGTTTTTAACCAACCTTGTGCATCCAATAAGTTCATTTGTGTCATTGGTGGAACGTTTAGGTCATTTACGTCCTCCCTAGTCTTATTCTTGTCCAATTAGGGTTTTTATGCAATCTTGTGCATCCAATAGGTGTGTTTGTGTCATTGGAGGAACATTTAGGTCATTTTCGTCCTCCCTAGTCTTATTCTTGTCCAATTAGGGTTTTTATGCAATCTTGTGCATCCAATAGGTGTGTTTGTGTCATTGGACGAACATTTAGGTCATTTTCGTCCTCCCTAGGCTTATTCTTGTCCAATTAGGGTTTTTAACCAATCTTGTGCATCCAATAAGTTCATTTGTGTCATTGGATGAATATTTAGGTCATTTTCGTCCTCCCTAGTCTTATTCTTGTCCAATTAGGGTTTTTATGCAATCTTGTGCATCCAATAGGTGTGTTTGTGTCATTGGACGAACATTTAGGTCATTTTCGTCCTCCCTAGGCTTACTCCTTTCCAATTAGGGTTTTTAACCAATCTTGTGCATCCAATAAGTTCATTTGTGTCATTGGATGAATATTTAGGTCATTTTCGTCCTCCCTAGTCTTATTCTTGACCAATTAGGGTTTTTATGCAATCTTGTGCATCCAATAGGTGTGTTTGTGTCATTGGACGAACATTTAGGTCATTTTCGTCCTCCCTAGGCTTACTCTTGTCCAATTAGGGTTTTTAACCAATCTTGTGCATCCAATAAGTTCATTTGTGTCATTGGATGAATATTTAGGTCATTTTCGTCCTCCCTAGGCTTATTCTTGTCCAATTAGGGTTTTTAACCAATCTTGTGCATCCAATATGTGTGTTTGTGTCATTGGATGAACATTTAGGTCATTTTCGTCCTCCCTAGGCTTATTCTTGTTCAATTAGGGTTTTTAGCCAATCTTGTGCATCCAATTAGTTCATTTGTGTCATTGGTTGAATATTTAGGTCATTTTTGTCCTCCCTAGTCTTATTCTTGTCCAATTAGAGTTTTTAACCAATCTTGTGCATCCAATAAGTTCATTTGTGTCATTAGACGAACATTTAGGTAATTTTCGTCCTCCCTAGGCATATTCTTGTCCAATTAGGCTTTTTAACCAACCTTGTGCATCCAATAAGTTCATTTGTGTCATTGGATGAACATTTAGGTCATTTTCATCCTCCCTAGGCTTATTCTTGTTCAATTAGGGTTTTTAACCAATCTTGTGCATCCAATAGGTGTGTTTGTGTCATTGGAGGAACATTTAGGTCATTTTCGTCCTCCCTAGTCTTGTTATTGTCCAATTAGGGTTTTTTTTGTAATCTTGTGCATCCAATAGGTGTGATTGTGTCATTGGACAAACATTTAGGTCATTTTCGTCCTCCCTAGGTTTATTCTTGTCCAATTAGGGTTTTTAACCAATCTTGTGCATCCAATATGTGTGTTTGTGTCATTGGATGAACATTTAGGTCGTTTTCGTCCTCCCTATGCTTATTCTTGTCCAATTAGGGTTTTTAACCAATCTTGTGCATCCAATAAGTTCATTTGTGTCATTGGATAAACATTTAGGTCATTTTCGTCCTCCCTAGGCTTATTCATGTCCAATTTGGGTTTTTAACCAATCATGTGCATCCAATAAGTTGATTTGTGTCATTGGATGAACATTTAGGTCATTTTCGTCCTCCCTAGGCTTATTCTTGTCCAATTAGGGTTTTTAACCAATCTTGTGCATCCAATAGGTTCATTTGTGTCATTGGATGAACATTTAGGTCATTTTCGTCCTCCCTATGCTTATTCTTGTCCAATTAGGGTTTTTAACCAATCTTGTGTATTTAATAAGTTCAGTTGTGTCATTGGATGAACATTTAGGTCATTTTCGTCTTCCCTAGGCTTATTCTTGTGCAATTAGGGTTTTTATGCAATCTTATGCATCCAATAGGTGTGTTTGTGTCATTGGACGAACATTTAGGTCATTTTCGTCCTCCCTAGGCTTATTCTTGTCCAATTAGGGTTTTTATGCAATCTTGTGCATCCAATAGGTGTGTTTGTGTCATTGGACGAACATTTAGGTCATTTTCGTCCTCCCTAGGCTTATTCTTGTCCAATTAGGGTTTTTAACCAACCTTGTGCATCCAATAAGTTCATTTGTGTCATTGGTTGAACATTTAGGTCATTTTCATCCTCCCTAGGCTTATTCTCGTCCAATTAGGGTTTTTGACCAATCTTGTGCATCCAATAAGTCCATTTGTGTCATTGGATGAACATTTAGGTCATTTTCGTCCTCCCTAGTCTTATTCTTGTCCAATTAGGGTTTTAAGCAATCTTGTGCATCCAATATGTGTGTTTGTGTCATTGGATGAACATTTAGGTCATTTTCGTCCTCCCTAGGCTTATTCTTGTTCAATTAGGGTTTTTAACCAATCTTGTGCATCCAATAAGTTCATTTGTGTCATTGGATGAACATTTAGGTCATTTTCGTCCTCCCTAGACTTAATCTTGTCCAATTTGTGTTTTTATGCAATCTTGTGCATCCAATAGGTGTGTTTGTGTCATTGGAGGAACATTTAGGTCATTTTTGTCCTCCCTATTGGACGAACATTTAGGTCATTTTCGTCCTCCCTTGGCTTATTCTTGTCCAATTAGGGTTTTTATGCAATCTTGTGCATCCAATAGGTGTGTTTGTGTTATTGGACGAACATTTAGGTCATTTTCGTCCTCCCTAGGCTTATTCTTGTCCAATTAGGGTTTTTAGCCAATCTTGTGCATCCAATAGGTGTGATTGTGTCATTGGACGAACATTTAGGTCATTTTCGTCCTCCCTAGGCTTATTCTTGTCCAATTAGGGTTTTTAACCAATCTTGTGCATCCAATAGGTGTGTTTGTGTCATTGGATGAACATTTAGGTCATTTTCGTCCTCCCTAGGCTTATTCTTGTCGAATAAGGGTTTTTAACCAATCTTGTGCATCCAATAAGTTCATTTGTGTCATTGGATGAACATTTAGGTCATTTTCGTCCTCCCTAGACTTATTCTTGTCTAATTAGGGTTTTTAGCCAATCTTGTGCATCCATTAAGTTCATTTGTGTCATTGGAGGAACATTTAGGTCATTTTCGTCCTCCCTAGTCTTATTCTTGTCCAATTAGGGTTTTTATGCAATCTTGTGCATCCAATAGGTGTGTTTGTGTCATTGGACGAACATTTAGGTCATTTTCGTCCTCCCTAGGCTTATTCTTGTCCAATTAGGGTTTTTAACAAACCTTGTGAATCCAATAAGTTCATTTGTGTCATTGGTTGAACATTTAGGTCATTTTCGTCCTCCCTAGGCTTATTCTTGTCCAATTAGGGTTTTTAACCAACCTTGTGAATCCAATAAGTTCATTTGTGTCATTGGTTGAACATTTAGGTCATTTTCGTCCTCCCTAGGCTTATTCTTGTCCAATTAGGGTTTTTAACCAACCTTGTGCATCCAATAAGTTCATTTGTGTCATTGGAGGAACATTTAGGTCATTTTCGTCCTCCCTAGTCTTATTCTTGTCCAATTAGGGTTTTTATGCAATCTTGTGCATCCAATAGGTGTGTTTGTGTCATTGGACGAACATTTAGGTCATTTTCGTCCTCCCTAGGCTTATTCTTGTCTAATTACGGTTTTTAACCAATCTTGTGCATCCAATAAGTGCATTTGTGTCATTGGATGAACATTTAGGTCATTTTCGTCTTACCTAGGCTTATTCTTGTCCAATTAGGGTTTTTAACCAATCTTGTGCATCCAATAAGTTCATTTGTGTCAGTAGACGAACATTTAGGTCATTTTCGTCCTCCCTAGGCTTATTCTTGTCCAATTAGGGTTTTTAACCAATCTTGTGCATCCAATAGGTGTGTTTGTGTCATTGGAGGAACATTTAGGTCATTTTCGTCCTCCCTAGTCTTATTCTTGTCCAATTAGGGTTTTTATGTAATCTTGTGCATCCAATGGGTGTGTTTGTGTCATTGGAAGAACATTTAGGTCATTTTCGTCCTCCCTAGGCTTATTCTTGTCCGATTAGGGTTTTTAACCAATCTTGTGCATTCAATAAGTTCATTTGTGTCATTAGATGAACATTTAGGTCATTTTCGTCCTCCCTTGTCTTATTCTTGTCCAATTAGGGTTTTAAGCAATCTTGTGCATCCAATATGTGGGTTTGTGTCATTGGATGAACGTTTAGGTCATTTTCGTCCTCCCTATGCCTATTCTTGTCCAATTAGGGTTTTTAACCAATCTTGTGCATCCAATAAGTTCATTTGTGTCATTGGATGAACATTTAGGTCATTTTCGTCCTCCCTAGTCTTATTCTTGTCCAATTAGGGTTTTTATGCAATCTTGTGCATCCAATAGGTGTGTTTGTGTCATTGGAGGAACATTTAGGTCTTTTTCGTCCTCCATAGTCTTATTCTTGTCCAATTAGGGTTTTAACCAATCTTGTGCATCCAATATGTGGGTTTGTGTCATTGGATGAACATTTAGGTCATTTTCGTCCTCCCTATGCTTATTCTTGTCCAATTAGGGTTTTTAACCAATCTTGTGCATCCAATAAGTTCATTTGTGTCATTGGATGAACATTTAGGTCATTTTCGTCCTCCCTAGGCTTATTCTTGTCCAATTAGGGTTTTTAACCAATCTTGTGCATCCAATAAGTTCATTTGTGTCATTGGATGAACATTTAGGTCATTTTCGTCCTCCCTAGGCTTATTCTTGTTCAATTAGGGTTTTTAGCCAATCTTGTGCATCCAATAAGTTCATTTGTGTCATTGGAGGAACATTTAGGTCATTTTCATCCTCCCTATGCTTATTCTTGTCCAATTAGGGTTTTTATGCAATCTTGTGCATCCAATAGGTGTGTTTGTGTCATTGGACGAACATTTAGGTCATTTTCGTCCTCCCTAGGCTTATTCTTGTCCAATTAGGGTTTTTATGCAATCTTGTGCATCCGATAGGTGTGTTTGTGTCATTGGACGAACATTTAGGTCATTTTCGTCCTCCCTAGGCTTATTCTTGTCCAATTAGGGTTTTTAACCAATCTTGTGCATCCAATAGGTGTGTTTGTGTCATTGGAGGAACATTTAGGTCATTTTTGTCCTCCCTAGGCTTATTCTTGTCGAATTTGGGTTTTTAACCAATCATGTGCATCCAATAAGTTGATTTTTGTCATTGGATGAACATTTAGGTCATTTTCGTCCTCCCTAGGCTTATTCTTGTCCAATTAGGGTTTTTAACCAATCTTGTGCATCCAATATGTGTGTTTGTGTCATTGGATGAACATTTAGGTCATTTTCGTCCTCCCTAGGCTTATTCTTGTCCAATTAGGGTTTTTAACCAATCTTGTGCATCCAATAGGTGTGTTTGTGTCATTGGAGGAACATTTAGGTCATTTTCGTCCTCCCTAGTCTTGTTCTTGTCCAATTAGGGTTTTTATGCAATCTTGTGCATCCAATAGGTGTGTTTGTGTCATTGGACGAACATTTAGGTCATTTTCATCCTCCCTAGGCTTTTTCTTGTCCAATTAGGGTTTTTAACCAACCTTGTGCATCCAATAAGTTCATTTGTGTCATTGGTTGAACATTTAGGCAATTTTCATCCTCCCTAGGCTTATTCTTGTCCAATTAGGGTTTTTAACCAATCTTGTGCATCCAATAAGTCCATTTGTGTCATTGGATGAACATTTAGGTCATTTTCGTCCTCCCTAGTCTTATTCTTGTCCAATTAGGGTTTTAAGCAATCTTGTGCATCCAATATGTGTGTTTGTGTCATTGGATGAACATTTAGGTCATTTTCGTCCTCCCTAG
>JBBPBR010000090.1:80463-165880 GCA_037974775.1 Cicer pinnatifidum
CATATTGGATGCACAAGATTGGTTAAAAACCCAAATTGGACAAGAATAAGCCTAGGGAGGACGAAAATGACCTAAATGTTCCTCCAATGACACAAATGAACTTATTGGATGCACAAGATTGCCTAAATACCCTAATTGGACAAGAATAAGCCTAGGGAGGACGAAAACGACCTAAATGTTCGTCCAATAACACAAACACACCTATTGGATGCACAAGATTGCATAAAAACCCTAATTGGACAAGAATAAGCCTAGGGAGGACGAAAATGACCTAAATGTTCGTCCAATGACACAAACACACCTACTGGATGCACAAGATTACATAAAAACCCTAATTGGACAATAATAAGACTAGGGAGGACGAAAATGACCTAAATGTTCGTCCAATGACACAAACACACCTATTGGATGCACAAGATTGCATAAAAACCGTAATTGGACAAGAATAAGACTAGGGAGGACGAAAATGACCTAAATGTTCCTCCAATGACACAAACACACCTATTGGATGCACAAGATTGCATAAAAACCCTAATTGGACAAGAATAAGACTAGGGAGGAGGAAAATGACCTAAATGTTCATCCAATGACACAAATGAACTTATTGGACGCACAAGATTGGTTAAAAACCCTAATTGGACAAGAATAAGCCTAGGGAGCACGAAAATGACCTAAATGTTCGTCCAATGACACAAACACACCTATTGGATGCACAAGATTGCATAAAAACCCTAATTGGACAAGAATAAGACTAGGGAGGACGAAAATGACCTAAATGTTCCTCCAATGACACAAACACACCTATTGGATGCACAAGATTGCATAAAAACCCTAATTGGACAAGAATAAGACTAGGGAGGACGAAAATGACCTAAATGTTCATCCAATGACACAAATGAAATTATTGGATGCACAAGATTGGTTAAAAACCCTAATTGGACAAAAATAAGTCTAGGGAGGACGAAAATGACCTAAATGTTCGTCCAATGACACAAACACACCTATTGGATGCACAAGATTGCATAAAAACCCTAATTGGACAAGAATAAGACTAGGGAGGACGAAAATGACCTAAATGTTCATCCAATGACACAAATGAACTTATTGGATGCACAAGATTGGTTAAAAACCCTAATTGGACAAGAATAAGCATAGGGAGGACGAAAATGACCTAAATGTTCATCCAATGACACAAACACACATATTGGATGCACAAGATTGCTTAAAACCCTATATGCACAAGAATAAAATTAGGGATGACGAAAATGACCTAAATGTTCATCCAATGACACAAATGAACTTATTGGATGCACAAGATTGGTTAAAAACCCTAATTGGACAAGAATAAGCCTAGGGAGGACGAAAATGACCTAAATGTTCGTCCAATGACACAAACACACCTATTGGATGCACAAGATTGCATAAAAACCCTAATTGGACAAGAATAAGCCTAGGGAGGATGAAAATGACCTAAATGTTCATCCAATGACACAAATGAACTTATTGGAAGCACAAGATTGGTTAAAAACCCTAATTGGACAAGAATAAGACTAGGGAGGACGAAAATGAGCTAAATGTTCATCTAATGACACAAATGAACTTATTGGATGCACAAGATTGGTTAAAAACCCTAATTGGACAAGAATAAGCCTAGGGAGGACGAAAATGACCTAAATGTTCGTCCAATGACACAAACACACCTATTGGATGCACAAGATTGCATAAAAACCCTAATTGGACAAGAATAAGCACAAGGAGGACAAAAATGACCTAAATGTTCATCCAATGACACAAATGAACTTATTGGATGCACAAGATTGGTTAAAAACCCTAATTGGACAAGAATAAGCATAGGGAGGACGAAAATGACCTAAATGTTCATCCAATGACACAAACACACATATTGGATGCACAAGATTGGTTAAAAACCCTAATTGGACAAGAATAAGCCTAGGGAGGACGAAAATGACCTAAATGTTCATCAAATGACACAAATCAACTTATTGGATGCACATGATTGGTTAAAAACCCAAATTGGACAAGAATAAGCCTAGGGAGGACGAAAATGACCTAAATGTTCATCCAATGACACAAATGAACTTATTGGATGCACAAGATTTGTTAAAAACCCTAATTGGACAAGAATAAGCATAGGGAGGACGAAAATGACCTAAATGTTCATCCAATGACACAAACACAAATATTGGATGCACAAGATTGGTTAAAAACCCTAATTGAACAAGAATAAGCCTAGGGTGGACGAAAATGACCTAAATGTTCTTCCAATGACACAAACACACATATTGGATGCACAAGATTGCTTAAAACCCTAATTGGACAAGAATAAGACTAGGGAGGATGAAAATGACCTAAATGTTCATCCAATGACACAAATGAACTTATTGGATGCACAAGATTGGTTAAAAACCCTAATTGGACAAGAATAAGCCTTGGGAGGACGAAAATGACCTAAATGTTCATCCAATGACACAAACACACATATTGGATGCACAAGATTGGTTAAAAACCCTAATTGAACAAGAACAAGCCTAGGGAGGACGAAAATGACCTAAATGTTCTTCCACTGAAACAAACACACATATTGGATGCACAAGATTGCTTAAAACCCTAATTGGACAAGAATAAGACTAGGGAGGACGAAAATGACCTAAATGTTCATCGAATGACACAAATGAACTTATTGGATGCACAAGATTGGTTAAAAACCCTAATTGGACAAGAATAAGCCTAGGGAGGATGAAAATGACCTAAATGTTCAACCAATGACACAAATGAACTTATTGGATGCACAAGGTTGGTTAAAAACCCTAATTGGACAAGAAGAAGCCTAGGAAGGACGAAAATGACCTAAAGGTTCGTCCAATGACACAAACACACCTATTGGATGCACAAGATTGCATAAAAACCCTAATTGGACAAGAATAAGCCTAGGGAGGATGAAAATGACCTAAATGTTCCTCCAATGACACAAATGAACTTATTGGATGCACAAGATTGGCTAAATACCCTAATTGGACAAGAATAAGCCTAGGGAGGACGAAAATGACCTAAATGTTCGTCCAATAACACAAACTCACCTATTGGATGCACAAGATTGCATAAAAACCCTAATTGGACAAGAATAAGCCTAGGGAGGACGAAAATGACCTAAATGTTCGTCCAATGACACAAACACACCTATTGGATGCACAAGATTGCATAAAAACCCAAATTGGACAAGAATAAGTATAGGGAGGATGAAAATGACCTAAATGTTCATCCAATGACACAAATGAACTTATTGGATGCACAAGATTGGTTAAAAACCCTAATTGGACAAGAATAAGCATAGGGATGACGAAAATGACCTAAATGTTCATCCAATGACACAAATGAACTTATTGGATGCACAAGATTGGTTAAAAACCCTAATTGGACAAGAATAAGCATAGGGAGGACGAAAATGACCTAAATGTTCATCCAATGACACAAACACACATATTGGATGCACAAGATTGGTTAAAAACCCTAATTGGACAAGAATAAGCCTAGGGAGGACGAAAATGACCTAAATGTTCATCAAATGACACAAATCAACTTATTGGATGCACATGATTGGTTAAAAACCCAAATTGGACAAGAATAAGCCTAGGGAGGACGAAAATGACCTAAATGTTCATCCAATGACACAAATGAACTTATTGGATGCACAAGATTTGTTAAAAACCCTAATTGGACAAGAATAAGCATAGGGAGGACGAAAATGACCTAAATGTTCATCCAATGACACAAACACACATATTGGATGCACAAGATTGGTTAAAAACCCTAATTGGACAAGAATAAGCCTAGGGAGGACAAAAATGACCTAAATGTTCGTCCAATGACACAAACACACCTATTGGATGCACAAGATTACATAAAAACCCTAATTGGACAATAATAAGACTAGGGAGGACGAAAATGACCTAAATGTTCCTCCAATGACACAAATGAACTTATTGGATGCACAAGATTGGCTAAAAACCCTAATTGGAATAGAATAAGCCTAGGGAGGATGAAAATGACCTAAATGTTCCTCCAATGACACAAATGAACTTATTGGATGCACAAGATTGGCTAAAAACCCTAATTGGACAAGAATAAGCCTAGGGAGGACGAAAATGACTTAAATGATCGTCCAATAACACAAACACACCTATTGGATGCACAAGATTGCATAAAAACCCTAATTGGACAAGAATAAGCCTAGGGAGGACGAAAATGACCTAAATGTTCGTCCAATGACACAAACACACCTATTGGATGCACAAGATTACATAAAAACCCTAATTGGACAATAATAAGACTAGGGAGGACGAAAATGACCTATATGTTCCTCCAATGACACAAATGAACTTATTGGATGCACAAGATTGGCTAAAAACCCTAATTGGAATAGAATAAGCCTAGGGAGGATGAAAATGACCTAAATGTTCCTCCAATGACACAAATGAACTTATTGGATGCACAAGATTGGCTAAAAACCCTAATTGGACAAGAATAAGCCTAGGGAGGACGAAAATGACTTAAATGATCGTCCAATAACACAAACACACCTATTGGATGCACAAGATTGCATAAAAACCCTAATTGGACAAGAATAAGCCTAGGGAGGACGAAAATGACCTAAATGTTCGTCCAATGACACAAACACACCTATTGGATGCACAAGATTGCAAAAAAACCCTAATTGGACAAGAATAAGCCTATGGAGGACGAAAATGACCTAAATGTTCATCCAATGACACAAATGAACTTATTGGATGCACAAGATTGGTTAAAAACCCTAATTGGACAAGAATAAGCCTAGGGAGGACGAAAATGACCTAAATGTTCATCCAATGACACAAATGAACTTATTGGATGCACAAGATTGGTTAAAAACCCTAATTGGACAAGAATAAGCCTAGGGAGGACGAAAATGACCAAAATGTTCATCCAATGACACAAATGAACTTATTGGATGCACAAGATTGGTTAAAAACCCTAATTGGACAAGAATAAGGTTAGGGAGGACGAAAATGACCTAAATGTTTGTCCAATGACACAAACACACCTATTGGATGCACAAGATTGCATAAAATCCCTAATTGGACAAGAATAAGACTAGGGAGGACGAAAATGACCTAAATGTTCCTCCAATGACACAAACACACCTATTGGATGCACAAGATTGCATAAAAACCCTAATTGGACAAGAATAAGACTAGGGAGGACGAAAATGACCTAAATGTTCATCCAATGACACAAATGAACTTATTGGATGCACAAGATTGGTTAAAAACCCTAATTGGACAAGAATAAGCCTAGGGAGGACGAAAATGACCTAAATGTTCATCCAATGACACAAATGAACTTATTGTATGCACAAGATTGGTTAAAAAACCCTAATTGGACAAGAATAAGCATAGGGAGGACGAAAATGACCTAAATGTTCATCCAATGACACAAACACACATATTGGATGCACAAGATTGCTTAAAACCCTAATTGGACAAGAATAAGACTAGGGCGGACGAAAATGACCTAAATGTTCCTCCAATGACAGAAACACACCTATTGGATGCACAAGATTGCATAAAAACCCTAATTGGACAAGAATAAGACTAGGGAGGACGAAAATGACCTAAATGTTCATCCAATGACACAAATGAACTTATTGGATGCACAAGATTGGTTAAAAACCCTAATTGGACAAGAATAAGCATAGGGAGGACGAAAATGACCTAAACGTTCATCCAATGACACAAACCCTCATATTGGATGCACAAGATTGCTTAAAACCCTAATTGGACAAGAATAAGGCTAGGGAGGACGAAAATGACCTAAACGTTCATCCAATGACACAAACCCTCATATTGGATGCACAAGATTGCTTAAAACCCTAATCGGACAAGAATAAGCCTAGGGAGGACGAAAATGACCTAAATGTTCTTCCAATGACACAAACACACCTATTGGATGCACAAGATTGGTTAAAAACCCTAATCGGACAAGAATAAGCCTATGGAGGACGAAAATGACCTAAATGTTCGTCCCATGACACAAACACACCTATTGGATGCACAAGATTGCATAAAAACCCTAATTGGACAAGAATAAGACTAGGGAGGACGAAACTGACCTAAATGTTCCTCCAATGACACAAACACACCTATTGGATGCACAAGATTGCATAAAAACCCTAATTGGACAAGAATAAGACTAGGGAGGACGAAAATGACCTAAATGTTCATCCAATGACACAAATGAACTTATTGGATGCACAAGATTGGTTAAAAACCCTAATTGGACAAGAATAAGCCTAGAGAGGACTTAAATGACCTAAATGTTCATCCAATGACACAAATGAACTTATTGGATGCACAAGATTGGTTAAAAACCCTAATTGGACAAGAATAAGCCTAGGGAGGACGAAAATGACCTAAATGTTCGTCCAATGACACAAACACACCTATTGGATGCACAAGATTGCATAAAAACCCTAATTGGACAAGAATAAGACTAGGGAGGACGAAAATGACCTAAATGTTCATCCAATGACACAAATGAACTTATTGGATGCACAAGATTGGTTAAAAACCCTAATTGGACAAGAATAAGCATAGGGAGGACGAAAATGACCTAAACGTTCATCCAATGACACACACCCACATATTGGATGCACAAGATTGCTTAAAACCCTAATTGGACAAGAATAAGACTAGGGAGGACGAAAATGACCTAAATGTTCATCCAATGACACAAATGAACTTATTGAATGCACAAGATTGGTTAAAAACCCTAATCGGACAAGAATAAGCCTAGGGAGGACGAAAATGACCTAAATGTTCTTCCAATGACACAAACACACCTATTGGATTCACAAGATTGCATAAAAACCCTAATTGGACAAGAATAAGACTAGGGAGGACGAAAATGACCTAAATGTTCATCCAATGACACAAATGAACTTATTGGATGCACAAGATTGGTTAAAAACCCTAATTGGACAAGAATAAGCATAGGGAGGACGAAAATGACCTAAACGTTCATCCAATGACACAAACACACCTATTGGATGCACAAGATTGCATAAAAACCCTAATTGGACAAGAATAAGACTAGGGAGGACGAAAATGACCTAAATGTTCATCCAATGACACAAATGAACTTATTGGATGCACAAGATTGGTTAAAAACCCTAATTGGACAAGAATCAGCCTAGGGAGGACGAAAATGACCTAAATGTTCGTCCAATGACACAAACACACCTATTGGATGCACAAGATTGCATAAAAACCCTAATTGGACAAGAATAAGACTAGGGAGGACGAAAATGACCTAAATGTTCATCCAATGACACAAATGAACTTATTGGATGCACAAGATTGGTTAAAAACCCTAATTGGACAAGAATAAGCCTAGGGAGGACGAAAATGAACTAAATGTTCGTCCAATGACACAAACACAGCTATTGGATGCACGAGATTGCAAAAAAACCCTAATTGGACAAGAATAAGACTAGGGAGGACGAAAATAACCTAAATGTTCCTCCAATGACACAAACACACCTATTGGATGCACAAGATTGCATAAAAACCCTAATTCGACAAGAATAAGACTAGGGAGGACGAAAATGACCTAAATGTTCATCCAATGACACAAATGAACTTATTGGATGCACAAGATTGGTTAAAAACCCTAATAGGACAAGAATAAGCCTAGGGAGGACGAAAATGACCTAAATGTTCGTCCAATGACACAAACACACCTATTGGATGCACAAGATTGCATAAAAACCCTAATTGGACAAGAATAAGACTAGGGAGGACGAAACTGACCTAAATGTTCCTCCAATGACACAAACACACCTATTGGATGCACAAGATTGCATAAAAACCCTAATTGGACAAGAATAAGACTAGGGAGGACGAAAATTACCTAAATGTTCATCCAATGACACAAATGAACTTATTGGATCCACAAGATTGGTTAAAAACCCTAATTGGACAAGAATAAGCCTAGGAAGGACGAAAATGACCTAAATGTTCGTCCAATGACACAAACACACCTATTGGATGCACAAGATTGCATAAAAACCCTAATTGGACAAGAATAAGACTAGGGAGGACGAAAATGACCTAAATGTTCATCCAATGACACAAATGAACTTATTGGATGCACAAGATTGGTTAAAAACCCTAATTGGACAAGAATAAGCATAGGGAGGACGAAAATGACCTAAACGTTCATCCAATGACACAAACACACCTATTGGATGCACAAGATTGCATAAAAACCCTAATTGGACAAGAATAAGACTAGGGAGGACGAAAATGACCTAAATGTTCATCCAATGACACAAATGAACTTATTGGATGCACAAGATTGGTTAAAACCCTAATTGGACAAGAATAAGCTTATGGAGGACGAAAATGACCTAAATGTTCGTCCAATGACACAAACACACCTATTGGATGCACAAGATTGCATAAAAACCCTAATTGGACAAGAATAAGACTAGGGAGGACGAAAATGACCTAAATGTTCATCCAATGACACAAATGAACTTATTGGATGCACAAGATTGGTTAAAAACCATAATTGGACAAGAATAAGCCTAGGGACGACGAAAATGACCTAAATGTTCGTCCAATGACACAAATACACCTATTGGATGCACAAGATTGCATAAAAACCCTAATTGGACAAGAATAAGCATAGGGAGGACGAAAATGACCTAAATGTACCTCCAATGACACAAACACACCTATTGGATGCACAAGATTGGTTAAAAACCCTAATTGGACAAGAATAAGCCTAGGGAGGACGAAAATGACCTAAATGTTCGTCCAATGACACAAACACACCTATTGGATGCACAAGATTGCATAAAAACCCTAATTGGACAAGAATAAGACTAGGGAGGACGAAAATGACCTAAATGTTCATCCAATGACACAAATGAACTTATTGGATGCACAAGATTGGTTAAAAACCCTAATTGGACAAGAATAAGCATAGGGAGGACGAAAATGACCTAAATGTTCGTCCAATGACACAAACCCACATATTGGATGCACAAGATTGCTTAAAACCCTAATTGGACAAGAATAAGACTAGGGAGGACGAAAATGACCTAAATTTTCATCCAATGACACAAATGAACTTATTGGATGCACAAGATTGGTTAAAAACCCTAATTGGACAAGAATAAGCCTAGGGAGGACGAAAATGACCTAAATGTTCGTCCAATGACACAAACACACCTATTGGATGCACAAGATTGCATAACAACCCTAATTGGACAAGAATAAGACTAGGGAGAGGACGTAAATGACCTAAATGTTCCACCAATGACACAAATGAACTTATTGGATGCACAAGGTTGGTTAATAACCCTAATTGGACAAGAATAAGCCTAGGGAGGACGAAAATCAACTAAATGTTCAACCAATGCCACAAATGAACTTATTGGATGCACAAGGTTGGTTAAAAACCCTAATTGGACAAGAATAAGCATAGGGAGGACGAAAAAAACCTAAATGTTCGTCCAATGACACAAACACACCTATTGGATGCACAAGATTGCATAAAAACCCTAATTGGACAAGAATAAGACTAGGGAGGACGAAAATGAACTAAATGTTCATCCAATGACACAAATGAACTTATTGGATGCACAAGATTGGTTAAAAACCCTAATTGGACAAGAATAAGCATAGGAAGGACGAAAATGACCAAAATGTTCATCCAATGACACAAACACACCTATTGGATGCACAAGATTGCATAAAAACCCTAATTGGACAAGAATAAGACTAGGGAGGACGAAAATGACCTAAATGTTCATCCAATGACACAAATGAACTTATTGGATGCACAAGATTGGTTAAAAACCCTAATTGGACAAGAATAAGCCTAGGGAGGACGAATATGACCTAAATGTTTGTTCAATGACACAAACACACCTATTGGATGCACAAGATTGCATAAAAACCCTAATTGGACAAGAATAAGACTAGGGAGGACGAAAATGACCTAAATGTTCCTCCAATGACACAAACACACCTATTGGATGCACAAGATTGTATAAAAACCCTAATTCGACAAGAATAAGACTAGGGAGGACGAAAATGACATAAATGTTCGTCCAATGACACAAACACACCTATTGGATGCACAAGATTGCATAAAAACCCTAATTGGACAAGAATAAGCCTAGGGAGGACGAAAATGACCTAAATGTTCGTCCAATGACACAAACACACCTATTGGATGCACAAGATTGCATAAAAACCCAAATTGGACAAGAATAAGTCTAGGGAGGATGAAAATGACCTAAATGTTCATCCAATGACACAAATGAACTTATTGGATGCACAAGATTGGTTAAAAACCCTAATTGGACAAGAATAAGCATAGGGAGGACGAAAATGACCTAAATGTTCATCCAATGACACAAATGAACTTATTGGATGCACAAGATTGGTTAAAAACCATAATTGGATAAGAATAAGCCTAGGGAGGACGAAAATGACCTAAATGTTCATCCAATGACATAAATCAACTTATTGGATGCACATGATTGGTTAAAAACCCAAATTGGACAAGAATAAGCCTAGGGAGGACGAAAATGACCTAAATGTTCATCCAATGACACAAATGAACTTATTGGACGCACAAGATTGGTTAAAAACCCTAATTGGACAAGAATAAGCATAGGGAGGACCAAAATGACCTAAATGTTCATCCAATGACACAAACACACATATTGGATGCACAAGATTGGTTAAAAACCCTAATTGAATAAGAATAAGCCTAGGGAGGACGAAAATGACCTAAATGTTCATCCAATGACACAAACACACCTATTGGATGCACAAGATTGCATAAAAACCCTAATTGGACAAGAATAAGCATAGGGAGGACGAAAATGACCTAAATGTTCATCCAATGACACAAACACACATATTGGATGCACAAGATTGGTTAAAAACCCTAATTGCACAAGAATAAGCCTAGGGAGGACGAAAATGACCTAAATGTTCATCCAATGACACAAATCAACTTATTGGATGCACATGATTGGTCAAAAACCCAAATTGGACAAGAATAAGCCTAGGGAGGACGAAAATGACCTAAATGTTCATCCAATGACACAAATGAACTTATTGGATGCACAAGATTGGTTAAAAACCCTAATTGGACAAGAAAAAGCATAGGGAGGACGAAAATGACCTAAATGTTCATCCAATGACACAAACACACATATTGGATGCACAAGATTGCTTAAAACCCTAATTGGACAAGAATAAGACTAGGGATGACGAAAATGACCTAAATGTTCATCCAATGACACAAATGAACTTATTGGATGCATAAGTTTGGTTAAAAACCCTAATTGGACAAGAATAAGCCTAGGGAGGACGAAAATGACCTAAATGATCGTCCAATGACACAAACACACCTATTGGATGCACAAGATTGCATAAAAACCCTAATTGGACAAGAATAAGACTAGGGAGGACGAAAATGACCTAAATGTTCATCCAATGACACAAATGAACTTATTGGATGCACAAGATTGGTTAAAAACCCTAATTGGACAAGAATAAGCATAGGGAGGACGAAAATGACCTAAACGTTCATCCAATGACACAAACCCTCATATTGGATGCACAAGATTGCTTAAAACCCTAATTGGACAAGAATAAGGCTAGGGAGGACGAAAATGACCTAAACGTTCATCCAATGACACAAACCCTCATATTGGATGCACAAGATTGCTTAAAACCCTAATCGGACAAGAATAAGCCTAGGGAGGACGAAAATGACCTAAATGTTCTTCCAATGACACAAACACACCTATTGGATGCACAAGATTGGTTAAAAACCCTAATCGGACAAGAATAAGCCTATGGAGGACGAAAATGACCTAAATGTTCGTCCCATGACACAAACACACCTATTGGATGCACAAGATTGCATAAAAACCCTAATTGGACAAGAATAAGACTAGGGAGGACGAAACTGACCTAAATGTTCCTCCAATGACACAAACACACCTATTGGATGCACAAGATTGCATAAAAACCCTAATTGGACAAGAATAAGACTAGGGAGGACGAAAATGACCTAAATGTTCATCCAATGACACAAATGAACTTATTGGATGCACAAGATTGGTTAAAAACCCTAATTGGACAAGAATAAGCCTAGAGAGGACTTAAATGACCTAAATGTTCATCCAATGACACAAATGAACTTATTGGATGCACAAGATTGGTTAAAAACCCTAATTGGACAAGAATAAGCATAGGGAGGACGAAAATGACCTAAATGTTCATCCAATGACACAAACACACATATTGGATGCACAAGATTGGTTAAAAACCCTAATTGGACAAGAATAAGCCTAGGGAGGACGAAAATGACCTAAATGTTCATCAAATGACACAAATCAACTTATTGGATGCACATGATTGGTTAAAAACCCAAATTGGACAAGAATAAGCCTAGGGAGGACGAAAATGACCTAAATGTTCATCCAATGACACAAATGAACTTATTGGATGCACAAGATTTGTTAAAAACCCTAATTGGACAAGAATAAGCATAGGGAGGACGAAAATGACCTAAATGTTCATCCAATGACACAAACACACATATTGGATGCACAAGATTGGTTAAAAACCCTAATTGGACAAGAATAAGCCTAGGGAGGACAAAAATGACCTAAATGTTCGTCCAATGACACAAACACACCTATTGGATGCACAAGATTACATAAAAACCCTAATTGGACAATAATAAGACTAGGGAGGACGAAAATGACCTAAATGTTCCTCCAATGACACAAACACACCTATTGGATGCACAAGATTGGTTAAAATCCCTAATTGGACAAGAATAAGCCTAGGGAGGACGAAAATGACCTAAATGTTCGTCCAATGACACAAACACACCTATTGGATGCACAAGATTGCATAAAAACCCAAATTGGACAAGAATAAGCCTAGGGAGGACGAAAATGACCTAAATGTTCATCCAATGACACAAATGAACTTATTGGATGCACAAGATTGGTTAAAAACCCTAATTGGACAAGAATAAGCCTATGGAGGACGAAAATGACCTAAATGTTCCTCCAATGACACAAATGAACTTATTGGATGCACAAGATTGGCTAAAAACCCTAATTGGACAAGAATAAGCCTAGGGAGGACGAAAATGACCTAAATGTTCATCCAATGACACAAATGAACTTATTGGATGCACAAGATTGGTTAAAAACCCTAATTGGACAAGAATAAGCCTAGGGAAGACAAAAATGACCTAAATGTTCATCCAATGACACAAATGAACTTATTGGATGCACAACGTTGGTTAAAAACCCTAATTGGACAAGAATAAGTCTAGGGAGGACGAAAATGACCTAAATGTTCATCTAATGACACAAATGAACTTATTGGATGCACAACGTTGGTTAAAAACCCTAATTGGACAAGAGTAAGTCTAGGGAGGACGAAAATGACCTAAATGTTCGTCCAATGACACAAACACACCTATTGGATGCACAAGATTGCATAAAAACCCTAATTGGACAAGAATAAGACTAGGGAGGACGAAAATGACCTAAATGTTTATCCAATGACACAAACACACCTATTAGATGCACAAGATTGGTTAAAAACCCTAATTGGACAAGAATAAGCCTAGGGAAGGCGAAAATGACCTTAATGTTCATCCAATGACACAAATGAACTTATTGGATGCACAAGATTGGTTAAAAACCCTAATTGGACAAGAATAAGCCTAGGGAGGACGAAAATGACCTAAATGTTCGTCCAATGACACAAACACACCTATTGGATGCACAAGATTGCATAAAAACCCTAATTGGACAAGAATAAGACTAGGGAGGACGAAATTGACCTAAATGTTCCTCCAATGACACAAACACACCTATTGGATGCACAAGATTGCATAAAAACCCTAATTCGACAAGAATAAGACTAGGGAGGACTTAAATGACCTAAATGTTCCACCAATGACACAAATGAACTTATTGGATACACAAGGTTGGTTAAAAACCCTAATTGGACCAGAATAAGCCTAGGGAGGACGAAATTGACCTAAATGTTCAACCAATGACACAAATGAACTTATTGGATGCACAAGGTTGGTTAAAAACCCTAATTGGACAAGAATAAGCCTAGGGAGGACGAAAATGACCTAAATGTTCGTCCAATGACACAAACACACCTATTGGATGCACAAGATTGCATAAAAACCCTAATTGGACAAGAATAAGACTAGGGAGGACGAAACTGACCTAAATGTTCCTCCAATGACACAAACACACCTATTGGATGCACAAGATTGCATAAAAACCCTAATTGGACAAGAATAAGACTAGGGAGGACGAAAATTACCTAAATGTTCATCCAATGACACAAATGAACTTATTGGATCCACAAGATTGGTTAAAAACCCTAATTGGACAAGAATAAGCCTAGGAAGGACGAAAATGACCTAAATGTTCGTCCAATGACACAAACACACCTATTGGATGCACAAGATTGCATAAAAACCCTAATTGGACAAGAATAAGACTAGGGAGGACGAAAATGACCTAAATGTTCATCCAATGACACAAATGAACTTATTGGATGCACAAGATTGGTTAAAAACCCTAATTGGACAAGAATAAGCATAGGGAGGACGAAAATGACCTAAACGTTCATCCAATGACACAAACCCACATATTGGATGCACAAGATTGATTAAAAACCCTAATCGGACAAGAATAAGCCTAGGGAGGACGAAAATGACCTAAATGTTCGTCCAATGACACAAATGAACTTATTGAATGCACAAGATTGGTTAAAAACCCTAATCGGACAAGAATAAGCCTAGGGAGGACGAAAATTACCTAAATGTTCTTCCAATGACACAAACACACCTATTGGATGCACAAGATTGCATAAAAACCCTAATTGGACAAGAATAAGACTAAGGAGGATGAAAATGACCTAAATATTCCTCCAATGACATAAATGAACTTATAGGATGCACAAGATTGGTTAAAAACCCTAATTGGACAAGAATAAGCCTAGGGAGGACGAAAATGACCTAAATGTTCGTCCAATGACACAAACACACCTATTGGATGCACAAGATTGCATAAAAACCCTAATTGGACAAGAATAAGACTAGGGAGGACGAAAATGACCTAAATGTTCATCCAATGACACAAATGAACTTATTGGATGCACAAGATTGGTTAAAAACCCTAATTGGACAAGAATAAGCATAGGGAGGACGAAAATGACCTAAACGTACATCCAATGACACAAACCCACATATTGGATGCACAAGATTGCTTAAAACCCTAATTGGACAAGAATAAGACTAGGGAGGACGAAAATGACCTAAATGTTCATCCAATGACACAAATGAACTTATTGAATGCACAAGATTGGTTAAAAACCCTAATCGGACAAGAATAAGCCTAGGGAGGACGAAAATGACCTAAATGTTCTTCCAATGACACAAACACACCTATTGGATGCACAAGATTGCATAAAAACCCTAATTGGACAAGAATAAGACTAGGGTGGACGAAAATGACCTAAATGTTCCTCCAATGACACAAACACACCTCTTGGATGCACAAGATTGCATAAAAACCCTAATTGGACAAGAATAAGACTAGAGAGGACGAAAATGACCTAAATGTTTATCCAATGACAGTAATGAACTTATTGGATGCACAAGATTGGTTAAAAACCCTAATTGGACAAGAATAAGCCTAGGGAGGACGAAAATGACCTAAATGTTCGTCCAATGACACAAACACACCTATTGGATGCACAAGATTGCATAAAAACCCTAATTGGACAAGAATAAGACTAGGGAGGACAAAAATGACCTAAATGTTCATCCAATGACACAAATGAACTTATTGGATGCACAAGATTGGTTAAAAACCCTAATTGGACAAGAATAAGCATAGGGAGGACGAAAATGACCTAAACGTTCATCCAATGACACAAACCCACATATTGGATGCACAAGATTGCTTAAAACCCTAATTGGACAAGAATAAGACTAGGGAGAACGAAAATGACCTAAATGTTCATCCAATGACACAAATGAACTTATTGAATGCACAAGATTGGTTAAAAACCCTAATCGGACAAGAATAAGCCTAGGGAGGACGAAAATGACCTAAATGTTCGTCCAATGACACAAACACACCTATTGGATGCACAAGATTGCATAAAAACCCTAATTGGACAAGAATAAGACTAGGGAGGACGAAAATGACCTAAATGTTCATCCAATGACACAAATGAACTTATTGGATGCACAAGATTGGTTAATAACCCTAATTGGACAAGAATAAGCATAGGGAGGACGAAAATGACCTAAACGTTCATCCAATGACATCAACCCACATATTGGATGCACAAGATTGCTTAAAACCCTAATTGGACAAGAATAAGACTAGGGAGGACGAAAATGACCTAAATGTTCATCCAATGACACAAATGAACTTATTGAATACACAAGATTGGTTAAAAACCCTAATCGGACAAGAATAAGCCTAGGGAGGACGAAAATGACCTAAATGTTCTTCCAATGACACAAACACACCTATTGGATGCACAAGATTGCATAAAAACCCTAATTGTACAAGAATAATACTAGGGAGGACGAAAATGACCTAAATGTTCCTCCAATGACACAAACACACCTATTGGTTGCACAAGATTGCATAAAAACCCTAATTGGACAAGAATAAGACTAGGGAGGACGAAAATGACCTAAATGTTCGTCCAATGACACAAATGAACTTATTGGATGCACAAGATTGGTAAAAAACCATAATTGGACAAGAATAAGCCTAGGGAGGACGAAAATGACCTAAATGTTCGTCCAATTACACAAACACACCTATTGGATGCACAAGATTGCATAAAAACCCTAATTGGACAAGAATAAGACTAGGGAGGACGAAAATGACCTAAATGTTCATCCAATGACACAAATGAACTTATTGGATGCACAAGATTGGTTAAAAACCCTAATTGGACAAGAATAAGCATAGGGAGGACGAAAATGACCTAAACGTTCATCCAATGACACAAACCCACATATTGGATGCACAAGACTGCTTAAAACCCTAATTGGACAAGAATAAGACTAGGGAGGACGAAAATGACCTAAATCTTCATCCAATGACACAAATGAACTTATTGAATGCACAAGATTGGTTAAAAACGCTAATCGGACAAAAATAAGCCTAGGGAGGATGAAAATGACCTAAATGTTCTTCCAATGACACAAACACACCTATTGGATGCACAAGATTGCATAAAAACCCTAATTGGACAATAATAAGACTAAGGAGGACGAAAATGACCTAAATGTTCCTCCAATGACACAAACACACCTATTGGATGCACAAGATTGCATAAAAACCCTAATTGGACAAGAATAAGACTAGGGAGGACGAAAATGACCTAAATGTTCATCCAATGACACAAATGAACTTATTGAATGCACAAGATTTGTTAAAAACCCTAATCGGACAAGAATAAGCCTAGGGAGGACGAAAATGACCTAAATGTTCGTCAAATGACACAAACACACCTATTGGATGCACAAGATTGCATAAAAACCCTAATTGGACAAGAATAAGACTAGGGAGGACGAAAATGACCTAAATGTTCCTCCAATGACACAAACACACCGATTGGATGCACAAGATTGCATAAAAACCCTAATTGGACAAGAATAAGACTAGGGAGGACGAAAATGACCTAAATGTTCATCCAATGACACAAATGAACTTATTGGATGCACAAGATTGGTTAAAAACCCTAATTGGACAAGAATAAGCCTTGGGAGGACGAAATTGACCTAAATGTTCAACCAACGACACAAATGAACTTATTGGATGCACAAGATTGGTTAAAAACCCTAATTGGACAAGAATAAGCCTAGGGAGGACGAAAATGACCTAAATGTTCATCCAATGACACAAATGAACTTATTGGATGCACAAGATTGGGTTAAAACCCTAATTGGACAAGAATAAGCCTAGGGAGGACGAAAATGACCTAAATGTTCATCCAATGACACAAATGAACTTATTGGATGCACAAGATTGGTTAAAAACCCTAATTGGACAAGAATAAGCCTAGGGAGGACGAAAATGACCTAAATGTTCATCCAATGACACAAATGAACTTATTGGATGCACAAGATTGGTTAAAAACCCTAATTAGACAAGAATAAGCCTATGGAGGACGAAAATGACCTAAATGTTCATCGAATGACACAAATGAACTTATTGGATGCACAAGATTGGTTAAAAACCCTAACTGGACAAGAATAAGCCTAGGGAGGACGAAAATGACTTAAATGTTCGTCCAATGAAACAAACACACCTATTGGATGCACAAGATTGCATAAAAACCCTAATTGGACAAGAATAAGAATAGGGAGGACGAAAATGACCTAAATGTTCATCCAATGACACAAATGAACTTATTGGATGCACAAGATTGGTTAAAAACCCTAATTGGACAAGAATAAGCCTAGGGAGGACGAAAATGACCTAAATGTTCATCCATTGACACAAACACACCTATTGGATGCACAAGATTGCATAAAAACCCTAATTGGACAAGAATAAGACTAGGGAGGACGAAAATGACCTAAATGTTCATCCAATGACACAAATGAACTTATTGGATGCACAAGATTGGTTGAAAACCCTAATTGGACAAGAATAAGCCGAGGGAGGACGAAAATGACCTAAATGTTCATCCAATGACACAAATGAACTTATTGGATGCACAAGATTGGTTAAAAACCCTAATTGGACAAGAATAAGCCTAGGGAGGACGAAAATGACCTAAATGTTCATCCAATGACACAAACACACCTACTGGATGCACAAGATTGGTTAAAAACCCTAATTGGACAAGAATAAGCCTAGGGAGGACGAATATGACCTAAATGTTCGTCCAATGACACAAACACACCTATTGGATGCACAAGATTGCATAAAAACCCTAATTGGACAAGAATAAGACTAGGGAGGACGAAAATGACCTAAATGTTCATCCAATGACACAAATGAACTTATTGGATGCACAAGATTGGTTAAAAACCCTAATTGGCCAAGAATAGGCCTAGGGAGGACGAAAATGACCTAAATGTTCGTCCAATGACACAAACACACCTATTGGATGCACAAGATTGCATAAAAACCCTAATTGGCCAAGAATAAGCCTAGGGAGGACGAAAATGACCTAAATGTTCGTCCAATGACACAAACACACCTATTGGATGCACAAGATTGCATAAAAACCCTAATTGGACAAGAATAAGACTAGGGAGGACGAAAATGACTTAAATGTTCCTCCAATGACACAAATGAACTTATTGGATGCACAAGATTGGCTAAAAACCCTAATTGGACAAGAATAAGCCTAGGGAGGACGAAAATGACCTAAATGTTCGTCCAATAACACAAACACACCTATTGGATGCACAAGATTGCATAAAAACCCTAATTGGACAAGAATAAGCCTAGGGAGGACGAAAATGACCTAAATGTTCGTCCAATGACACAAACACACCTATTGGATGCACAAGATTACATAAAAACCCTAATTGGACAATAATAAGACTAGGGAGGACGAAAATGACCTATATGTTCCTCCAATGACACAAATGAACTTATTGGATGCACAAGATTGGCTAAAAACCCTAATTGGAATAGAATAAGCCTAGGGAGGATGAAAATGACCTAAATGTTCCTCCAATGACACAAATGAACTTATTGGATGCACAAGATTGGCTAAAAACCCTAATTGGACAAGAATAAGCCTAGGGAGGACGAAAATGACCTAAATGTTCGTCCAATAACACAAACACACCTATTGGATGCACAAGATTGCATAAAAACCCTAATTGGACAATAATAAGACTAGGGAGGACGAAAATGACCTAAATGTTCCTCCAATGACACAAACACACCTATTGGATGCACAAGATTGGTTAAAAACCCTAATTGGACAAGAATAAACTTAGGGAGGACGAAAATGACCTAAATGTTCGTCCAATGACACAAACACACCTATTGGATGCACAAGATTGCATAAAAACCCAAATTGGACAAGAATAAGTCTAGGGAGGACGAAAATGACCTAAATGTTCATCCAATGACACAAATGAACTTATTGGATGCACAAGATTGGTTAAAAACCCTAATTGGACAAGAATAAGCCTAGGGAGGACGAAAATGACCTAAATGTTCATCCAATGACACAAATGAACTTATTGGATGCACAAGATTGGTTAAAAACCCTAATTGGACAAGAATAAGCATAGGGAGGACGAAAATGACCTAAATGTTCATCCAATGACACAAACCCACATATTGGATGCACAAGATTGGTTAAAACCCTAATTGGACAAGAATAAGACTATGGAGGACGAAAAAGACCTAAATGTTCCTCCAATGACACAAACACACCTATTGGATGCACAAGATTGCATAAAAACCCTAATTGGACAAGAATAAGACTAGGGAGGACGAAAATGACCTAAATGTTCATCCAATGACACAAATGAACTTATTGGATGCACAAGATTGGTTAAAAACCCTAATTGGACAAGAATAAGCATAGGGAGGACGAAAATGACCTAAACGTTCATCCAATGACACAAACCCACATATTGGATGCACAAGATTGCTTAAAACCCTAATTGGACAAGAATAAGACTAGGGAGGATGAAAATCACCTAAATGTTCATCCAATGACACAAATGAACTTATTGAATGCACAAGATTGGTTAAAAACCCTAATTGGACAAGAATATGCCTAGGGAGGTCGAAAATGACCTAAGTGTTCTTCCAATGACACAAACATACATATTGGATGCACAAGATTGCATAAAAACCCTAATTGGACAAGAATAAGACTAGGGAGGACGAAAATGACCTAAATGTTCCTCCAATGACACAAACACACCTATTGGATGCACAAGATTGCATAAAAACCCTAATTGGACAAGAATAAGACTAGGGAGGACGAAAATGACCTAAATGTTCATCCAATGACACAAATGAACTTATTGGATGCACAAGATTGGTTAAAAACCCTAATTGGACAAGAATAAGCCTCGGGAGGACAAAAATGACCAAAATGTTCATCCAATGACACAAATGAACTTATTGGATGCACAAGATTGGTTAAAAACCCTAATTGCACAAGAATAAGCCTAGGGAGGACGAAAATGACCAAAATGTTCATCCAATGACACAAATGAACTTATTGGATGCACAAGATTGGTTAAAAACCCTAATTGGACAAGAATAAGCCTAGGGAGGACGAAAATGACCTAAATGTTCGTCCAATGACACAAACACACCTATTGGATGCACAAGATTGCATAAAAACCCTAATAGGAAAAGAATAAGACTAGGGAGGACGAAAATGACCTAAATGTTCCTCCAATGACACAAACACACCTATTGGATACCCAACATTGCATAAAAACCCTAATTCGACAAGAATAAGACTAGGGAGGACGACAATGGCCTAAATGTTCCTCCAATGACACAAACACACCTATTGGATGCACAAGATTGCATAAAAACCCTAATTGGACAAGAATAAGACTAGGGAGGACGAAAATGACCTAAATGTTCATCCAATGACACAAATGAACTTATTGGATGCACAAGATTGGTTAAAAACCCTAATTGGACAAGAATAAGCCTAGGGAGGACGAAAATGACCTAAATGTTCGTCCAATGACACAAACACACCTATTGGATGCACAAGATTGCATAAAAACCATAATTGGACAAGAATAAGCCTAGGGAGGACGAAAATGACCTAAATGTTCATCCAATGACACAAATGAACTTATTGGAAGCACAAGATTGGTTAAAAACCCTAATTGGACAAGAATAAGCCTAGGGAGGACGAAAATGACCTAAATGTTCGTCCAATGACACAAACACACCTATTGGATGCACAAGATTGCATAAAATCCCTAATTGGACAAGAATAAGACTAGGGAGGACGAAAATGACCTAAATGTTCCTCCAATACACAAACACACCTATTGGATGCACAAGATTGCATAAAAACCCTAATTGGACAAGAATAAGACTAGGGAGGACGAAAATGACCTAAATGTTCATCCAATGACACAAATGAACTTATTGGATGCACAAGATTGGTTAAAAACCCTAATTGGACAAGAATAAGCCTAGGGAGGACGAAAATGACCTAAATGTTCATCCAATGACACAAATGAACTTATTGGATGAACAAGATTGGTTAAAAACCCTAATTGGACAAGAATAAGCCTAGGGAGGACGAAAATGACCTAAATGTTCAACCAATGACACAAATGAACTTATTGGATGCACAAGATTGGTTAAAAACCCTAATTGGACAAGAATAAGCCTAGGGAGGACGAAAATGTCCTAAATGTTCATCCAATGACACAAATGAACTTATTGGATGCACAAGATTGGTTAAAAACCCTAATTGGACAAGAATAAGCCTATGGAGGACGAAAATGACCTAAATGTTCGTCCAACGACACAAACACACCTATTGGATGCACAAGATTGCATAAAAACCCTAATTGGACAAGAATAAGCCTAGGGAGGACGTAAATGACCTAAATGTTCATCCAATGACACAAATGAACTTATTGGATGCACAAGATTGGTTAAAAACCCTAATTGGACAAGAATAAGCATAGGGAGGACGAAAATGACCTAAATGTTCATCCAATGACACAAACACACATATTGGATGCACAAGATTGCTTAAAACCCTAATTGGACTAGAATAAGACTAGGGAGGACGAAAATGACCTAAATGTTCATCCAATGACACAAATGAACTTATTGGATGCACAAGATTGGTTAAAAACCCTAATTGGACAAGAATAAGCCTAGGGAGGACTAAAATGACCTAAATGTTCATCCAATGACACAAATCAACTTATTGGATGCACATGATTGGTTAAAAACCCAAATTGGACATGAATAAGCCTAGGGAGGACGAAAATGACCTAAATGTTTATCCAATGACACAAATGAACTTATTGGATGCACAAGATTGGTTAAAAACCCTAATTGGACAATAATAAGACTAGGGAGGACGAAAATGACCTAAATATTCCTCCAATGACTCAAACAAACCTATTGGATGCACAAGATTGGTTAAAAACCCTAATTGGACAAGAATAAGCCTAGGGAGGACGAAAATGACCTAAATGTTCGTCCAATGACACAAACACACCTATTGGATGCACAAGATTGCATAAAAACCCAAATTGGACAAGAATAAGTCTAGGGAGGACGAAAATGACCTAAATGTTCATCCAATGACACAAATGAACTTATTGGATGCACAAGATTGGTTAAAAACCCTAATTGGACAAGAATAAGCATAGGGAGGACGAAAATGACCTAAATGTTCATCCAATGACACAAACACACATATTGGATGCACAAGATTGGTTAAAAACCCAAATTGGACAAGAATAAGCCTAGGGAGGACGAAAATGACCTAAATGTTCATCCAATGACACAAACACACATATTGGATGCACAAGATTGGCTAAAAACCCTAATTGGACAAGAATAAGCCTAAGGAGGACAAAAATGACCTAAATGTTCATCCATTGACACAAATGAACTTATTGGATGCACAAGATTGGTTAAAAACCCTAATTGGACAAGAATAAGCCTAGGGAGGACGAAAATGACCTAAATGTTCCTCCAATGACAAAAATGAACTTATTGGATGCACAAGATTGGCTAAAAACCCTAATTGGACAAGAATAAGCCTAGGGAGGACGAGAATGACCTAAATGTTCGTCCAATGACACAAACACACCTATTGGATGCACAAGATTGCATAAAAACCCTAATTGGTCAAGAATAAGCCTAGGGAGGATGAAAATGACCTAAATGTTCCTCCAATGACACAAATGAACTTATTGGATGCACAAGATTGGCTAAAAACCCTAATTGGTCAAGAATAAGCCTAGGGAGGACGAAAATGACCTAAATGTTCGTCCAATAACACAAACACACCTATTGGATGCACAAGATTGCATAAAAACCCTAATTGGACAAGAATAAGCCTAGAGAGGGCGAAAATGACCTAAATGTTTGTCCAATGACACAAACACACCTATAGGATGCACAAGATTACATAAAAACCCTAATTTGACAATAATAAGACTAGGCAGGACGAAAATGACCTAAATGTTCCTCCAATGACACAAACACACCTATTGGATGCAAAAGATTGGTTAAAAACCCTAATTGGACAAGAATAAGCCTAGGGAGGACGAAAAGGACCTAAATGTTCGTCCAATGACACAAACACACCTATTGGATGCACAAGATTGCATAAAAACCCAAATTGGACAAGAATAAGTCTAGGGAGGACGAAAATGACCTAAATGTTCATCCAATGACACAAATGAACTTATTGGATGCACAAGATTGGTTAAAAACCCTAATTGGACAAGAATAAGCCTAGGGAGGACGAAAATGACCTAAATGTTCATCCAATGACACAAACACACATTTAGGATGCACAAGATTGGTTAAAAACCCTAATTGGACAAGAATAAGCCTAGGGAGGACGAAAATGACCTAAATGTTCATCCAATGACACAAATCATCTTATTGGATGCACATGATTGGTTAAAAACCCAAATTGGACAAGAATAAGCCTAGGGAGGACGAAAATGACCTAAATGTTCATCCAATGACACAAATGAACTTATAGGATGCACAAGATTGGTTAAAATCCCTAATTGGACAAGAATAAGCATAGGGAGGACGAAAATGACCTAAATGTTCATCCAATGACACAAACACACATATTGGATGCACAAGATTGGTTAAAAACCCTAATTGAACAAGAATAAGCCTAGGGAGGACGAAAAGGACCTAAATGTTCTTCCAATGACACAAACACACATATTGGATGCACAAGATTGCTTAAAACCCTAATTGGACAAGAATAAGGCTAGGGAGGACGAAAATGACCTAAATGTTCATCCAATGACACAAATGAACTTATTGGATGCACAAGATTGGTTAAAAACCCTAATTGGACAAGAATAAGCCTAGGGAGGATGAAAATGACCTAAATGTTCAACCAATGACACAAATGAACTTATTGGATGCACAAGGTTGGTTAAAAATCCTAATTGGACAAGAATAAGCCTAGGGAGGACGAAAATGACCTAAATGTTCGTCCAATGACACAAACACACCTATTGGATGCACAAGATTGCATCAAAACCCAAATTGGACAAGAATAAGACTAGGGAGGACGAAAATGACCTAAATGTTCCTCCAATGACACAAACACACCTATAGGATGCACAAGATTAGTTAAAAACCCTAATTGGACAAGAATAAGCCTAGGGAGGACGAAAATGACCTAAATGTTCGTCCAATGACACAAACACACCTATTGGATGCACAAGATTGCATAAAAACCCTAATTAGACAAGAATAAGACTAGGGAGGACGAAAATGACCTAAATGTTCCACCAATGACACAAATGAACTTATTGGATGCACAAGGTTGGTTAAAAACCCTAATTGAACAAGAATAAGCCTAGGGAGGACGAAAATGACCTAAATGTTCGTCCAATGACACAAACACACCTATTGGATGCACAAGATTGCATAAAAACCCTAATTGGACAAGAATAAGACTAGGGAGGACGAAAATGACCTAAATGTTCCTCCAATGACACAAACACACCTATTGGATGCACAAGATTGCATAAATACCCTAATTCGACAAATATAAGACTAGGGAGGACGAAAATGACCTAAATGTTCCTCCAATGACACAAACACACCTATTGGATGCACAAGATTGCATAAAAACCCTAATTGGACAAGAATAAGACTAGGGAGGACGTAAATGACCTAAATGTTCCACCAATGACACAAACACGCGTATAGGATGCACAAGATTGCATAAAAACCCTAATTGGACAAGAACAAGCCTAGGGAGGACGAAAATGACCTAAATGTTCATCCAATGACACAAATGAACTTATTGGATGCACAAGATTGGTTAAAAACCCTAATTGGACATGAATAAGCGTTGGGAGGACGTAAATGACCTAAATGTTCATCCAATGACACAAATGAACTTATTGGATGCACAAGATTGGTTAAAAACCCTAATTGGACAAGAATAAGCATAGGGAGGACGAAAATGACCTAAATGTTCATCCAATGACACAAACACACATATTGGATGCACAAGATTGGTTAAAACCCTAATTGGACAAGAATAAGACTAGGGATGACGAAAATGACCTAAATGTTCATCCAATGACACAAATGAACTTATTGGATGCACAAGATTGGTTAAAAACCCTAATTGGACAAGAATAAGCATAGGGAGGACGAAAATGACCTAAATGTTCATCCAATGACACACATCAACTTATTGGATGCACATGATTGGTTAAAAACCCTAATTGGACAAGAATAAGCCTAGGGAGGACGAAAATGACCTAAATGTTCGTCCAATGACACAAACACACCTATTGGATGCACAAGATTGCATAAAAACCCTAATTAGACAAGAATAAGACTAGGGAGGACGAAAATGACCTAAATGTTCCATCAATGACACAAATGAACTTATTGGATGCACAAGATTGGCTAAAAACCCTAATTGGACAAGAATAAGCATAGGGAGGACAAAAATGACCTAAATGTTCATCCAATGACACAAATGAACTTATTGGATGCACAAGATTGGTTAAAAACCCTAATTGGACAAGAATAAGCCTAGGGAGGACGAAAATGACCTAAATGTTTATCCAATGACACAAACGAACTTATTGGATGCACAAGATTGGTTAAAAACCCTAATTGGACAAGAATAAGCCTAGGGAGGACGAAAATGACCTAAATGTTCATCCAATGACACAAACACACCTATTGGATGCACAAGATTGGTTAAAAACCCTAATTGGACAAGAATAAACCTTGGGAGGACGAAAATGACCTAAATATTCATCCAATGAAACAAATGAACTTATTGGATGCCTAAGATTGGTTAAAAACCCTAATTGGACAAGAATAAGCCTAGGGTGGACGAAAATGACCTAATTGTTTATCCAATGACACAAATGAACTTATTGGATGCACAAGATTGGTTAAAAACCCTAATTGGACAAGAATAAGCCTAGGGAGGACGGAAATGACCTAAATGTTCATCCAATGACACAAATGAACTTATTGGATGCACAAGATTGGTTAAAAACCCTAATTGGACAAGAATAAGCCTAGGGAGGACGAAAATGACCTAAATGTTCATCCAATGACACAAACACACCTATTGGATGCACAAGATTGGTAAGAAACCCTAATTGGACAAGAATAAGCCTAGGGAGGACGAAAATGACCTAAATGTTAATCCAATGACACAAATGAACTTATAGGATGCACAAGATTGGTTAAAAACCCTAATTGGACAAGAATAAGCCTAGGGAGGACGAAAATAACCTAAATGTTCATCCAATGACACAAATGAACTTATTGGATGCACAAGATTGGTTAAAAACCCTAATTGGACAAGAATAAGCCTAGGGAGGACGAAAATGACCTAAATGTTCATCCAATGACACAAACACACCTATTAGATGCACTAGATTGGTTAGAAACCCTAATTGGACAAGAATAAGCCTAGGGAGGACGAAAATGACCTAAATGTTAATCCAATGACACAAATGAACTTATTGGATGCACAAGATTGGTTAAAAACACTAATTGGACAAGAATAATCCTAGGGAGGACGAAAATGACCTAAATGTTCATCAAATGACTAAACACACCTATTGGATGCACAAGATTGGTTAGAAACCCTAATTGGACAAGAATAAGCCTAGGGATGACGAAAATGACCTAAATGTTCATCCAATGACACAAATGAACTTATTGGATGCACAAGATTGGTTAAAAACCCTAATTGGACAAGAATAAGCCTAGGGAGGACGAAAATGACCTAAATGTTCATCCAATGACACAAACACACCTATTGGATGCACAAGATTGCATAAAAACCCTAATTGGACAAGAATAAGCCTAGGGAAGACGAAAATGACCTAAATGTTCTTCCAATGACACAAATGAACTTATTGGATGCACAAGATTGGTTAAAAACCCTAATTGGACAAGAATAAGCCTAGGGAGGACGAAAATGACCTAAATGTTCATCCAATGACACAAATGAACTTATTGGATGCACAAGATTGGTTAAAAACCCTAATTGGACAAGAATAAGCCTAGGGAGGACGAAAATGACCTAAATGTTCATCCAATGACACAAATGAACTTATTGGATGCACAAGATTGGTTAAAAACCCTAATTGGACAAGAATTAGCCTAGGGAGGACGAAAATGACCTAAATGTTCGTCCAATGACACAAACACACCTATTGGATGCACAAGATTGGTTAAAAACCCTAATTGGACAAGAATAAGCCTAGGGAGGAAGAAAATGACCTAAATGTTCATCCAATGACACAAATGAACTTATTGGATGCACAAGATTGGTTAAAAACCCTAATTGGACAAGAATAAGCCTAGGGAGGACGAAAATGACCTAAATGTTCATCCAATGACACAAATGAACTTATTGGATGCACAAGATTGGTTAAAATCCCTAACTGGACAAGAATAAGCCTAGGGAGGACGAAAATGACCTAAATGTTCGTCCAATGACACAAACACACCTATTGGATGCACAAGATTGCATAAAAACCCTAATCGGACAAGAATAAGACTAGGGAGGACGAAAATGACCTAAATGTTCATCCAATGAAACAAATGAACTTATTGGATGCACAAGATTGGTTAAAAACCCTAATTGGACAAGAATAAGCCTAGGGAGGACGAAAATGACCTAAATGTTCATCCAATGACACAAACACACATATTGGATGCACAAGATTGCATAAAAACCCAAATTGGACAAGAATAAGACTAGGGAGGACGAAAATGACCTAAATGTTCATCCAATGACACAAATGAACTTATTGGATGCACAAGATTGGTTAAAAACCCTAATTGGACAAGAATAAGCATAGGGAGGACGAAAATGACCTAAATGTTCATCCAATGACACAAATAAACTTATTGGATGCACAAGATTGCATAAAAACCCTAATTGGACAAGAATAAGACTAGGGAGGACGAAAATGACCTAAATGTTCATCCAATGACACAAATGAACTTATTGGATGCACAAGATTGGTTAAAAACCCTAATTGGACAAGAATAAGCATAGGGAGGACGAAAATGACCTAAACGTTCATCCAATGACACAAACCCTCATATTGGATGCACAAGATTGCTTAAAACCCTAATTGGACAAGAATAAGGCTAGGGAGGACGAAAATGACCTAAACGTTCATCCAATGACACAAACCCTCATATTGGATGCACAAGATTGCTTAAAACCCTAATCGGACAAGAATAAGCCTAGGGAGGACGAAAATGACCTAAATGTTCTTCCAATGACACAAACACACCTATTGGATGCACAAGATTGGTTAAAAACCCTAATCGGACAAGAATAAGCCTATGGAGGACGAAAATGACCTAAATGTTCGTCCCATGACACAAACACACCTATTGGATGCACAAGATTGCATAAAAACCCTAATTGGACAAGAATAAGACTAGGGAGGACGAAACTGACCTAAATGTTCCTCCAATGACACAAACACACCTATTGGATGCACAAGATTGCATAAAAACCCTAATTGGACAAGAATAAGACTAGGGAGGACGAAAATGACCTAAATGTTCATCCAATGACACAAATGAACTTATTGGATGCACAAGATTGGTTAAAAACCCTAATTGGACAAGAATAAGCATAGGGAGGACGAAAATGACCTAAACGTTCATCCAATGACACAAACACACCTATTGGATGCACAAGATTGCTTAAAACCCTAATTGGACAAGAATAAGACTAGGGAGGACGAAAATGACCTAAATGTTCATCCAATGACACAAATGAACTTATTGAATGCACAAGATTGGTTAAAAACCCTAATCGGACAAGAATAAGCCTAGGGAGGACAAAAATGACCTAAATGTTCTTCGAATGACACAAACACACCTATTGGATGCACAAGATTGCATAAAAACCCTAATTGGACAAGAATAAGACTAGGGAGGACGAAAATGACCTAAATGTTCCTCCAATGACACAAACACACCTATTGGATGCACAAGATTGCATAAAAACCATAATAGGACAAGAATAAGACTAGGGAGGACGAAAATGACCTAAATGTTCATCCAATGACACAAATGAACTTATTGAATGCACAAGATTGGCTAAAAACCCTAATCGGACAAGAATAAGCCTAGGGAGGACGAAAATGACCTAAATGTTCGTCCAATGACACAAACACACCTATTGGATGCACAAGATTGCATAAAAACCCTAATTGGACAAGAATAAGACTAGGGAGGACGAAAATGACCTAAATGTTCCTCCAATGACACCAACACACCTATTGGATGCACAAGATTGCATAAAAACCCAAATTGGACAAGAATAAGACTAGGGAGGACGAAAATGACCTAAATGTTCATCCAATGACACAAATGAACTTATTGGATGCACAAGATTGGTTAAAAACCCTAATTGGACAAGAATAAGCATAGGGAGGACGAAAATGACCTAAATGTTCGTCCAATGACACAAACCCACATATTGGATGCACAAGATTGCTTAAAACCCTAATTGGACAAGAATAAGCCTAGGGAGGACGAAAATGACCTAAATGTTCGTCCAATGACACAAACACACCTATTGGATGCACAAGATTGCATAAAAACCCTAATTGGACAAGAATAAGACTAGGGAGGACGAAAATGACCTAAATGTTCCTGCAATGACACAAATGAACTTATTGGATGCACAAGATTGGTTAAAAACCCTATTAGGACAAGAATAAGCCTAGGGAGGACGAAAATGACCTAAATGTTCGTCCAATGACACAAACACACCTATTGGATGCACAAGATTGCATAAAAACCCTAATTGGACAAGAATAAGACTAGGGAGGACGAAACTGACCTAAATGTTCCTCCAATGACACAAACACACCTATTGGATGCACAAGATTGCATAAAAACCCTAATTGGACAAGAATAAGACTAGGGAGGACGAAAATTACCTAAATGTTCATCCAATGACACAAATGAACTTATTGGATCCACAAGATTGGTTAAAAACCCTAATTGGACAAGAATAAGCCTAGGAAGGACGAAAATGACCTAAATGTTCGTCCAATGACACAAACACACCTATTGGATGCACAAGATTGCATAAAAACCCTAATTGGACAAGAATAAGACTAGGGAGGACGAAAATGACCTAAATGTTCATCCAATGACACAAATGAACTTATTGGATGCACAAGATTGGTTAAAAACCCTAATTGGACAAGAATAAGCATAGGGAGGACGAAAATGACCTAAACGTTCATCCAATGACACAAACCCACATATTGAATGCACAAGATTGCTTAAAACCCTAATTGGACAAGAATAAGACTAGGGAGGACGTAAATGACCTAAATGTTCATCCAATGACACAAATGAACTTATTGAAAGCACAAGATTGGTTAAAAACCCTAATCGGACAAGAATAAGCCTAGGGAGGACGAAAATGACCTAAATGTTCGTCCAATGACACAAACACACCTATTGGATGCACAAGATTGCATAAAAACCCTAATTGGACAAGAATAAGACTAGGGAGGACGAAAATGACCTAAATGTTCATCCAATGACACAAATGAACTTATTGGATGCACAAGATTGGTTAAAAACCCTAATTGGACAAGAATAAGCATAGGGAGGACGAAAATGACCTAAATGTTGGTCCAATGACACAAACCCACATATTGGATGCACAAGATAGCTTAAAACCCTAATTGGACAAGAATAAGACTAGGGAGGACGAAAATGACCTAAATGTTCATCCAATGACACAAATGAACTTTTTGGATGCACAAGATTGGTTAAAAACCCTTATCGGACAAGAATAAGCCTAGGGAGGACGAAAATGACCTAAATGTTCGTCCAATGACACAAACACACCTATTGGATGCACAAGATTGCATAAAAACCCTAATTGGACAAGAATAAGACTAGGGAGGACGAAAATGACTTAAATGTTCCTCCAATGACACAAATGAACTTATTGGATGCACAAGATTGGCTAAAAACCCTAATTGGACAAGAATAAGCCTAGGGAGGACGAAAATGACCTAAATGTTCGTCCAATAACACAAACACACCTATTGGATGCACAAGATTGCATAAAAACCCTAATTGGACAAGAATAAGCCTAGGGAGGACGAAAATGACCTAAATGTTCGTCCAATGACACAAACACACCTATTGGATGCACAAGATTACATAAAAACCCTAATTGGACAATAATAAGACTAGGGAGGACGAAAATGACCTATATGTTCCTCCAATGACACAAATGAACTTATTGGATGCACAAGATTGGCTAAAAACCCTAATTGGAATAGAATAAGCCTAGGGAGGATGAAAATGACCTAAATGTTCCTCCAATGACACAAATGAACTTATTGGATGCACAAGATTGGCTAAAAACCCTAATTGGACAAGAATAAGCCTAGGGAGGACGAAAATGACCTAAATGTTCGTCCAATGACACAAACACACATATTGGATGCACAAGATTGCATAAAAACCCAAATTGGACAAGAATAAGTCTAGGGAGGACGAAATTGACCTAATAGTTCATCCAATGACACAAATGAACTTATTGGATGCACAAGATTGGTTAAAAACCCTAATTGGACAAGAATAAGCCTAGGGAGGACGAAAATGACCTAAATGTTCATCCAATGACACAAACACACCTATTGGATGCACAAGATTGCATAAAAACCCTAATTGGACAAGAATAAGCCTAGGGAGGATGAAAATGACCTAAATGTTCCTCCAATGACACAAATGAACTTATTGGATGCACAAGATTGGCTAAAAACCCTAATTGGACAAGAATAAGCCTAGGGATGACGAAAATGACCTAAATGTTCGTCCAATAACACAAACACACCTATTGGATGCACAAGATTGCATAAAAACCCTAATTGGACAAGCATAAGCCTAGGGAGGACGAAAATGACCTAAATGTTCGTCCAATGACACAAACACACCTATTGGATGGACAAGATTACATAAAAACCCTAATTGGACAATAATAAGACTAGGGAGGACGAAAATGACCTTAATGTTTCTCCAATGACACAAACACACCTATTGGATGCACAAGATTGGTTAAAAACCCTAATTGAACAAGAATTCGCCTAGGGAGGACGAAAATGACCTAAATGTTCGTCCAATGACACAAACACACCTATTGGATGCACAAGATTGCATAAAAACCCAAATTGGACAAGAATAAGACTAGGGAGGACGAAAATGACCTAAATGTTCATCCAATGACACAAATGAACTTATTGGATGCACAAGATTGGTTAAAAACCCTAATTGGACAAGAATAAGCATAGGGAGGACGAAAATGACCTAAATGTTCCTCCAATGACACAAACACACCTATTGGATGCACAAGATTGGTTAAAAACCCTAATTGAACAAGAATAAGCCTAGGGAGGACGAAAATGACCTAAATGTTCGTCCAATGACACAAATGAACTTATTGGATGCACAAGGTTGGGTAAAAAGCCTAATTGGACAAGAATAAGCCTAGGGAGGACGAAAATGACCTAAATGTTCGTCCAATGACACAAACACACCTATTGGATGCACAAGATTACATAAAAACCCTAATTGGACAAGAATAAGACTAGGGAGGACAAAATGATCTAAATGTTCATCCAATGACACAAACACACATATTGGATGCACAAGATTGGTTAAAAACCCAAATTGGACAAGAATAAGCCTAGGGAGGACGAAAATGACCTAAATGTTCATCCAATGACACAAATCGACTTATTGGATGCACATGATTGGTTAAAAACCCAAATTGGACAAGAATAAGCCTAGGGAGGACGAAAATGACCTAAATGTTCATCCAATGACACAAATGAACTTATTGGAAGCACAAGATTTGTTAAAAACCCTAATTGGACAAGAATAAGCCTAGGGAGGACGAAAATGACCTAAATGTTCATCCAATGAAACAAATCAACTTATTGAATGCACATGATTGGTTAAAAACACTAATTGGACAAGAATAAGCCTACGGAGGACGAAAATGACCTAAATGTTCGTCTAATGACACAAATGAACTTATTGGATGCACAAGATTGGTTTAAAACCCTAATTGGACAAGAATAAGCCTAGGGAGGACGAAAATGACCTAAATGTTCATCCAATGACACAAACACACATATTGGATGCACAAGATTGCATAAAAACCCTAATTGGAGAAGAATAAGACTAGGGAGGACGAAAATGACCTAAATGTTCCTCCAATGACACAAATGAACTTATTGGATGCACAAGATTGGCTAAAAACCCTAATTGGACAAGAATAAGCCAAGGGAGGACGAAAATGACCTAAATGTTCATCCAATGACACAAATGAACTTATTGGATGCAGAAGATTGGTTAAAAACCATAATTGGACAAGAATAAGCCTAGGGAGGACAAAAATGACCTAAATGTTCATTCAATGACTCAAATGAACTTATTGGATGCAGAAGATTGGTTAAAAACCCTAATTGGACAAGAATAAGCCTAGGGAGGACGAAAATGACCTAAATGTTCGTCCAATGACACAAACACACCTATTGGATGCACAAGATTACATAAAAACCCTAATTGGACAAGAATAAGACTAGGGAGGACAAAATGACCTAAATGTTCATCCAATGACACAAACACACATATTGGATGCACAAGATTGGTTAAAAACCCAAATTGGACAAGAATAAGCCTAGGGAGGACGAAAATGACCTAAATGTTCATCCAATGACACAAATGAACTTATTGGATGCACAAGATTGGTTAAAAACCCTAATTGGACAAGAATAAGCCTAGGGAGGACGAAAATGACCTAAATGTTCATCCAATGACACAAACACACCTATTGGATGCACAAGATTGGTTAGAAACCCTAATTGGACAAGAATAAGCCTAGGGAGGACGAAAATGACCTAAATGTTAATCCAATGAAACAAATGAACTTATTGGATACACAAGATTGGTTAAAAACCCTAATTGGACAAGAATAAGCCTAGGGAGGACGAAAATGACCTAAATGTTCATCCAATGACACAAACACACTATTGGATGCACAAGATTGGTTAGAAACCCTAATTGGACAAGAATAAGCCTAGGGAGGACGAAAATGACCTAAATGTTCATCCAATGACACAAACACACCTATTGAATGCACAAGATTGTTTAGAAACCCTAATTGGACAAGAATAAGCCTAGGGAGGACGAAAATGACCTAAATGTTCATCCAATGACACAAATGAACATATTGGATGCACAAGATTGGTTAAAAACCCTAATTGGAGAAGATTAAGCCTAGGGAGGACGAAAATGACCTAAATGTTAATCCAATGACACAAATGAACTTATTGGATGCACAAGATTGGTTAAAAACCCTAATTGGACAAGAATAAGCCTAGGGAGGACGAAAATGACCTAAATGTTCATCCAATGACACAAATGAACTTATTGGATGCACAAGATTGGTTAAAAACCCTAATTGGACAAGAATAAGCCTAGGGAGGACGAAAATGACCTAAATGTTAATCCAATGACACAAACACACCTATTGGATGCCCAAGATAGGTTAGAAACCCTAATTGGACAAGAATAAGCGTAGGGAGGACAAAAATGACCTAAATGTCCATCCAATGACACAAATGAACTTATTGGATGCACAAGATTGGTTAAAAACCCTAATTGGACAAGAATAAGCCTAGGGAGGACGAAAATGACCTAAATGTTCGTCCAATGCCACAAATGAACTTATTGGATGCACAAGATTGGTTAAAAACCCTAATTGGACAAGAATAAGCCTAGGGAGGACGAAAATGACCTAAATGTTAATCAAATGACACATATTGGATGCACAAGATTGGTTAAAAACCCTAATTGGACAAGAATAAGCCTAGGGAGGACGAAAATGACCTAAATGTTCATCCAATGACACAAATGAACTTATTGGATGCACAAGATTGGTTAAAAACCCTAATTGGACAAGAATAAGCCTAGGGAGGACGAAAATGACCTAAATGTTCATCCAATGACACAAATGAACTTATTGGATGCACAAGATTGGTTAAAAACCCTAATTGGACAAGAATTAGCCTAGGGAGGACGAAAATGACCTAAATGTTCGTCCAATGACACAAACACACCTATTGGATGCACAAGATTGGTTAAAAACCCTAATTGGACAAGAATAAGCCTAGGGAGGAAGAAAATGACCTAAATGTTCATCCAATGACACAAATGAACTTATTGGATGCACAAGATTGGTTAAAAACCCTAATTGGACAAGAATAAGCCTAGGGAGGACGAAAATGACCTAAATGTTCATCCAATGACACAAATGAACTTATTGGATGCACAAGATTGGTTAAAAACCCTAATTGGACAAGAATAAGCCTAGGGAGGACGAAAATGACCTAAATGTTCATCCAATGACACAAATGAACTTATTGGATGCACAAGATTGGTTAAAATCCCTAATTGGACAAGAATAAGCCTAGGGAAGACGAAAATGACCTAAAGGTTCGTCCAATGACACAAACACACCTCTTGGATGCACAAGATTGCATAAAAACCCTAATTGGACAAGAATAAGACTAGGGAGGACGAAAATGACCTAAATGTTCATCCAATGACACAAACACACATATTGGACGCACAAGATTGCTTAAAACCCTAATTGGACAAGAATAAGACTTGGGAGGATGAAAATGACCTAAATTTTCATCCAATGACACAAATGAACTTATTGGATGCACAAGATTGGTTAAAAACCCTAATTGGACAAGAATAAGCCTAGGGAGGACGAAAATGACCTAAATGTTCATCCAATGACACAAATGAACTTATTGGATGCACAAGTTTGGTTAGAAACCCTAATTGGACAAGAATAAGCCTAGGGAGGACGAAAATGACCTAAATGTTCATCCAATGACACAAATGAACTTATTGGATGCACAAGATTGGTTAAAAACCCTAATTGGACAAGAATAAACCTAGGGCGGACGAAAATGACCTAAATGTTCATCCAATGACACAAATGAACTTATTGGATGCACAAGATTGGTTAAAAACCCTAATTGGACAAGAATAAGCCTAGGGAGGACGAAAATGACCTAAATGTTCATCCAATGACACAAATGAACTTATTGGATGCACAAGATTGGTTAAAAACCCTAATTGGACAAGAATAAACCTAGGGCGGACGAAAATGACCTAAATGTTCATCCAATGACACAAATGAACTTATTGGATGCACAAGATTGGTTAAAAACCCTAATTGGACAAGAATAAGCCTAGGGAGGACGAAAATGACATAAATGTTCGTCCAATGACACAAACACACCTATTGGATGCACGAGATTGCATAAAAACCCTAATTGGACAAGAATAAGACTAGGGAGGAAGAAAATGACCTAAATGTTCGTCCAATGACACAAACACACCTATTGGATGCACTAGATTGCATAAAAACCCTAATTGGACAAGAATAAGACTAGGGAGGACGAAAATGACCTAAATGTTCGTCCAATGACACAAACACACCTATTGGATGCACAAGATTGCATAAAAACCCTAATTGGACAAGAATAAGCCTAGGGAGGACGAAAATGACCTAAATGTTCGTCCAACGACACAAACACACCTATTGGATACACAAGATTGCATAAAAACCCTAATTGGACAAGAATAAGCCTAGGGAGGATGAAAATGAGCTAAATGTTCATCCAATGACACAAATGAACTTATTGGATGCACAAGATTGGTTAAAAACCCTAATTGGACAAGAATAAGCCTAGGGAGGACGAAAATGACCTAAATGTTCATCCAATGACACAAATGAACTTATTGGATGCACAAGATTGGTTAAAAACCCTAATTGGACAAGAATAAGCCTAGGGAGGACGAAAATGACCTAAATGTTCATCCAATGACACAAATGAACTTATTGGATGCACAAGATTGGTTAAAAACCCTAACTGGACAAGAATAAGCCTAGGGAGTTCGAAAATGACCTAAATGTTCGTCCAATGACACAAACACACCAATTGGATGCACAAGATTGCATAAAAACCCTAATTGGACAAGAATAAGACTAGGGAGGACGAAAATGACCTAAATGTTCATCCAATGACACAAATGAACTTTTTAGATGCACAAGATTGGTTAAAAACCCTAATTGGACAAGAATAAGCATAGGGAGGACGAAAATGACCTAAATGTTCATCCAATGACACAAACCCACATATTGGATGCACAAGATTGCTTAAAACCCTAATTGGACAAGAATAAGACTAGGGAGGACGAAAATGACCTAAATGTTCCTCCAATGACACAAACACACCTACTGGATGCACAAGATTGCATAAAAACCATAATTGGACAAGAATAAGACTAGGGATGACGAAAATGACCTAAATGTTCATCCAATGACACAAATGAACTTATTGGATGCACAAGATTGGTTAAAAACCCTAATTGGACAAGAATAAGCCTAGGGAGGACGAAAATGACCTAAATGTTCATCCAATGACACAAACACATCTATTGGATGCACAAGATTGCATAAAAACCCTAATTGGACAAGAATAAGACTAGGGAGGACGAAAATGACCTAAATGTTCATCCAATGACACAAATGAACTTATTGGATGCACAAGATTGGTTAAAAACCCTAATTGGACAAGAATAAGCATAGGGAGGACGAAAATGACCTAAATGTTCATCCAATGACACAAACACACATATTGGATGCACAAGATTGCTTAAAACCCTATATGCACAAGAATAAAATTAGGGATGACGAAAATGACCTAAATGTTCATCCAATGACACAAATGAACTTATTGGATGCACAAGATTGGTTAAAAACCCTAATTGGACAAGAATAAGCCTAGGGAGGACGAAAATGACCTAAATGTTCGTCCAATGACACAAACACACCTATTGGATGCACAAGATTGGTTAAAAACCCTAATTGGACAAGAATAAGCCTAGGGAAGAAGAAAATGACCTAAATGTTCATCCAATGACACGAATGAACTTATTGGATGCACAAGATTGGTTAAAAACCCTAATTGGACAAGAATAAGCCTAGGGAGGAAGAAAATGACCTAAATGTTCACCCAATGACACAAATGAACTTATTGGATGCACAAGATTGGTTAAAAACCCTAATTGGACAAGAATAAGCCTAGGGAGGACGAAAATGACCTAAATGTTCATCCAATGACACAAATGAACTTATTGGATGAACAAGATTGGTTAAAAACCCTAATCGGACAAGAATATGCCTAGGGAGGACGAAAATGACCTAAATGTTCGTCCAATGACACAAACACACCAATTGGATGCACAAGATTGCATAAAAACCCTAATTGGACAAGAATAAGCCTAGTGAGGACGAAAATGACCGAAATGTTCATCCAATGACACAAATGAACTTATTGGATGCACAAGATTGGTTAAAAACCCTAATTGTAAAAGAATAAGCCTAGGGAAGACGAAAATGACCTAAATGTTCATCCAATGACACAAATGAACTTATTGGATGCACAAGATTGGTTAAAAACCCTAATTGGACAAGAAAAAGCCTAGGGAGGACAAAAATGACCTAAATGTTCATCCAATGACACAAATGAACTTATTGGATGCACAAGATTGGTTAAAAACCCTAATTGGACAAGAATAAGCCTAGGGACGACGAAAATGACCTAAATGTTCGTCCAATGACACAAACACACCTAGTGGATGCACTAGATTGCATAAAAATCCTAATTGGACAAGAATAAGACTAGGGAGGACGAAAATGACCTAAATGTTCGTCCAATGACACAAACACACCTATTGGATGCACAAGATTGCATAAAAACCCTAATTGGACAAGAATAAGCCTAGGGAGGACGAAAATGACCTAAATGTTCATCCAATGACACAAATGAACTTGTTGGATGCACAAGATTGGTTAAAAACCCTAATTGGAAAAGAATAAGCCTAGGGAGGACGAAAATGACCTAAATGTTTATCCAATGACACAAACACACCTATTGGATGCACAAGATTGGTTAAAAACCCTAATTGGACAAGAATAAGCCTAGGGAGGACGAAAATGACCTAAATGTTCATCCAATGACACAAATCAACTTATTGGATGCACATGATTGGTTAAAAACCCTAATTGGACAAGAATAAGCCTAGGGAGGACGAAATTGACCTAAATGTTCGTCTAATGACCCAACTGAACTTATTTGAGGCATAAGATTGGTGAAAAACCCTAATTGGACAAGAATAAACGTAGGGAGGACGAAAATGACCTAAATGTTCGTCCAATGACACAAACACACCTATTGGATGCACAAGATTACATAAAAACCCTAATTGGACAAGAATAAGACTGGTGAGGACGAAAATGACCTAAATGTTTATCCAATGACACAAACACACCTATTGGATGCACAAGATTGGTTAAAAACCCTAATTGGACAAGAATAAGCCTAGGGAGGACGAAAATGACCTAAATGTTCATCCAATGACACAAATCAACTTATTGGATGCACATGATTGGTTAAAAACCCTATTTGGACAAGAATAAGCCTAGGGAGGACGAAATTGACCTAAATGTTCGTCTAATGACCCAAATGAACTTATTTGAGGCACAAGATTGGTTAAAAACCCTAATTGGACAAGAATAAGCCTAGGGAGGACGAAAATGACCTAAATGTTCGTCCAATGACACAAACACACCTATTGGATGCACAAGATTACATAAAAACCCTAATTGGACAAGAATAAGACTAGGGAGGACAAAATGATCTAAATGTTCATCCAATGACACAAACACACATATTGGATGCACAAGATTGGTTAAAAACCCAAATTGGACAAGAATAAGCCTAGGGAGGACGAAAATGACCTAAATGTTCATCCAATGACACAAATCGACTTATTGGATGCACATGATTGGTTAAAAACCCAAATTGGACAAGAATAAGCCTAGGGAGGACGAAAATGACCTAAATGTTCATCCAATGACACAAATGAACTTATTGGAAGCACAAGATTTGTTAAAAACCCTAATTGGACAAGAATAAGCCTAGGGAGGACGAAAATGACCTAAATGTTCATCCAATGAAACAAATCAACTTATTGAATGCACATGATTGGTTAAAAACACTAATTGGACAAGAATAAGCCTACGGAGGAAGAAAATGACCTAAATGTTCGTCTAATGACACAAATGAACTTATTGGATGCACAAGATTGGTTTAAAACCCTAATTGGACAAGAATAAGCCTAGGGAGGACGAAAATGACCTAAATGTTCATCCAATGACACAAACACACATATTGGATGCACAAGATTGCATAAAAACCCTAATTGGAGAAGAATAAGACTAGGGAGGACGAAAATGACCTAAATGTTCATCCAATGACACAAATGAACTAATTGGATGCACAAGATTGGCTAAAAACCCTAATTGGACAAGAATAAGCCTAGGGAGGACGAAAATGACCTAAATGTTCATCCAATGACACAAATGAACTTATTGGATGCAGAAGATTGGTTAAAAACCATAATTGGACAAGAATAAGCCTAGGGAGGACAAAAATGACCTAAATGTTCATTCAATGACTCAAATGAACTTATTGGATGCACAAGATTGGTTAAAAACCCTAATTGGACAAGAATAAGCCTAGGGAGGACGAAAATGACCTAAATGTTCCTCTAATGACACAAATGAACTTATTGGATGCACAAGATTGGCTAAAAACCCTAATTGGACAAGAATAAGCCTAGGGAGGACGAGAATGACCTAAATGTTGGTCCAATGACACAAACACACCTATTGGATGCACAAGATTGAATAAAAACCCTAATTGGACAAGAATAAGCCTAGGGAGGATGAAAATGACCTAAATGTTCCTCCAATAACACAAATGAACTTATTGGATGCACAAGATTGGCTAAAAACCCTAATTGGACAAGAATAAGCCTAGGGAGGACGAAAATGACCTAAATGTTCGTCCAATAACACAAACACACCTATTGGATGCACAAGATTGCATAAAAACCCTAATTGGACAAGAATAAGCCTAGGGAAGACGAAAATGACCTAAATGTTCATCCAATGACACAAATGAACTTATTGGATGCAAAGGCTTGGTTAAAAACCCTAATTGGACAAGAATAAGCCTAGGGAGGACGTAAATGACCTAAATGTTCATCCAATGACACAGATGAACTTATTGGATGCACAAGATTGGTTAAAAACCCTAATTGGACAAGAATAAGCCTAGGGAGGACGAAAATGACCTAAATGTTCCTCCAATGACACAAACACACCTATTGGATGCACAAGATTGCATAAAAACCCTAATTGGACAAGAATAAGAATAGGGAGGACGAAAATGACCTAAATGTTCCTCCAATGACACAAACACACCTATTGGATACACAAGATTGCATAAAAACCCTAATTGGACAAGAATAAGACTAGGGAGGACGAAAATGACCTAAATGTTCATCCAATGACACAAATGAACTTATTGGATGCACAAGATTGGTTAAAAACCCTAATTGGACAAGAATAAGCATAGGGAGGACGAAAATGACCTAAATGTTCATCCAATGACACAGATGAACTTATTGAATCACAAGATTGGTTAAAAACCCTAATTGGACAAGAATAAGACTAGGGAGGACGAAGATGACCTAAATGTTCATCCAATGACACAAATGAACTTATTGTATGCACAAGATTGGTTAAAAACCCTAATTGGACAAGAATAAGCATAGGGAGGACGAAAATGACCTAAATGTTCATCCAATGACACAAACACACATATTGGATGCACAAGATTGGTTAAAAACCCTAATTGGACAGGAATAAGCATAGGGAGGACGAAAATTACCTAAATGTTCATCAAATGACACAAACACACATATTGGATGCACAAGATTGGTTAAAAACCCTAATTGGACAAGAATAAGCCTAGGGATGACGAAAATGACCTAAATGTTCGTCCAATGACACAAATGAACTTATTGGATGCACAAGATTGGTTAAAAACACTAATTGGACAAGAATAAGCATAGGGAGGACGAAAATGACCTAAATGTTCATCCAATGACACAAACACACATATTGGATGCACAAGATTGCTTAAAACCCTAATTGGACAAGAATAAGACTAGGGAGGACGAAAATGATCTAAATGTTCATCCAATGACACAAATGAACTTATTGGATGCACAAGATTGGTTAAAAACCCTAATTGGACAAGAATAAGCATAGGGAGGACGAAAATGACCTAAATGTTCATCCAATGACACAAACACACATATTGGATGCATAAGATTGCTTAAAACCCTAATTGGACAAGAATAAGACTAGGGATGACGAAAATGACCTAAATGTTCATCCAATGACACAAATGAACTTATTGGATGCACAAGATTGGTTAAAAACCCTAATTGGACAAGAATAAGCCTTGGGAGGACGAAAATGACCTAAATGTTCGTCCAATGACACAAACACACCTATTGGATGCTCAAGATTGCATAAAAACCCTAATTGGACAAGAATAAGCCTAGGGAGGACGAAAATGACCTAAATGTTCGTCCAATAACACAAACACACCTATTGGATGCACAAGATTGCATAAAAACCCTAATTGGACAAGAATAAGCCTAGGGAGGACGAAAATGACCTAAATGTTCGTCCAATGACATAAAACACACCTATTGGATGCACAAGATTACATAAAAACCCTAATTGGACAATAATAAGACTAGGGAGGACGAAAATGACCTAAATGTTCATCCAATGACACAAATGAACTTATTGGATGCACAAGATTGGTTAAAAACCCTAATTGGACAAGAATAAGCATAGGGAGGACGAAAATGACCTAAATGTTCATCCAATGACACAAACACACATATTGGATGCACAAGATTGGTTAAAAACCCTAATTGGACAAGAATAAGCCTAGGGAGGACGAAAATGACCTAAATGTTCATCCAATGACACAAATCAACTTATTGGATGCACATGATAGGTTAAAAACCCAAATTGGACAAGAATAAGCCTAGGGAGGACGAAAATGACCTAAATGTTCGTCCAATGACACAAACACACCTATTGGATGCACAAGATTGCATAAAAACCCAAATTGGACAAGAATAAGACTAGGGAGGACGAAAATGACCTAAATGTTCATCCAATGACACAAATGAACTTATTGGATGCACAAGATTGGTTAAAAACCCTAATTGGACAAGAATAAGCATAGGGAGAACGAAAATGACCTAAATGTTCATCCAATGACACAAACATACATATTGGATGCACAAGATTGCTTAAAACCCTAATTGGACAAGAATAAGACTAGGGAGGACGAAAATGACCTAAATGTTCATCCAATGACACAAATGAACTTATTGGATGCACAAGATTGGTTAAAAACCCTAATTGGACAAGAATAAGCATAGGGAGGACGAAAATGACCTAAATGTTCATCCAATGACACAAACACACATATTGGTTGCACAAGATTGCTTAAAACCCTAATTGGACAAGAATAAGACTAGGGAGGATGAAAATGACCAAATTGTTCATCCAATGACACAAATGAACTTACTGGATGCACAAGATTGGTTAAAAACCCTAATTGGACAAGAATAAGCCTAGGGAGGACGAAAATGACCTAAATGTTCGTCCAATGACACAAACACACCTATTGGATGCACAAGATTGCATAAAAACCCTAATTGGACAAGAATAAGACAAGGGAGGACGAAAATGATCTAAATGTTCCTTCAATGAGACAAATGAACTTATTTGATGCACAAGATTGGCTAAAAACCCTAATTGGACAAGAATAAACCTAGGGATGAAGAAAAAAGACCTAAATGTTCATCCAATGACACAAATGAAATTATTGGATGCACAAGATTGGTTAAAAACCCTAATTGGACAAGAATAAGCCTAGGGAGGACGAAAGCGACCTAAATGTTCATCCAATGACACAAATCAACTTATTGGATGCTCATGATTGGTTAAAAACCCTAATTGGACAAGAATAAGCCTAGGGAGGACGAAAATGACCTAAATGTTCCTCCAATGTCACAAATGAACTTATTGGATGCACCAGATTGGCTAAAAACCCTAATTAGATAAGAATAAGCCTAGGGAGGACGAAAATGACCTAAATGTTCATCCATTGACACAAACGAACTTATTGGATGCACAAGATTGGTTAAAAACCCTAATTAGATAAGAATAAGCCTATGGAGGACGAAAATGACCTAAATGTTCGTCCAATGACACAAACACACCTATTGGATGCACAAGATTGCATAAAAACCCTAATTGGACAAGAATAAGATTAGGGAGGACGAAAATGACCTAAATGTTCCTCCAATGACAGAAATGAACTTATTTGATGCACAAGATTGGCTAAAAACCCTAATTGGACATGAATAAGCCTAGGGAGGAAGAAAAAAGACCTAAATGTTCATCCAATGACACAAATGAACTTATTGGATGCACAAGATTGGTTAAAAACCCTAATTGGACAAGAATAAGCCTAGGGAGGACGAAAATGACCTAAATGTTCATCCAATGACACAAATCAACTTATTGGATGCACATGATTGGTTAAAAACCCTAATTGGACAAGAATAAGCCTAGGGGGGACGAAAATGATCTAAATGTTCGTCCAATGACACAAACACACCTATTCGATGCACAAGATTGCATAAAAACCCTATTTGGACAAGAATAACAATAGGGAGGACGAAAATGACCTAAATGTTTTTCCAATGACACAAATGAACTTATTGGAAGCGCAAGATTGGTTAAAAACCCTAATTGGACAAGAATAAGCCTAGGGAGGACGAAAATGACCTAAATGTTCATCCAATGACACAAATGAACTTATTGGATGCACAAGATTGGTTAAAAACCCTAATTGGACAAGAATAAGCCTACGGAGGACGAAAATGATCTAAATGTTCATCCAATGACACAAATGAACTTATTGGATGCACAAGATTGGTTAAAAACCCTAATTGGACAAGAATAAGCATAGGGAGGACGAAAATGACCTAAATGTTCATCCAATGACACAAACACACATATTGGATGCACAAGATTGCTTAAAACCCTAATTGGACAAGAATAAGACTAGGGAGGACGAAAATGACCTAAATGTTCGTCCAATGACACAAACACACCTATTGGATGCACAGGATTGCATAAAAACCCTAATTGGACAAGAATAAGCCTAGGGAGGACGAAAATGACCTAAATGTTCCTCCAATGACACAAACACACCTATTGGATGCACAAGATTGCATAAAAACCCTAATTGGACAAGAATAAGACTAGGGAGGACGAAAATAACCTAAATGTTCCTCTAATGACACAAATGAACTAATTGGATGCACAAGGTTGGTTAAAAACCCTAATTGGACAAGAATAAGCATAGGGAGGACGAAAATGACCTAAATGTTCATCCAATGACACAAATGAACTTATTGGATGCACAAGATTGGTTAAAAACCCTAATTGGACAAGAATAAGCCTAGGGAGGACGAAAATGACCTAAATGTTCATCCAATGACACAAATGAACTTATTGGATGCACAAGATTGGTTAAAAACCCTAATTGGACAAGAATAAGCCTAGGGAGGACGAAAATGACCTAAATGTTCATCCAATGACACAAATGAACTTATTGGATGCACAAGATTGGTTAAAAATCCTAATTGGACAAGAATAAGACTAGGGAGGACGAAAATGACCTAAATGTTCATCCAATGACACGAATGAACTTATTGGATGCACAAGATTGGTTAAAAACCCTAATTGGACAAGAATAAGCCTAGTGAGGACGAAAATGACCTAAATGTTCATCCAATGACACAAATGAACTTATTGGATGCACAAGATTGGTTAAAAACCCTAATTGGACAAGAATAAGCCTAGGGAGGACGAAAATGACCTAAATGTTCATCCAATGACACAAATGAACTTATTGGATGCACAAGATTGGTTAAAAACCCTAATTCGTGAAGAATAATCCTAGGGAGGACGAAAATGACCTAAATGTTCATCCAATGACACAAACACACCTATTGGATGCACAAGATTGCATAAAAACCCTAATTGGACAAGAATAAGACTAGGGAGGACGAAAATGACCTAAATGTTCATCCAATGACACAAATGAACTTATTGGATGCACATCATTGGTTAAAAACCCTAATTGGACAAGAATAAGCCTAGAGAGGACGAAAATGACCTAAATGTTCGTCCAATGACACAAACACACCTATTGGATGCACAAGATTGCATAAAAACCCTAATTGGACAAGAATAAGACTAGGGAGGACGAAAATGACCTAAATATTCATCCAATGACACAAATGAACTTATTGGATGCACAAGATTGGTTAAAAACCCTAATTGGACAAGAATAAGCATAGGGAGGACGCAAATTACCTAAATGTTCATCCAATTACACAAACACACATATTGGACGCACAAGATTGCTTAAAACCCTAATTAGACAAGAATAAGACTAGGGAGGACGAAAATGACCTAAATGTTCATCGAATGACACAAATGAACTTATTGGATGCACAAGATTGGTTAAAAACCCTAATTGGACAAGAATAAGCCTAGGGAGGACGAAAATGACCTAAATGTTCATCCAATGACACAAATGAACTTATTGGATGCACAAGATTGGTTGAAAACCCTAATTGGACAAGAATAACCCTAGGGAGGACGTAAATGACCTAAATGTTCCACCAATGACACAAATGAACTTATTGGATGCACAAGATTGGTTAAAAACCCTAATTGGACAAGAATAAGCCTAGGGAGGACGAAAATGACCTAAATGTTCGTCCAACGACACAAACACACCTATTGGATGCACAAGATTGCATAAAAACCCTAATTGGACAAGAATAAGACTAGGGAGGACGAAAATGACTTAAATGTTCATCCAATGACACAAATGAACTTATTGGATGCACAAGATTGGTTAAAAACCTTAATTGGACAAGAATAAGCATAGGGAGGACGAAAATGACCTAAATGTTCATCCAATGACACAAACACACATATTGGATGCACAAGATTGCTTAAAACCCTAATTGGACAAGAATAAGACTAGGGAGGACGAAAATGACCTAAATGTTCCTCCAATGACACAAATGAACTTATTGGATGCACAAGATTGGTTAAAAACCCTAATTGGACAAGAATAAGCCTAGGGAGGACGAAAAAAACCTAAATGTTCGTCCAATGACACAAACACAACTATTGGATGCACAAGATTGCATAAAAACCCTAATTGGACAAGAATAAGAATAGGGAGGACGAAAATGACCTAAATGTTCAACCAATGACACAAATGAACTTATTGGATGCACAAGGTTGGTTAAAAACCCTAATTGGACAAGAATAAGCCTAGGGAGGACGAAAACAACCTAAATGTTCCTCCAATGACACAAACACACCTATTGGATGCACAAGATTGCATAAAAACCCTAATTGGACAAGAATAAGCCTATTGAGGACGAAAATGACCTAAATGTTCATCCAATGACACAAATGAACTTATTGGATGCACAAGATTGGTTAAAAACCCTAATTGGACAAGAATAAGCATAGGGAGGACGAAAATGACCTAAATGTTCATCCAATGACACAAACACACATATTGGATGCACAAGATTGGTTAAAAACCCTAATTGGACAAGAATAAGCCTAGGGAGGACGAAAATGACCTAAATGTTCATCCAATGACACAAACACACTTATTGGATGCACATGATTGGTTAAAAACCCAAATTGGACAAGAATAAGCCTAGGGAGGACGAAAATGACCTAAATGTTCATCCAATGACAGAAATGAACTTATTGGATGCACAAGATTGGTTAAAAACCCTAATTGGACAAGAATAAGCATAGGGAGGACGAAAATGACCTAAATGTTCATCCAATGACACAAACACACATATTGGATGCACAAGATTTGTTAAAAACCCTAATTGGACAAGAATAAGCCTAGGGAGGACGAAAATGACCTAAATGTTCGTCCAATGACACAATCACACCTATTGGATGCACAAGATTACATAAAAACGCTAATTGGACAATAATAAGACTAGGGAGGACGAAAATGACCTAAATGTTCCTCCAATGACACAAACACACCTATTGGATGCACAAGATTGGTTAAAAACCCTAATTGAACAAGAATAAGCCTAGGGAGGACGAATATGACCTAAATGTTCGTCCAATGACACAAATCGACTTATTGGATGCACATGATTGGTTAAAAACCCAAATTGGACAAGAATAAGCCTAGGGAGGACGAAAATGACCTAAATGTTCATCCAATGACACAAATGAACTTATTGGAAGCACAAGATTTGTTAAAAACCTAATTGGACAAGAATAAGCCTAGGGAGGACGAAAATGAGCTAAATGTTCATCCAATGACACAAATTAACTTATTGGATGCACAAGGTTGGTTAAAAACCCTAATTGGACAAGAATAAGCCTAGGGAGGATAAAATGACATAAATGTTCATCCAATGACACAAACACACATATTGGATGCACAAGATTGCATAAAAACCCTAATTGGAGAAGAATAAGACTAGGGAGGATGAAAATGACCTAAATGTTCCTCCAATGACACAAATGAACTTATTGGATGCACAAGATTGGAAAAAAAAACCTAATTGGACAAGAATAAGCCTAGGGAGGACGAAAATGACCTAAATGTTCATCCAATGACACAAATAAACTTATTGGATGCAGAAGATTGGTTAAAAACCATAATTGGACAAGAATAACCCTAGGGAGGACAAAAATGACCTAAATGTTCATCCAATGACACAAATGAACTTATTGGATGCACAAGATTGGTTAAAAACCCTAATTGGACAAGAATAAGCCTAGGGAGGACGAAAATGACCTAAATGTTCCTCGAATGACACAAATGAACTTATTGGATGCACAAGATTGGCTAAAAACCCTAATTGGACAAGAATAAGCCTAGGGAGGACGAGAATGACCTAAATATTCGTCCAATGACACAAACACACCTATTGGATGCACAAGATTGAATAAAAACCCTAATTGGACAAGAATAAGCCTAGGGAGGATGAAAATGACCTAAATGTTCCTCCAGTGACACAAATGAACTTATTGGATGCACAAGATTGGCTAAAAACCCTAATTGGACAAGAATAAGCCTAGGGAGGACGAAAATGACCTAAATGTTCGTCCAGTAACACAAACACACCTATTGGATGCACAAGATTGCATAAAAACCCTAATTGGACAAGAATAAGCCTAGGGAGGACGAAAATGACCTAAATGTTCGTCCAATGACACAAACACACCTATTGGATGCACAAGATTACATAAAAACCCTAATTGGACAATAATAAGACTAGGGAGGACGAAAATGACCTAAATGTTCATCCAATGACACAAATGAACTTATTGGATGCACAAGATTGGTTAAAAACCCTAATTGGACAAGAATAAGCATAGGGAGGACGAAAATGACCTAAATGTTCATCCAATGACACAAACACACATATTGGATGCACAAGATTGGTTAAATACCCTAATTGGACAAGAATAAGCCTAGGGAGGACGAAAATGACCTAAATGTTCCTCGAATGACACAAATGAACTTATTGGATGCACAAGATTGGCTAAAAACCCTAATTGGACAAGAATAAGCCTAGGGAGGACGAGAATGACCTAAATATTCGTCCAATGACACAAACACACCTATTGGATGCACAAGATTGAATAAAAACCCTAATTGGACAAGAATAAGCCTAGGGAGGATGAAAATGACCTAAATGTTCCTCCAATGACACAAATGAACTTATTGGATGCACATGATTGGCTAAAAACCCTAATTGGACAAGAATAAGCCTAGGGAGGACGAAAATGACCTAAATGTTCGTCCAGTAACACAAACACACCTATTGGATGCACAAGATTGCATAAAAACCCTAATTGGACAAGAATAAGCCTAGGGAGGACGAAAATGACCAAAATGTTCGTCCAATGACACAAACACACCTATTGGATGCACAAGATTACATAAAAACCCTAATTGGACAATAATAAGACTAGGGAGGACGAAAATGACCTAAATGTTCGTCCAATGACACAAACACACCTATTGGATGCACAAGATTGCATAAAAACCCTAATTCGACAAGAATAAGCCTAGGGACGACGAAAATGACCTAAATGTTCGTCCTATGACACAAACACACCTATTGGATGCACAAGATTACATAAAAACCCCAATTGGACAATAATAAGACTAGGGAGGACGAAAATGATCTAAATGTTCCTCCGATGACACAAACACACCTATTGGATGCACAAGATTGGTTAAAAACCCTAATTGGACAAGAATAAGCATAGGGAGGACGAAAATGACCTAAATGTTCATCCAATTACACAAACACACATATTAGATGCACAAGATTGGTTAAAAACCCTAATTGGACAAGAATAAGACTAGGGAAGACGAAAATGACCTAAATGTTCATCCAATGACACAAATCAACTTATTGGATGCACATGATTGGTTAAAAACCCAAATTGGACAAGAATAAGCCTAGGGAGGACGAAAATGACCTAAATGTTCCTCCAATGACACAAATGAACTTATTGGATGCACAAGATTGGCTAAAAACCCTAATTGGACAAGAATAAGCCTAGGGAGGATGAGAATGACCTAAATGTTCGTCCAATGACACAAACACACCTATTGGATGCACAAGATTGAATAAAAACCCTAATTGGACAAGAATAAGCCTAGGGAGGATGAAAATGACCTAAATGTTCCTCCAATGACACAAATGAACTTATTGGATGCAAAAGATTGGCTAAAAACCCTATTTGGACAAGAATAAGCCTAGGGAGGACGAAAATGACCTAAATGTTCGTCCAATGACACAAATGAACTTATTGGATGCACAAGATTGGTTAAAAACCCTAATTGGACAAGAATAAGCATAGGGAGGACGAAAATGACCTAAATGTTCATCCAATGACACAAACACACATATTGGATGCACAAGATTGGTTAAAAACCCTAATTGGACAAGAATAAGCCTAGGGAGGACGAAAATGACCTAAATGTTCGTCCAATGACACAAACACACCTATTGGATGCACAAGATTACATAAAAACCCTAATTGGACAATAATAAGACTAGGGAGGACGAAAATGACCTAAATGTTCCTCCAATGACACAAACACGCCTATTGGATGCACAAGATTGGTTAAAAACCCTAATTGAACAAGAATAAGCCTAGGGAGTACGAAAACGACCTAAATGTTCGTCCAATAACACAAATGAACTTATTGGATGCACAAGGTTGGTTAAAAACCCTAATTGGACAAGAATAAGCCTAGGGAGGACGAAAATGACCTAAATGTTCGTCCAATGACACAAACACACCTATTGGATGCACAAGATTACATAGAAACCCTAATTGGACAAGAATAAAACTAGGGAGGACGAAAATGACCTAAATGTTCATCCACTGACACAAATCAACTTATTGGATGCACATGATTGGTTAAAAACCCAAATTGGACAACACTATGCCTATGGAGGACGAAAATGACCTAAATGTTCATCCAATGACACAAATAAACTTATTGGAAGCACAAGATTGGTTAAAAACCCTAATTGGACAAGAATAAGCCTATGGAGGACGAAAATGACATAAATGTTCATCCAATGACACAAACACACATATTGGATGCACAAGATTGGTTAAAATCCCTAATTGGACAAGAATAAGCCTAGGGAGGACGAAAATGACCTAAATCTTCGTCCAATGACACAAACACACCTATTGGATGCACAAGATTACATAAAAACCCTAATTGGACAATAATAAGACTAGGGAGGACGAAAATGACCTAAATGTTCCTCCAATGACACAAACACACCTATTGGATGCACAAGATTGGTTAAAAATCCTAATTGAACAAGAATAAGCCTAGGGAGGACAAAAATGACCTAAATGTTCGTCCAATGACACAAATGAACTTATTGGATGCACAAGGTTGGTTAAAAACCCTAATTGGACAAGAATAAGCCTAGGGAGGACGAAAATGACCTAAATGTTCGTCCAATGACACAAACACACCTATTGGATGAACAAGATTACATAAAAACCCTAATTGGACAAGAATAAGACTAGGGAGGACGAAAATGACCTAAATGTTTTTCCAATGACAAAAACACACCTATTGGATGCACAAGATTGGTTAAAAACCCTAATTGGACAAGAATAAGCCTAGGGAGGACGAAAATGACCTAAATGTTCATCCAATGACACAAATGAACTTATTGGATGCACAAGATTGGTTAAAAACCCTAATTGGACAAGAATAAGCCTTGGGAGGACGAAAATGACCTAAATGTTCAACCAATGACACAAATGAACTTATTGGATGCACAAGGTTGGTTAAAAACCCTAATTGGACAAGAATAAGCCTAGGGAGGACGAAAATGACCTAAATGTTCGTCCAATGACACAAACACACCTATTGGATGCACATGATTGCCTTAAAACCCTAATCGAACAAGAATAAGCCTAGGGAGGACGAAAATGACCTAAATGTTCGTCCAATGACGCAAACACACCTATTGGATGCACAAGATTGCATAAAAACCCTAATTGGACAAGAATAAGACTAGGGAGGACGAAAATGACCTAAATGTTCCTCCAATGACACAAACACACCTATTGGATGCACAAGATTGCATAAAAACCCTAATTCGACAAGAATAAGACTAGGGAGGACAAAAATGACCTAAATGTTCATTCAATGACACAAATGAACTTATTGGATGCACAAGATTGGTTAAAAACCCTAATTGGACAAGAATAAGCCTAGGGAGGACGAAAATGACCTAAATGTTCATCCAATGACACAAACACACCTATTGGATGCACAAGATTGCATAAAAACCCTAATTGGACAAGAATAAGACTAGGGAGGACGAAAATGACCTAAATGTTCCTCCAATGACACAAACACACCTATTGGATGCACAAGATTGTATAAAAACCCTAATTCGACAAGAATAAGACTAGGGTGGACGAAAATGACCTAAATGTTCCTCCAATGACAGAAACACACCTATTGGATGCACAAGATAGCATAAAAACCCTAATTGGACAAGAATAAGACTAGGGAGGACGTAAATGACCTAAATGTTCCACCAATGACACAAATGAACTTATTGGATGCACAAGGTTGGTTAAAAACCCTAATTGGACAAGAATAAGACTAGGAAGGACGAAAATGACCTAAATGTTCATCCAATGACACAAATGAACTTATTGGATGCACAAGATTGGTTAAAAACCCTAATTGGACAAGAATAAGCCTAGGGAGGACGAAAATGACCTAAATGTTCCTCCAATGACACAAACACACGTATTGGATGCACAAGATTGCATAAAAACCCTAATTGGACAAGAATAAGACTAGGGAGGACGAAAATGACCTAAATGTTCATCCAATGACACAAATGAACTTATTGGATGCACAAGATTGGTTAAAAACCCTAATTGGACAAGAATAAGCATAGGGAGGACGAAAATGACCTAAATGTTCATCCAATGACACAAACCCACATATTGGACGCACAAGATTGCTTAAAACCCTAATTGGACAAGAATAAGATTAGGGAGGACGAAAATGACCAAAATGTTCATCCAATGACACAAATGAACTTATTGGATGCACAAGATTGGTTAAAAACCCTAATTGGACAAGAATAAGCCTAGGGAGGACGAAAATGACCTAAATGTTAACCCAATGACACAAATGAACTTATTGGATGCACAAGATTGGTAAAAACCCTAATTGGACAAGAATAAGCCTAGGGAGGGCGAAAATGATCTAAATGTTCGTCCAATGACCCAAACACACCTATTGGATGCACAAGATTGCATAAAAACCCTAATTGGACAAGAATAAGACTAGGGAGGACGAAAATGACCTAAATGTTCCTCCAATGACACAAATGAACTTATTGGATGCACAAGATTGGCTAAAAACCCTAATTGGACAAGAATAAGCCTAGGGAGGACGAAAATGACCTAAATGTTCATCCAATGACACAAATGAACTTATTAGATGCACAAGATTGGTTAAAAACCCTAATTGGACAAGAATAAGCCTAGGGAGGACGTAAATGACCTAAATGTTCATCCAATGACACAAATGAACTTATTGGATGCACAAGATTGGTTAAAAACCCTAATTGGAAGAGAATAAGCATAGGGAGGACGAAAATGACCTAAATGTTCATCCAATGACACAAACACACATATTGGATGCACAAGATTGCTTAAAACCCTAATTGGACAAGAATAAGACTAGGGAGGACGAAAATGACCTAAATGTTCCTCCAATGACACAAACACACCTATTGGATGCACAAGATTGCATAAAAACCCTAATTGGACAAGAATAAGACTAGGGAGGACGTAAATGAACTAAATGTTCCACCAATGACACAAATGAACTTATTGGATACACAAGGTTGGTTAAAAACCCTAATTGGATAAGAATAAGCCTAGGGAGGACGAAAATGACCTAAATGTTCAACCAATGACACAAATGAACTTATTGGATGCACAAGGTTGGTTAAAAACCCTAATTGGACAAGAATAAGCCTAGGGAGGACGAAAATGACCTAAATGTTCGTCCAATGACACAAACACACCTATTGGATGCACAAGTTTACATAAAAACCCTAATTGGACAAGAATAAGACTAGGGAGGACGAAAATGACCTAAATGTTTTTCCAATGACACAAACACACCTATTGGATGCACAAGATTGGTTAAAAACCCTAATTGGACAAGAATAAGCCTAGGGAGGACGAAAATCACCTAAATGTTCCTCCAATGACACAAATGAACTTATTGGATGCACAAGATTGGCTAAAAACCCTAATTAGACAAGAATAAGCCTAGGGAGGACGAAAATGACCTAAATGTTCAACCAATGACACAAATGAACTTATTGGATGCACAAGGTTGGTTAAAAACCCTAATTGGACAAGAATAAGCCTAGGGAGGACGAAAATGACCTAAATGTTCGTCCAATGACACAAACACACCTATTGGATGCACAAGATTACATAAAAACCCTAATTGGACAAGAATAAGACTAGGGAGGACGAAAATGACCTAAATGTTTTTCCAATGACACAAACACACCTATTGGATGCACAAGATTGGTTGAAAACCATAATTGGACAAGAATAAGCCTAGGGAAGACGAAAATGACCTAAATGTTCATCCAATGACACAAATGAACTTATTCGATGCACAAGATTGGGTAAAAACCCTAATTGGACAAGAATAAGCCTAGGGAGGACGATAATGACCTAAATTTTCAACCAATGACACAAATGAACTTATTGGATGCACAAGGTTGGTTAAAAACCCTAATTGGACAAGAATAAGCCTAGGGAGGACGAAAATGACCTAAATGTTCGTCCAATGACACAAACACACCTATTGGATGCACAAGATTACATAGAAACCCTAATTGGACAAGAATAAAACTAGGGAGGACGAAAATGACCTAAATGTTCATCCACTGACACAAATCAACTTATTGGATGCACATGATTGGTTAAAAACCCAAATTGGACAACACTATGCCTATGGAGGACGAAAATGACCTAAATGTTCATCCAATGACACAAATAAACTTATTGGAAGCACAAGATTGGTTAAAAACCCTAATTGGACAAGAATAAGCCTATGAAGGACGAAAATGACATAAATGTTCATCCAATGACACAAACACACATATTGGATGCACAAGATTGGTTAAAAACCCTAATTGGACAAGAATAAGCCTAGGGAGGACGAAAATGACCTAAATCTTCGTCCAATGACACAAACACACCTATTGGATGCACAAGATTACATAAAAACCCTAATTGGACAATAATAAGACTAGGGAGGACGAAAATGACCTAAATGTTCCTCCAATGACACAAACACACCTATTGGATGCACAAGATTGGTTAAAAATCCTAATTGAACAAGAATAAGCCTAGGGAGGACAAAAATGACCTAAATGTTCGTCCAATGACACAAATGAACTTATTGGATGCACAAGGTTGGTTAAAAACCCTAATTGGACAAGAATAAGCCTAGGGAGGACGAAAATGACCTAAATGTTTGTCCAATGACACAAACACACCTATTGGATGCACAAGATTACATAAAAACCCTAATTGGACAAGAATAAGACTTGGGAGGACGAAAATGACCTAAATGTTCATCCAATGACACAAACACACATATTGGATGCACAAGATTGGTTAAAAACCCAAATTGGACAAGAATAAGCGTAGGGAGGACGAAAATGACCTAAATGTTCATCCAATGACACAAATCAACTTATTGGATGCACATGATTGGTTAAAACCCCAAATTGGACAAGAATAAGCCTAGGGAGGACGAAAATGACCTAATTGTTCATCCAATGACACAAATGAACTTATTGGAAGCACAAGATTGGTTAAAAACCCTAATTGGACAAGAATAAGCCTAGGGAGGACGAAAATGACCTAAATGTTCATCCAATGAAACAAATCAACTTATTGGATGCACATGATTGGTTAAAAACACTAATTGGACAAGAATAAGCCTAGGGAGGACGAAAATGACCTAAATGTTTGTCTAATGACACAAATGAACTTATTGGATGCACTAGATTGGTTAAAAACCCTAATTGGACAAGAATAAGCCTAGGGAGGACGAAAATGACCTAAATGTTCAACTAATGACACAAATTAACTTATTGGATGCACAAGGTTGGTTAAAAACCCTAATTGGACAAGAATAAGCCTAGGGAGGACGAAAATGACCTAAATGTTCATCCAATGACACAAACACACATATTGGATGCACAAGATTGCATAAAAACCCTAATTGGAGAAGAATAAGACTAGGGAGGACGAAAATGACCTAAATGTTCCTCCAATGAAACAAATGAACTTATTGGATGCACAAGATTGGCTAAAAACCCTAATTGGACAAGAATAAGCCTAGGGAGGACGAAAATGACCTAAATGTTCATCCAATGACACAAATGAACTTATTGGATGCAGAAGATTGGTTAAAAACCATAATTGGACAAGAATAAGTCTAGGGAGGACGAAAATGACCTAAATGTTCATCCAATGACACAAATGAACTTATTGGATGCACAAGATTGGTTAAAAACCCTAATTGGACAAAAATAAGCCTAGGGAGGACAAAAATGACCTAAATGTTCATCTAATGACACAAATACACCTATTGGATGCACATGATTGGTTAAAAACCCTAATTGGACAAGAATAAGCCTAGGGAGGACGAAAATGACCTAAATGTTCATCCAATGACACAAATGAACTTATTGGATGCACAAGATTGGTTAAAATCCCTAATTGGACAAGAATAAGCATAGGGAGGACGAAAATGACCTAAATGTTCATCCAATGACACAAACACACATATTGGATGCACAAGATTGCTTAAAACCCTAATTGGACAAGAATAAGCCTAGGGAGGACGAAAATGACCTAAATGTTCATCCAATGACACAAATGAACTTATTGGATGCACAAGATTGGTTAAAAACCCTAATTGGACAAGAATAAGCCTAGGGAGGACGAAAATGACCTAATTGTTCATTCAATGACACAAATGAACTTATTACATGCACAAGATTGGTTAAAAACCCTAATTGGACAAGAATAAGCCTAGGGAGGACGAAAATGACCTAAATGTTCATCCAATGACACAAATGAACTTATTGGATGCACAAGGTTGGTTAAAAACCCTAATTGGACAAGAATAAGCCTAGGGAGGACGAAAATGACCTAAATGTTCAACCAATGACACAAATGAACTTATTGGATGCACAAGGTTGGTTAAAAACCCTAATTGGACAAGAATAAGCCTAGGGAGGACGAAAATGACCTAAATGTTCGTCCAATGACACAAACACACCTATTGGATGCACAGGATTGCCTAAAAACCCTAATTGGACAAGAATAAGCCTAGGGAGGACGAAAATGACCTAAATGTTCGTCGAATGACACAAACACACCTATAGGATGCACAAGATTGCATAAAAACCCTAATTGGACAAGAATAAGCCTAGGGAGGACGCAAATGACCTAAATGTTCGTCCAATGACACAAATGAACTTATTGGATGCACAAGATTGGTTAAAAACCCTAATTGGACAAGAATAAGCATAGGGAGGACGAAAATGACCTAAATGTTCATCCAATGACACAAACACACATATTGGATGCACAAGATTGCTTAAAACCCTAATTCGACAAGAATAAGACTAGGGATGACGAAAATGACCTAAATGTTCATCGAATGACACAAATGAACTTATTTGATGCACAAGATTGCATAAAAACCCTAATTGGACAAGAACAAGCCTAGGGAGGACGAAAATGACCTAAATGTTCATCCAATGACACAAATGAACTTATTGGATGCACAAGATTGGTTAAAAACCCTAATTGGACAAGAATAAGCATAGGGAGGACGAAAATGACCTAAATGTTCATCCAATGACACAAACACACATATTGGATGCACAAGATTGCTTAAAACCCTAATTGGACAAGAATAAGACTAGGGATGACGAAAATGACCTAAATGTTCATCCAATGACACAAATGAACGTATTGGATGCACAAGATTGGTTAAAAACCCTAATTGGACAAGAATAAGCCTAGGGAGGACGAAAATGACCTAAATGTTCATCCAATGACACAAATCAACTTATTGGATGCACAAGATTGGTTAAAAACCCTAATTGGACAAGAATAAGCCTAGGGAGGACGAAAATGACCTAAATGTTCGTCGAATGACACAAATGAACTTATTGGATGCACAAGATTGGTTAAAAACCCTAATTGGACAAGAATAAGCCTAGGGAGGACGAAAATGACCTAAATGTTCGTCCAATGACACAAATGAACTTATTGGATGCACAAGATTGTTTAAAAACCCTAATTGGACAAGAATAAGCCTAGGGAGGACGAAAATGACCTAAATGTTCTTCCAATGACACAAATGAACTTATTGGATGCACAAGATTGGTTAAAAACCCTAATTGGACAAGAATAAGCATAGGGAGGACGAAAATGACCTAAATGTTCATCCAATGACACAAACACACATATTGGATGCACAAGATTGCTTAAAACCCTAATTGGACAAGAATAAGACTAGGGATGACGAAAATGACCTAAATGTTCATCCAATGACACAAATGTACTTATTGGATGCACAAGATTGGTTAAAAACCCTAATTGGACAAGAATAAGCCTAGGGAGGACCAAAATGACCTAAATGTTCGTCCAATGACACAAACACACCTATTGGATGCACAAGATTGCATAAAAACCCTAATTGGACAAGAATAAAACTAGGGAGGATGAAAATGACCTAAATGTTCCTACAATGACACAAACACACCTATTGGATGCATAAGATTGCATAAAAAACCTAATTGGACAAGAATAAGACTAGGGAGGACGAAAATGACCTAAATGTTCATCCAATGACACAAATGAACTTATTGGATGCACAAGATTGGTTGAAAACCCTAATTGGACAAGAATAAGCATAGGGAGGACGAAAATGACCTAAATGTTCATCCAATGACACAAATGAACTTATTGGATGCACAAGATTGGTTAAAAACCCTAATTGGACAAGAATAAGCATAGGGAGGACGAAAATGACCTAAATGTTCATCCAATGACACAAATGAACTTATTGCATGCACAAGATTGGTTAAAAACCCTAATTGGACAAGAATAAGCCTAGGGAGGACGAAAATGACCTAAATGTTCGTCCAATGACACAAACACACCTATTGGATGCACAAGATTGCATAAAAACCCTAATTGGACAAGAATAAGACTAGGGAGGACGAAAATGACCTAAATGTTCATCCAATGACACAAATGAATTTATTGTATGCACAAGATTGGTTAAAAACCCTAATTGGACAAGAATAAGCATAGGGAGGACGAAAATGACCTAAATGTTCATCCAATGACACAAACACACATATTGGATGCACAAGATTGCTTAAAACCCTAATTGGACAAGAATAAGACTAGGGAGGACGAAAATGACCTAAATGTTCATCCAATGACACAAATGAACGTATTGGATGCACAAGATTGGTTAAAAACCCTAATTGGACAAGAATAAGCCTAGGGAGGACAAAAATGACCTAAATGTTCATCCAATGACACAAATCAACTTATTAGATGCACATGATTGGTTAAAAACCCTAATTGGACAAGAATAAGCCTAGGGAGGACAAAAATGACCTAAATGTACGTCCAATGACACAAACACACCTATTGGATGCACAAGATTGCATAAAAACCCTAATTGGACAAGAATAAGCCTATGGAGGACGAAAATGACATAAATGTTCATCCAATGACACAGACACACATATTGGATGCACAAGGTTGGTTAAAAACCCTAATTGGACAAGAATAAGTCTAGGGAGGACGAAAATGACCTAAATGTTCATCCAATGACACAAACACACCTATTGGATGCACAAGATTGCATAAAAACCCTAATTGGAGAAGAATAAGACTAGGGAGGACGAAAATGACCTAAATGTTCCTCCAATGAAACAAATGAACTTATTGGATGCACAAGATTGGCTAAAAACCCTAATTGGACAAGAATAAGCCTAGGGAGGACGAAAATGACCTAAATGTTCATCCAATGACACAAATGAACTTATTGGATGCAGAAGATTGGTTAAAAACCATAATTGGACAAGAATAAGCCTAGGGAGGACGAAAATGACCTAAATGTTCAACTAATGACACAAATTAACTTATTGGATGCACAAGGTTGGTTAAAAACCCTAATTGGACAAGAATAAGCCTAGGGAGGACGAAAATGACCTAAATGTTCATCCAATGACACAAACACACATATTGGATGCACAAGATTGGTTAAAAACCCAAATTGGACAAGAATAAGCGTAGGGAGGACGAAAATGACCTAAATGTTCATCCAATGACACAAATCAACTTATTGGATGCACATGATTGGTTCAAACCCCAAATTGGACAAGAATAAGCCTACGGAGGACGAAAATGACCTAATTGTTCATCCAATGACACAAATGAACTTATTGGAAGCACAAGATTGGTTAAAAACCCTAATTCGACAAGAATAAGCCTAGGGAGGACGAAAATGACCTAAATGTTCATCCAATGAAACAAATCAACTTATTGGATGCACATGATTGGTTAAAAACACTAATTGGACAAGAATAAGCCTAGGGAGGACGAAAATGACTTAAATGTTCGTCTAATGACACAAATGAACTTATTGGATGCACTAGATTGGTTAAAAACCCTAATTGGACAAGAATAAGCCTAGGGAGGACGAAAATGACCTAAATGTTCAACTAATGACACAAATTAACTTATTGGATGCACAAGGTTGGTTAAAAACCCTAATTGGACAAGAATAAGCCTAGGGAGGACGAAAATGACCTAAATGTTCATCCAATGACACAAACACACATATTGGATGCACAAGATTGCATAAAAACCCTAATTGGAGAAGAATAAGACTAGGGAGGACGAAAATGACCTAAATGTTCCTCCAATGAAACAAATGAACTTATTGGATGCACAAGATTGGCTAAAAACCCTAATTGGACAAGAATAAGCCTAGGGAGGACGAAAATGACCTAAATGTTCATCCAATGACACAAATGAACTTATTGGATGCAGAAGATTGGTTAAAAACCATAATTGGACAAGAATAAGTCTAGGGAGGACGAAAATGACCTAAATGTTCATCCAATGACACAAATGAACTTATTGGATGCACAAGATTGGTTAAAAACCCTAATTGGACAAAAATAAGCCTAGGGAGGACAAAAATGACCTAAATGTTCATCTAATGACACAAATACACCTATTGGATGCACATGATTGGTTAAAAACCCTAATTGGACAAGAATAAGCCTAGGGAGGACGAAAATGACCTAAATGTTCATCCAATGACACAAATGAACTTATTGGATGCACAAGATTGGTTAAAATCCCTAATTGGACAAGAATAAGCATAGGGAGGACGAAAATGACCTAAATGTTCATCCAATGACACAAACACACATATTGGATGCACAAGATTGCTTAAAACCCTAATTGGACAAGAATAAGCCTAGGGAGGACGAAAATGACCTAAATGTTCATCCAATGACACAAATGAACTTATTGGATGCACAAGATTGGTTAAAAACCCTAATTGGACAAGAATAAGCCTAGGGAGGACGAAAATGACCTAATTGTTCATTCAATGACACAAATGAACTTATTACATGCACAAGATTGGTTAAAAACCCTAATTGGACAAGAATAAGCCTAGGGAGGACGAAAATGACCTAAATGTTCATCCAATGACACAAATGAACTTATTGGATGCACAAGGTTGGTTAAAAACCCTAATTGGACAAGAATAAGCCTAGGGAGGACGAAAATGACCTAAATGTTCAACCAATGACACAAATGAACTTATTGGATGCACAAGGTTGGTTAAAAACCCTAATTGGACAAGAATAAGCCTAGGGAGGACGAAAATGACCTAAATGTTCGTCCAATGACACAAATGAACTTATTGGATGCACAGGATTGCATAAAAACCCTAATTGGACAAGAATAAGCCTAGGGAGGACGAAAATGACCTAAATGTTCGTCCAATGACACAAATGAACTTATTGGATGCACAAGATTGGTTGAAAACCCTAATTGCACAAGAATAAGCCTAGGGAGGACGAAAATGACCTAAATGTTCATCCAATGACACAAATGAACTTATTGGATGCACAAGATTGGTTAAAAACCCTAATTGGACAAGAATAAGCCTAGGGAGGACGAAAATGACCTAAATGTTCATCCAATGACACAAATGAACTTATTGGATGCACAAGATTGGTTAAAAACCCTAATTGGACAAGAATAAGCCTAGGGAGGACGAAAATGACCTAAATGTTCATCCAATGACACAAATGAACTTATTGGATGCACAAGATTGGTTAAAAACCCTAATTGGACAAGAATAAGCCTAGGGACGACGAAAATGTCCTAAATGTTCGTCCAATGACACAAACACACCTATTGGATGCAAAAGATTGCATAAAAACGCTAATTGGACAAGAATAAGACTAGGGAGGACGAAAATGACTTAAATGTTCCTCCAATGACACAAACACCTATTGGATGCACAAGATTGGTTAAAAATCCTAATTGGACAAGAATAAGCCTAGGGAGGACGAAAGTGTCATAAATGTTCCTCCAATGACACAAATGAACTTATTGGTTGCACAAGATTGTCTAAAACCCCTAATTGGACAAGAATAAGCCTAGGGAGGACGAAAATGACCTAAATGTTCATCCAATGAGACATATGAACTAATTGGTTGCACAAGATTGGCTAAAACCCCTAATTGGACAAGAATAAGCCTAGGGAGGACGAAAATGACCTAAATGTTCATCCGATGACACAAATGAACTTATTGGATGCACAAGATTGGTTAAAAACCCTAATTGTACAAGAATAAGCCTAGGGAGGACGAAAATGACCTAAATGTTCATCCAATGACACAAATGAACTTATTGGATGCACAAGATTGGTTAAAAACCCTAATTGGACAAGAATAAGCCTAGGGAGGACGAAAATGACCTAAATGTTCCTCCAATGACACATACATTCCTATTGGATGCACAATATTGCATAAAAACCCTAATTGGACAAGAATAAGACTAGGGAGGACGAAAATGACCTAAATGTTCATCCAATGACACAAATGAACTTATTGGATGCACAAGATTGGTTAAAAACCCTAATTGGACAAGAATAAGCCTAGGGAGGACGAAAATGACCTAAATGTTCATCCAATGACACAAATGAACTTATTGGATGCACAAGATTGGTTAAAAACCCTAATTGGACAAGAATAAGCCTAGGGAGGACGAAAATGACCTAAATGTTCATCCAATGACACAAATGAACTTATTGGATGCACAAGATTGGTTAAAAACCCTAATTGGACACGAATAAGCCTAGGGAGGACGAAAATGACCCAAATGTTCGTCCAATGACACAAACACACCTATTGGATGCACAAGATTGCATAAAAACCCTAATTGGACAAGAATAAGACTAGGGAGGACGAAAATGACCTAAATGTTCCTCCAATGACACAAACACACCTATTGGATGCACAAGATTGCATAAAAACCTAATTCGACAAGAATAAGACTAAGGACGACGAAAATTACCTAAATGTTCATCCAATGACACAAATGAACTTATTGGATGCACAAGATTGGTTAAAAACCCTAATTGGACAAGAATAAGCCTAGGGAGGACGAAAATGACCTAAATGTTCGTCCAATGACACAAACACACCTATTGGATGCACAAGATTGCATAAAAACCCTAATTGGACAAGAATAAGACTAGGGAGGACGAAAATGACCTAAATGTTCCTCCAATGACACAAACACACCTATTGGATGCACAAGATTGCATAAAAACCCTAATTGGACAAGAATAAGACTAGGGAGGACGTAAATGACCTAAACGTTCCACCAATGACACAAATGAACTTATTGGATGCACAATGTTGGTTAAAAACCCTAATTGGACAAGAATAAGACTAGGGAGGACGAAAATGACCTAAATGTTCATCCAATGACACAAATGAACTTATTGGATGCACAAGATTGGTTAAAAACCCTAATTGGACAAGAATAAGCCTAGGGAGGACGAAAATGACCTAAATGTTCGTCCAATGACACAAACACACCTATTGGATGCACAAGATTGCATAAAAACCATAAACCCTAAACCCTAATTTGACAAGAATAAGCCTAGGGAGGACGAAAATGACCTAATTGTTCATCCAATGACACAAATGAACTTATTGAATGCACAAGATTGGTTAAAAACCCTAATCGGACAAGAATAAGCCTAGGGAGGACGAAAATGACCTAAATGTTCGTCCAATGACACAAACACACCTATTGGATGCACAAGATTGCATAAAAACCCTAATTGGACAAGAATAAGACTAGGGAGGACGAAAATGACCTAAATGTTCCTCCAATGACACAAACACACCTATTGGATGCACAAGATTGGTTAAAAACCATAATTGGACAAGAATAAGCCTAGGGAGGACGAAAATGACCTAAATGTTCATTTAATGACACAAATGAACTTATTGGATGCACAAGATTGGCTAAAAACCCTAATTGGACAAGAATAAGCTTAGGGAGGACGAAAATGACCTAAATGTTCGTCCAATAACACAAACACACCTATTGGATGCACAAGATTACATAAAAACACTAATTGGACAATAATAAGACTAGGGAGGACGAAAATGACCTAAATGTTCATCCAATGACACAAATGAACTTATTGGATGCACAAGATTGGTTAAAAACCCTAATTGAACAAGAATAAGCCTAGTGAGGACGAAAATGACCTAAATGTTCATCCAATGACACAAACACACATATTGGATGCACAAGATTGCTTAAAACCCTAATTGGACAAGAATAAGACTAGGGAGGACGAAAATGACCTAAATGTTCATCCAATGACACAAATGAACTTATTGGATGCACAAGATTGGTTAAAAACCCTAATTGGACAAGAATAAGCCTAGGGAGGACGAAAATGACCTAAATGTTCATCCAATGACACAAATGAACTTATTGGATGCACAAGATTGGTTGAAAACCTTAATTGGACAAGAATAAGCCTAGGGATCACGAAAATGACCTAAATGTTCCTCCAATGACACAAACACACCTATTGGATGCACAAGATTGCATAAAAACCCTAATTGGACAAGAATAAGACTAGGGAGGACGAAAATGACCTAAATGTTCATCCAATGAGACAAATGAACTTATTGGATGCACAAGATTGGTTAAAAACCCTAATTGGACGAGAATAAGTCTAGGGAGGATGAAAATGACCTAAATGTTCGTCCAATGACACAAACACACATATTGGATGCACAAGATTGCATCTAAACCCTAATTGGACAAGAATAAGACTAGGGAGGACGAAAATGACCTAAATGTTCCTCCAATGACACAAACACACCTATTGGATGCACAAGATTGCATAAAAACCCTAATTGGACAAGAATAAGACTAGGGAGGACGAAAATGACCTAAATGTTCGTCCAAGGACACAAACACACCTATTGGATGCACAAGATTGCATCAAAACCCTAATTGGAAAAGAATAAGCCTAGGGAGGACGAAAATGACCAAAATGTTCATCCAATGACACAAATGAACTTATTGGATGCACAAGATTGGTTAAAAACCCTAATTGGACAAGAATAAGCCTAGGGAGGACGAAAATGACCTAAATGTTCATCCAATGACACAAATGAACTTATTGGATGCACAAGATTGGTTAAAAACCCTAATTGGACAAGAATAAGCCTAGGGAGGACGAAAATGACCTAAATGTTCATCCAATGACACAAATGAACTTATTGGATGCACAAGATTGGTTGAAAACCCTAATTGGACAAGAATAAGCCTGGGGAGGACGAAAATGACCTAAATGTTCATCCAATGACACAAATGAACTTATTGGATGCACAAGATTGGTTGAAAACCCTAATTGGACAAGAATAAGCCTAGGGAGGACGAAAATGACCAAAATGTTCATCAAATGACACAAATGAACTTATTGGATGCACAAGATTGGTTAAAAACCCTAATTGGACAAGAATAAGCCTAGGGAGGACGAAAATGACCTAAATGTTCATCCAATGACACAAATGAACTTATTGGATGCACAAGATTGGTTAAAAACCCAAATTGGACAAGAATAAGCCTAGGGAGGGCGAAAATGACCTAAATGTTCGTCCAATGACAGAAACACACCTATTGGATGCACAAGATTGCATAAAAATCCTAATAGGACAAGAATAAGACTAGGGAGGACGAAAATGACCTAAATGTTCATCCAATGACACAAACACACATATTGGATGCACAAGATTGCTTGAAATGCTAATTGGACAAGAATAAGACTAGGGAGGACGAAAATGACCTAAATGTGCATCCAATGACACAAATGAACTTATTGGATGCACAAGATTGGTTAAAAACCCTAATTGGACAAGAATAAGCCTAGGGAGGACGAAAATGACCTAAATGTTCATCCAATGACACAAATGAACTTATTGGATGCACAACATTGGTTGAAAACCCTAATTTGACAAGAATAAGCCTAGGGAGGACGAAAATGACCTAAATGTTCATCCAATGACACAAATGAACTTATTGGATGCACAAGATTGGTTAAAAACCCTAATTGGACAAGAATAAGCCTAGGGAGGATGAAAATGACCTAAATGTTCAACCAATGACACAAATGAACTTATTGGATGCACAAGGTTGGTTAAAAACCCTAATTGGACAAGAATAAGCCTAGGGAGGACAAAAATGACCTAAATGTTCGTCCAATGATACGAACACACCTATTGGATGCACAAGATTGCATAAAAACCCTAATTGGACAATAATGAGACTAGGGAGGACGAAAATGACCTAAATGTTCCTCCAATGACACAAACACACCTATTGGATGCACAAGATTGGTTAAAAACCCTAATTGGACAAGAATAAGCCTAGGGAGGACGAAAATGACCTAAATGTTCATCCAATGACACAAATGAACTTATTGGATGCACAAGATTGGTTAAAAACCTTAATGGGACAAGTATAAGCCTAGGGAGGACGAAAATGACCTAAATGTTCATCCAATGACACAAACACACCTATTGGATGCACAAGATTGGTTAAAAACCCTAATTGGACAAGAATAAGCCTAGGGAGGACGAAAATGACCTAAATGTTCGTCCAATGACACAAACACACCTATTAGATGCACAAGATTGCATAAAAACCCTAATTCGACAAGAATAAGCATAAGGAGGACGAAAATTACCTAAATGTTCATCCAATGACACAAACACACATATTGGATGCACAAGATTGCTTAAAACCCTAATTGGACAAGAATAAGACTAGGGAGGACGAAAATGACCTAAATGTTCATCCAATGACACAAATGAACATATTGGATGCACAAGATTGGTTAAAAACCCTAATTGGACAAGAATAAGCCTAGGGAGGACGAAAATGACCTAAATGTTCACCAAATGACTAAACACACCTATTGGATGCACAAGATTGGTTAGAAACCCTAATTGGACAAGAATAAGCCTAGGGAGGACGAAAATGACCTAAATGTTAATCCAATGACACAAATGAACTTATTGGATGCAGAAGATTGGTTAAAAACCCTAATTGGACAAGAATGAGCCTAGGGAGGACGAAAATGACCTAAATGTTCATCCAATGACACAAACACACCTATTGGATGCACAAGATTGGTTAAAAACCCTAATTGGACAAGAATAAGCCTAGGGAGGACGAAAATGACCTAAATGTTCATCCAACGACACAAATGAACTTATTGGATGCACAAGATTGGTTAAAAACCCTAATTGGACAAGAATAAGCCTAGGGAGGACGAAAATGACCAAAATGTTCATCCAATGACACAAATGAACTTATTGGATGCACAAGATTAGTTAAAAACCCTAATTGGACAAGAATAAGCCTAGGGAGGATGAAAATGACCTAAATGTTCATCCAATGACACAAACACACCTATTGGATGCACAAGATTGGTTAAAAACCCTAATTGGACAAGAATAAGCCTAGGGAGGACGAAAATGACCTAAATGTTCATCCAATGACACAAATGAACTTATTGGATGCACAAGATTGCTTAAAAACCCTAATTGGACAAGAATAAGCCTATGGAGGACGAAAATGACCTAAATGTTCATCCAATGACACAAATACACCTATTGGATGCACAAGATTTGTTAAAAACCCTAATTGGAAAAGAATAAGCCTCGGGAGGACGAAAATGACCTAAATGTTCATCCAATGACACAAATGAACTTATTGGATGCACAAGATTGGTTAAAAACCCTAATTGGACAAGAATAAGCCTAGGGAGGACGAAAATGACCTAAATGTTCATCCAATGACACAAACACACCTATTGGATGCACAAGATTGGTTAAAAACCCTAATTGGACAAGAATAAGCCATGGGAGGACGAAAATGACCTAAATGTTCATCCAATGACACAAATGAACTTATTGGATGCACAAGATTGGATAGAAACCGTAATTGGACAAGAATAAACCTAGGGTGGACGAAAATGACCTAAATGTTTATCCAATGACACAAATGAACTTATTGGATGCACAAGATTGGTTAAAAACCCTAATTGGACAAGAATAAGCCTAGGGAGGACGAAAATGACCTAAATGTTCATCCAATGACACAAATGAACTTATTGGATGCACAAGATTGGTTAAAAACCCTAATTGGACAAGAATAAACCTAGGGAGGAAGAAAATGACCTAAATGTTCATCCAATGACACAAATGAACTTATTGGATGCACAAGATTGGTTAAAAACCCTAATTGGACAAGAATAAGCCTAGGGGGGACGGAAATGACCTAAATGTTCATCCAATGACACAAATGAACTTATTGGATGCACAAGATTGGTTAAAAACCCTAATTGGACAAGAATAAGCCTAGGGAGGACGAAAATGACCTAAATGTTCATCCAATGACACAAATGAACTTATTGGATGCACAAGATTGGTTGAAAACCCTAATTGGACAAGAATAAGCCTAGGGAGGACGAAAATCACCTAAACGTTCATCCAATAACACAAATTAACTTATTGGATGCACAAGATTGGTTAAAAACCCTAATTGGACAAGAATAAGCCTAGGGAGGACGAAAATGACCTAAATGTTCATCCAATGACACAAATGAACTTATTGGATGCACAAGATTGGTTAAAAACCCTAATTGGACAAGAATAAGCCTAGGGAGGACGAAAATGACCTAAATGTTCATCCAATGACACAAACACACCTATTGGATGCACAAGATTGCATAAAAACCCTAATTGGACAAGAATAAGACTACGGAGGACGAAAATGACCTAAATGTTCCTCCAATGACACAAACACACCTATTGGATGCACAAGATTGCATAAAAACCCTAATTGGACAAGAATAAGACTAGGGAGGACAAAAATGACGTAAATGTTCATCCAATGACACAAATGAACTTATTGGATGCACAAGATTGGTTAAAAACCCTAATTGGAAAAGAATAAGCCTAGGGAGTACGAAAATGACCTAAATGTTCGTCCAATGACACAAACACACCTATTTGATGCACAAGATTGCATAAAAACCCTAATTGGACAAGAATAAGCCTACGGAGGACGAATATGACCTAAATGTTCATCCAATGAAACAAATGAACTTATTGGATGCACAAGATTGGTTAAAAACCCTAATTGGACAAGAATAAGCCTAGGGAGGACGAAAATGACCTAAATGTTCATCCAATGACACAAATCAACTTATTGGATGCACAAGATTGGTTAAAAACCCTAATTGGACAAGAATAAGCCTAGGGAGGACGAAAATGACCTAAATGTTCCTCCAATGACACAAACACACCTATTGGATGCACAAGATTGGTTAAAAACCCTAATTGGATGCACAAGGTTGGTTAAAAACCCTAATTGGACAAGAATAAGCCTAGGGAGGACGAAAATGACCTAAATGTTCAACCAATGACACAAATGAACTTATTGGATGAACAAGGTTGGTTAAAAACCCTAATTGCACAAGAATAAGCCTAGGGAGGACGAAAATGACCTAAATGTTCAACCAATGACACAAATGAACTTATTGGATGCACAAGGTTGGTTAAAAACCCTAATTGGACAAGAATAAGCCTAGGGAGGACGAAAATGACCTAAATGTTCGTCCAATGACACAAACACACCTATTGGATGCACAAGATTGCATAAAAACCCTAATTGAACAAGAATAAGACTAGGGAGGACGAAAATGACCCAAATGTTCAACCAATGACACAAATGAACTTATTGGATGCACAAGATTGGTTAAAAACCCTAATTGGACAAGAACAAGCCTAGGGAGGACGAATATGACCTAAATGTTTGTCCAATGACACAAACACACCTATTGGATGCACAAGATTGCATAAAAACCCTAATTGGACAAGAATAAGACTAGGGAGGACAAAAATGACCTAAATGTTCCTCTAATGACACAAACACACCTATTGGATGCACAAGATTGCATAAAAACCCTAATTGGACAAGAATAAGACTAGGGAGGACGAAAATGACATAAATGTTCATCCAATAACACAAATGAACTTATTGGATGCACAAGATTGGTTAAAAACCCTAATTGGACAAGAATAAGCCTAGGGAGGACGAAAATGACCTAAATGTTCATCCAATGACACAAATGAACTTATTGGATGCACAAGATTGGTTAAAAACCCTAATTGGACAAGAATAAGCCTAGGGAGGACGAAAATGACCTAAATGTTCATCCAATGACACAAATGAACTTATTGGATGCACAAGATTGGTTAAAAACCCTAATTGGACAAGAATAAGCCTAGGGAGGACGAAAATGACCTAAATGTTCGTCCAATGACACAAACACACCTAATGGATGTACAAGATTGCATAAAAACCCGAATTGGACAAGAATAAGACTAGGGAGGACGAAAAATGACCTAAATGTTCCTCCAATGACACAAATGAACTTATTGGATGCACAAGGTTGGTTAAAAACCCTAACTGGACAAGAATAAGCCTAGGGAGGACGAAAATGACCTAAATGTTCATCCAATGACACAAATGAACTTATTGGATGCACAAGATTGGTTAAAAACCCTAATTGGACAAGAATAAGCCTAGGGAGGACGAAAATGACCTAAATGTTCATCCGATGACACAAATCAACTTATTGGATGCACATGATTGGTTAAAAACCCTAATTGGACAAGAATAAGCCTAGGGAGGACGAAAATGACCTAAATGTTCATCCAATGACACAAATCAACTTATTGGATGCACATGATTGGTTAAAAACCCTAATTGGACAAGAATAAGCCTAGGGAGGACGAAAATGACCTAAATGTTCATCCAATGACACAAATGAACTTATTGGATGCACGAGATTGGTTAAAAACCCAAATTGGACAAGAATAAGCATAGGGAGGGCGAAAATGACCTAAATGTTCATCCAATGACACAAATGAACGTATTGGATGCACAAGATTGGTTAAAAACCCTAATTGGACAAGAATAAGCCTAGGGAGGACGAAAATGACCTAAATGTTCATCCGATGACACAAATCAACTTATTGGATGCACATGATTGGTTAAAAACCCTAATTGGACAAGAATAAGCCTAGGGAGGACGAAAATGACCTAAATGTTCGTCCAATGACACAAACTCACCTATTGGATGCACAAGATTGCATAAAAACCCTAATTGGACAAAAATAAGACTAGGGAGGACGAAAAGGACCTAAATGTTCCTCCAATGACACAAACACAACAATTGGATGCACAAGATTGGTTAAAAACCCTAATTGGACAAGAATTAGCCTAGGGAGGACGAAAATGACCTAAATGTTCGTCCAATGACACAAACACACCTATTGGATGCACAAGATTGCATAAAAACCCTAATTGGACAAGAATAAGACTATGGAGGACGAAAATGACCTAAACGTTCATCCAATAACACAAATGAACTTATTGGATGCACAAGATTGGTTAAAAACCCTAATTGGACAAGAATAAGCCTAGGGAGGACGAAAATGACCTAAATGTTCATCAAATGACACAAACACACATATTGGATGCATAAGATTGCATAAAAACCCTAATTGGAGAAGAATAAGACTAGGGAGGACGAAAATGACCTAAATGTTCCTCCAATGACACAAATGAACTTATTGGATGCACAAGATTGGCTAAAAACCCTAATTGGACAAGAATAAGCCTAGGGAGGACGAAAATGACCTAAATGTTCATCCAATGACACAAATGAACGTATTGGATGCACAAGATTGGTTAAAAACCCTAATTGGACAAGAATAAGCCTAGGGAGGACAAAAATGACCTAAATGTTCATCCAATGACACAAATCAACTTATTGGATGCACATGATTGGTTAAAAACCCTAATTGGACAAGAATAAGCCTAGGGAGGACGAAAATGACCTAAATGTTCGTCCAATGACACAAACACACCTATTGGATGCACAAGATTGCATAAAAACTCTAATTGGACAAGAATAAGACTATGGAGGACGAAAATGACCAAAATGTTCATCCAATGACACAAATGAACTTATTGGATGCACAAGATTGGCTAAAAACCCTAATTGGACAAGAATAAGCCTAGGGAGGACGAAAATGACCTAAATGTTCATCCAATGACACAAATGAACGTATTGGATGCACAAGATTGGTTAAAAACCCTAATTGGACAAGAATAAGCCTAGGGAGGGCGAAAATGACCTAAATGTTCGTCCAATGACACAAACACACCTATTGGATGCACAAGATTGCATAAAAACCCTAATTGGACAAGAATAAGACTAGGGAGGACGAAAATGACCTAAATGTTCCTCCAATGACACAAATGAACTTATTGGATGCACAAGATTGGCTAAAAACACTAATTGGACAAGAATAAGCCTAGGGAGGACGAAAATGACCTAAATGTTCATCCAATGTCACAAATCAACTTATTGGATGCACATGATTGGTTAAAAACCCTAATTGGACAAGAATAAGCCTAGGGAGGATAAAAATGACCTAAATGTTTGTCTAATGACACAAATGAACTTATTGGATGCACAAGATTGGTTAAAAACCTTAATTGGACAAGAAAAAGCCTAGGGAGGACGAAAATGACCTAAATGTTTGTCCAATGACACAAATCAACTTATTGGATGCACATGATTGGTTGAAAACCCTAATTGGACAAGAATAAGACTAGGGAGGACGAAAATGACCTAAATGTTCGTCTAATGACACAAATGAACTTATTGGATGCACAAGATTGGTTAAAAACCCTAATTGGACAAGAATAAGCATAGGGAGGAGGAAAATGACCTAAATGTTCATCCAATGACACAAACACACATATTGGATGCACAAGATTGCTTAAAACCCTAATTGGACAAGAATAAGACTAGGGAGGACGAAAATGACCTAAATGTTCATCCAATGACACAAATGAACTTATTGGATGCACAAGATTGGTTAAAAACCCTAATTGGACAAGAATAAGCCTAGGGAGGGCGAAAATGACCTAAATGTTCGTCCAATGACACAAACACACCTATTGGAAGCACAAGATTGCATAAAAACCCTAATTGGACATGAATAAGACTAGGGAGGATGAAAGTGACCTAAATGTTCATCCAATGACACAAACACACATATTGGATGCACAAGATTGCTTAAAACCCTAATTGGACAAGAATAAGACTAGGGAGGACGAAAATGACCTAAATGTTCATCCAATGACACAAATGAACTTATTGGATGCACAAGATTGCTTAAAAACCCTAATTGGACAAGAATAAGCCTAGGGAGGAAAAACATGACCTAAATGTTCATCCAATGACACAAATGAACTTATTGGATGCACATGATTGGTTAAAAACCCTAATTGGACAAGAATAAGCCTAGGGAGGACGAAAATGACCTAAATGTTCGTCCAATGACACAAACACACCTATTGGATGCACAAGATTGCATAAAAACCCTAATTGGACAAGAATAAGACTAGAGAGGACGAAAATGACCTAAATGTTCCTCCAATGACACAAATACACCTATTGGATGCAAAAGATTGCATAAAAACCCTAATTGGACAAGAATAAGACTACGGAGGACGAAAATGACCTAAATGTTCCTCCAATGACACAAACACACCTATTGGATGCACAAGATTGCATAAAAACCCTAATTGGACAAGAATAAGACTAGGGAGGACGAAAATGACCTAAATGTTCATCCAGTGACACAAATGAACTTATTGGATGCACAAGATTGGTTAAAAACCCTAATTGGACAAGAATAAGCCTAGGGAGGACGAAAATGACCTAAATGTTCGTCCAATGACACAAACACACCTATTGGATGCACAAGATTGCATAAAAACCCTAATTGGACAAGAATAAGACTAGGGAGGACTAAAATAACCTAAATGTTCATCCAATGAAACAAATGAACTTATTGGATGCACAAGATTGGTTAAAAACCCTAATTGGACAAGAATAAGCATAGGGAGGACGAAAATGACCTAAACGTTCATCCAATGACACAAACCCACATATTGGATGCACAAGATTGCTTAAAACCCCAATTGGACAAGAATAAGACTAGGGAGGACGAAAATGACCTAAATGTTCATCCAATGACACAAATGAACTTATTGAATGCACAAGATTGGTTAAAAACCCTAATTGGACAAGAATAAGCCTAGGGAGGACGTAAATGACCTAAATGTTCATCCAATGACACAAATGAACTTATTGGATGCACAAGATTGGTTAAAAACCCTAATTGGACAAGAATAAGCATAGGTAGGACGAAAATGACCTAAATGTTCATCCAATGACACAAACACACATATTGGATGCACAAGATTGCTTAAAACCCTAATTGGACAAGAATAAGACTAGGGAGGACGAAAATGACCTAAATGTTCATCCAATGACACAAATGAACTTATTGGGTGGACAAGATTAGTTAAAAACCCTAATTGGACAAGAATAAGCCAAGGGAGGACGCAAATGACCTAAATGTTCATCCCATGACTCAAATGAACTTATTGGATGCACAAGATTGGTTAAAAACCCTAATTGGACAAGAATAAGCCTAGGGAGGGCGAAAATGACCTAAATGTTCGTCCAATGACACAAACACACATATTGGATGCACAAGATTGCATAAAAACCCTAATTGGACATGAAGAAGACTAGGGAGGACGAAAATGACCTAAATGTTCATCCAATGACACAAACACACATATTGGATGCACAAGATTGCTTAAAACCCTAATTGGACAAGAATAAGACTAGGGAGGACGAAAATGACCTAAATGTTCATCCAATGACACAAATGAACTTATTGGATGCACAAGATTGGTTAAAACCCCTAATGGGACAAGAATAAGCCTAGGGAGGACGAAAATGACCTAAATGTTCATCCAATGACACAAATGAACTTATTGGATGCACAAGATTGGTTAAAAACCCTAATTAGACAAGAATAAGCTTAGGGAGGGCGACAATGACCTAAATGTTCGTCCAATGACAACAACACACCTATTGGATGCACAGGATTGCATAAAACCCTAATTGGACAAGAATAAGACTAGGGAGGACGAAAATGACCTAAATAATCCTCCAATGACACAAAAGAACTTATTGGATGTACAAGGTTGATTAAAAACCCTAATTGGACAAGAATAAGCCTAGGGAGGACGAAAATGACCTAAATGTTCAACCAATGACACAAATGAACTTATTGGATGCACAAGGTTGGTTAAAAACCCTAATTGGACAAGAATAAGCCTAGGGAGGACGAAAATGACCTAAATGTTCGTCCAATGACACAAACACACCTATTGGAGGCACAAGATAGCATAAAAACCCTAATTGGACAAGAATAAGCCTAGGGAGGACGAAAATGACCTAAATGTTCATCCAATGACACAAACACACCTATTGGATGCACAAGATTGCATAAAAACCCTAATTGGACAAGAATAAGACTAGGGAGGATGATAATGACCTAAATGTTCATCCAATGACACAAATTAACGTATTGGATGCACAAGATTGGTTAAAAACCCTAATTGGACAAGAATAAGCCTAGGGAGGACGAAAATGACCTAAATGTTCATCCAATGACACAAATGAACTTATTGGATGCACAAGATTGGTTAAAAACCCTAATTGGACAAGAATAAGCCTAGGGAGGACGAAAATGACCTAAATGTTCGTCCAATGACACAAACACACCTATTGGATGCACAAGATTGTATAAAAACCCTAATTGGACAAGAATAAGAGTAGGGAGGACGAAAATGACCTAAATGTTCCTCCAATGACACAAACACACCTATTGGATGCACAAGATTGCATAAAAACCCTAATTGGACAAGAATAAGACTAGGGAGGACATAAATGACTTAAATGTTCCACCAATGACACAAATGAACTTATTGGATGCACAAGGTTGGTTAAAAACCCTAATTGGACAAGAATAAGCCTAGGGAGGACGAAAATGACCTAAATGTTCATCCAATGACACAAATGAACTTATTGGATGCACAAGATTGGTTAAAAACCCTAATTGGACAAGAATAAGCCTAGGGAGGACGAAAATGACCTAAATGTTCGTCCAGTGACACAAATGAACTTATTGGATGCACAAGATTGGTTAAAAACCCTAATTGGACAAGAATAAGCCTAGGGAGGACGAAAATGACCTAAATGTTCGTCCAATGACACAAACACACCTATTGGATGCACAAGATTGCATAAAAACCCTAATTGGACAAGAATAAGACTAGGGAGGACGAAAATGACCAAAATGTTCCTCCAATGACACAAATGAACTTATTGGATGCACAAGATTTGTTAAAAACCCTAATTGGACAAGAATAAGCCTAGGGAGGACGAAAATGACCTAAATGTTCAACCAATGACACAAATGAACTTATTGGATGCACAAGGTTGGTTAAAAACCCTAATTGGACAAGAATAAGCCTAGGGAGGACGAAAATGACCTAAATGTTTGTCCAATGACACAAATGAACTTTTTGGATGCACACGATTGGTTAAAAACCCTAATTAGACAAGAATAAGCCTAGGGAGGACGAAAATGACCTAAATGATCATCCCATGACACAAATGAACATATTGGATGCACAAAATTGGTTGAAAACCCTAATTGGACAAGAATAAGCCTAGGGAGGACGAAAATGACCTAAATGTTCATCCAATGACACAAATGAACTTATTGGATGCACAAGATTGGTTAAAAACCCTAATTGGACAAGAATAAGCCTAGGGAGGACGAAAATGACCTAAATGTTCGTCCAGTGACACAAACACACCTATTGGATGCACAAGATTGCATAAAATCCCTAATTGGACAAGAATAAGACTAGGGAGGACGAAAATGACCTAAATGTTCCTCCAATGACACAAACACACCTAATGGATGCACAAGATTGCATAAAAACCCTAATTGGACAAGAATAAGACTAGGGAGGACGAAAATGACCTAAATGTTCATCCAATGACACAAACACACCTATTGGATGCATAAGATTGCATAAAAACCCTAATTGGACAAGAATAAGACTTGGGAGGACGTAAATGACCTAAATGTTCCACCAACGACCCAAATGAACTTATTGGATGGACAAGGTTGGTTAAAAACCCTAATTGGACAAGAATAAGCCTAGGGAGGACGAAAATGACCTAAATGTTCAACCAATGACACAAATGAACTTATTGGATGCACAAGGTTGGTTAAAAACCCTAATTGGACAAGAATAAGCCTAGGGAGGACGAAAATGACCTAAATGTTCGTCCAATGACACAAACACACCTATTGGATGCACAGGATTGCATAAAAACCCTAATTGGACAAGAATAAGCCTAGGGAGGACGAAAATGACCTAAATGTTCGTCCAATGACACAAACACACCTATAGGATGCATAAGATTGCATAAAAACCCTAATTGGACAAGAACAAGCCTAGGGAGGACGAAAATGACCTAAATGTTCATCCAATGACACAAATGAACTTATTGGATGCACAAGATTGGTTAAAAACCTTAATTGGACAAGAATAAGCCTAGGGAGGACGTAAATGACCTAAATGTTCATCCAATGACAGAAATGAACTTATTGGATGCACAAGATTGGTTAAAAACCCTAATTGGACAAGAATAAGCATAAAGAGGACGAAAATGACTTAAATGTTCGTCCAATGACACAAACACACCTATTGGATGCACAAGATTGCATAAAAACCCTAATTCGACAAGAATAAGACTAGGGAAGACGAAAATGACCTAAATGTTCATCCAATGACACAAATGAACTTATTGGATGCACAAGATTGGTTAAAAACCCTAATTGGACAAGAATAAGACTAGGGAGGACGAAAATGACCTAAATGTTCCTCCAATGACACAAACACACTTATTGGATGCACAAGATTGTATAAAAACCCTAATTCGATAAGAATAAGACTAGGAAGGACGAAAATGACCTAAATGTTCATCCAATGCCACAAATGAACTTATTGGATGCACAAGATTGGTTAAAACCCTAATTGGAGAAGAATAAGCCTAGGGAGGACGAAAATGACCTAAATGTTCATCCAATGACACAAATGAACTTATTGGATGCACAAGATTGGTTAAAAACCCTAATTGGACAAGAATAAGCCTAGGGAGGACGAAAATGACCTAAATGTTCGTCCAATGACACAAACACACCTATTGGATGCACAAGATTGCATAAAAACCCTAATTGGACAAGAATAAGACTAGGGAGAACGAAAATGACCTAAATGTTCATCCAATGACATAAATGAACTTATTGGATGCACAAGATTGGTTAAAAACCCTAATTGGACAAGAATAAGCATAGGGAGGACGAAAATGACCTAAATGTTCATCCAATGAAACAAACCCACATATTGGATGCACAAGATTGGTTAAAACCCTAATTGGACATGAATAAGACTAGGGAGGACGAAAATGACCTAAATGTTCCTCCAATGACACAAACATACCTATTGGATGCACAAGATTGCATAAAAACCCTAATTGGACAAGAATAAGACTAGGGAGGACGAAAATGACCTAAATGTTCATCCAATGACACAAATGAACTTATTGTATGCACAAGATTGGTTAAAAACCCTAATTGGTCAAGAATAAGCATAGGGAGGACGAAAATGACCTAAATGTTCATCCAATGACACAAACACACATATTGGATGCACAAGATTGCTTAAAACCCTAATTGGACAAGAATAAGACTAGGGAGGAGGAAAATGACCTAAATGTTCATCCAATGACACAAATGAACTTCTTGGATGCACAAGATTGGTTAAATACCCTAATTTGACAAGAATAAGCCTAGGGAGGACGAAAATGACCTAAATGTTCAACCAATGACACAAATGAACTTATTGGATGCACAAGATTGATTAAAAACCCTAATTGGACAAGAATAAGCCTAGGGAGGACGAAAATGACCTAAATGTTCAACCAATGACACAAATGAACTTATTGGATGCACAAGGTTGGTTAAAAACCCTAATTGGACAAGAATAAGCCTAGGGAGGACGAAAATGACCTAAATATTCATCCAATGACACAAATGAACTTATTGGATGCACAAGATTGGTTAAAAACCCTAATTGGACAAGAATAAGCCTAGGGATGAAGAAAATGACCTAAATGTTCATCCAATGACACAAATGAACTTATTGGATGCACAAGATTGGTTAAAAACCCTAATTGGACAAGAATAAGCCTAGGGAGGACGAAAATGACCTAAATGTTCATCCAATGACACAAACACAACTATTGGATGCACTAGATTGGTTAGGAACCCTAATTGGACAAGAATAAGCCTACGGATGACGAAAATGACCTAAATGTTAATCCAATGACACAAATGAACTTATTGGATGCACATGATTGGTTAAAAACCCTAATTGGACAAGAATAAGCCTAGGGAGGACGAAAATGACCTAAATGTTCATCCAATGACACAAATGAACTTATTGGATGCACAAGATTGGTTAAAAACCCTAATTGGACAAGAATAAGCCTAGGGAGGACGAAAATGACCTAAATGTTCGTCCAATGACACAAACACACCTATTGGATGCACAAGATTGCATAAAAAAACTAATTGGACAAGAATAAGCCTAGGGAGGACGAAAATGACCTAAATGTTCATCCAATGACACAAATGAACTTATTGGATGCACAAGATTGGTTAAAAACCCTAATTGGACAAGAATAAGCCTAGGGAGGACGAAAATGACCTAAATGTTCATCCAATGACACAAATGAACTTATTGGATGCACAAGGTTGGTTAAAAACGATAATTGGACAAGAATAAGCCTAGGGAGGGCGAAAATGACCTAAATGTTCGTCCAATGACACAAACACACCAATTGGATGCACAAGATTGCATAAAAACCCTAATTGGACAAGAATAAGACTAGGGAGGACGAAAATGACCTAAATGTTCCTCCAATGACACAAACACGCCTATTGGATGCACAAGATTGCATAAAAACCCTAATTGGACAAGAATAAGACTAGGGAGGACGAAAATGACCTAAATGTTCATCCAATGACACAAATGAACTTATTGGATGCACAAGATTGGTTAAAAACCCTAATTGGACAAGAATAAGCCTAGGGAGGACGAAAATGACCTAAATGTTCATCCATTGACACAAATGAACTTATTGGATGCACAAGATTGGTTTAAAAACCTAATTGGACAAGAATAAGCCTAGGGAGGACGAAAATGACCTAAATGTTCCTCCAATGACACAAACACACCTATTGGATGCACAAGATTGCATAAAAACCCTAATTGGACAAGAATAAGACTAGGGAGGACTTAAATGACCTAAATGTTCCACCAATGACACAAATGAACTTATTGGATACACAAGGTTGGTTAAAAACCCTAATTGGACAACAATAAGCCTAGGGAGGACGAAAATGACCTAAATGTTCAACCAATGACACAAATGAACTTATTGGATGCACAAGGTTGGTTAAAAACCTTAATTGGACAAGAATAAGCCTAGGGAGGACGAAAATGACCTAAATGTTCGTCCAATGACACAAACACACCTATTGGATGCACAAGATTGCATAAAAACCCTAATTGGACAAGAATAAGACTAGGGAGGACGAAAATGACCTAAATGTTCCTCCAATGACACAAACACACCTATTGGATGCACAAGATTGCATAAAAACCTAATTGGACAAGAATAAGCCTAGGGAGGACGAAAATGACCTAAATGTTCAACTAATGACACAATTGAACTTATTAGATGCACATGATTGGTTAAAAACCCTAATTGGACAAGAATAAGCACAAGGAGGACGAAAATGACCTAAATGTTCATCCAATGACACAAATCAACTTATTGGATGCACATGATTGGTTAAAAACCCTAATTGGACAAGAATAAGCCTAGGGAGGACGAAAATGACCTAAATGTTCGTCCAATGACACAAACACACCTATTGGATGCACAAGATTGCATAAAAACCCTAATTGGACAAGAATAAGACTAGGGAGGACGAAAATGACCTAAATGTTCCTCCAATGACCCAAACACACCTATTGGATGCACAAGATTGCATAAAAACCTAATTGGACAAGAATAAGCCTAGAGAGGACGAAAATGACCTAAATGTTCAACTAATGACACAATTGAACTTATTAGATGCACATGATTGGTTAAAAACCCTAATTGGACAAGAATAAGCCTAGGGAGGACGAAAATGACCTAATTGTTCTTCCAATGACACAAATCAACTTATTGGATGCACATGATTGGTTAAAAACCCTAATTGGACAAGAATAAGCCTAGGGAGGACGAAAATGACCTAAATGTTCGTCCAATGACACAAACACACCTATTGGATGCACAAGATTGCATAAAAACTCTAATTGGACAAGAATAAGACTATGGAGGACGAAAATGACCAAAATGTTCATCCAATGACACAAATGAACTTATTGGCTGCACAAGATTGGTTAAAAACCCTAATTGGACAAGAATAAGCCTAGGGAGGACGAAAATGACCTAAATGTTCATCCAATGACACAAATCAACTTATTGGATGCACATGATTGGTTAAAAACCCTAATTGGACAAGAATAAGCCTAGGGAGGACGAAAATGACCTAAATGTTCATCCAATGACACAAACACACCTATTGGATGCACAAGATTGCATAAAAACCCTAATTGGACAAGAATAAGCCTAGGGAGGACTAAAATGACCTAAATGTTCAACCAATGACACAAATGAACTTATTGGATGCACAAGGTTGGTTAAAAACCCTAATTGGACAAGAATAAGACTAGGGAGGACCAAAATGACCTAAGTGTTCAACTAATGACACAAATTAACTTATTGGATGCACAAGGTTGGTTAAAAACCCTAATTGGACAAGAATAAGCCTAGGGAGGACGAAAATGACCTAAATGTTCATCAAATGACACAAACACACATATTGGATGCACAAGATTGCATAAAAACCCTAATTGGAGAAGAATAAGACTAGGGAGGACGAAAATGACCTAAATGTTCCTCCAATAACACAAATGAACTTATTGGATGCACAAGATTGGCTAAAAACCCTAATTGGACAAGAATAAGCCTAGGGAGGACGAAAATGACCTAAATGTTCATCCAATGACACAAATGAACTTATTGGATGCAGAAGATTGGTTAAAAACCATAATTGGACAAGAATAAGCCTAGGGAGGAAGAAAATGACCTAAATGTTCGTCCAATGACACAAATGAACTTATTGGATGCACAAGATTGGTTAAAAACCCTAATTGGACAAGAATAAGCCTAGGGAGGACGAAAATGACCTAAATGTTCATCCAATGACACAAATCAACTTATTGGATGCACATGATTGGTTAAAAACCCTAATTGGACAAGA